>CAJNDT010003079.1:593229-719164 GCA_905221615.1 Symbiodinium sp. CCMP2592 | reverse complement strand
CCGAAAAGTACGGATCTTGCAAGGTAGAGTTCTACTCTGAGAAATCCTACATCCGCAACTACGATAACGGCGGCAAGCTGAGGAGCATCATTTCCAGTTGCTGTCCGAAGCATCATGAGGTGCTCGAGAAGATGATTCCCTACGTCGAGCAGGGCATCCCGCTCTTGGAGCTCTACAAGCTGCGAAAGGACGTCATGAAGTCGCTGGGGGTTTGAAAACCAAAATGTGTTCAGTGCGGGATGATGTGCACCCTGGGTTTTCTGAACTTTGTAGACTATATAACAATCTGAGGTTCAAGCATATATATGTTGTATATAAACGTGGTTTGTTTTCCCACAACTCTGAGAAAACCCATGGGTGCTAGTCACGGTGTGTTTCTATATGTCTTTCGTTTACATGTAGAGCACTACATCTGCCACAATGCCATTTAGCATAATGCATCTTTGGCCCTTTTAGTGAGAAGCACAAAAAGGGTGACCCTTCCGGCAGCAGAGGGGCAATGACTGCGAGAAAAAATGTTTCTTGCATTTGTGTGTGTGTGTGAGGTTGAGTGCTTCCTGTTCTGTGTGATATATGTATTTGATCCCTATCATATACTGTATATATAAGCCTTTGTAACCCGAAACCACCAATAGCCTAAAGCCTCAAAGCAGGTTTACTTGCGACGGTGATTTTTGTATATGTACTTGCGATGAGTTCTGCTTTTTACCTGTGCGAGTGTTTCCTTTTACATGCGATGTGAGGAGCTTTGTATATTACTTGCGAGATTTTCCTTGTGTGCACCTTTACATGCGATGGGGAGCTTTGTATATTACTTGCGAGATTTTCCTTGTGTGCACCTTTACATGCGATGGGGAGCTTTGTGTTACTTGCGAGATTTTCCTTGTGCAGCTTTACATGCGATGGGGAGCTTTGTGTTACTTGCGAGATCTACCTGCGAGTGTGTCTTGCCTTTAAAGCAGTATTTCACAAAAACCCTCAACCCTCACTAAGCCCTAAAACCCAAAACTAATTTTAAACCCATAAACCCTATATAAACCCCAAAACCCGAAACCCCAAACCCGACTCCCCAAACTTAAACCGCAAACCGACAGCCCGGATTCCTTGTGAGCCCCCAAAAAAACATTCTCCAATGTCTAACACTTTCGAGTTGGAATTGCTTGAGTGCAGAGAATGCCGGCTGAAGAGGTTTATCGAGGCTTTTTTGCGAGATGATGTTGGAGCCGAAACTTGTGGCCGTGGTCGCTGTTTCCTTTACAGCAGGAGAGACTCTAGTTTTGCGACGTAGTATCTCCTACACACGATGTGTTCGACACGATGTCACCACCATGTGCCGATGCGGCTTATCCTCACAGTATTTGTAGAAGGTTTGGATTGTAGATAGCTTCGCATAGATGCTCTGGACTTTTAAAGCATACAACCCAAAGCCATTACCGAGTTTCGGGTGTCAGGCTTTCGGCGCCGGGGCTAGGCTCTAGGCACATTTTTATCCACAAAGAATAAAGGCTGTTCACTTTGGGTGTTCTAACACATATATAGCAAGTTTTGCTTCGCGGCCATGGCTACTGTCGACTGCTACCGTGTCTACGTGAAGAATGTCACGTACAGTGCGACGAAGTGGGCCACTCGAAAGAAAAGTAGCTTTGGGTTTAGGGTTTAGGGTTTAACATATATACTTTATATGTACACAATATGTAGATATAGATAAACTCAATACACGTCTATTGGCCACAATCTGACACTCATTACTTTTCTTTTGTGTCTAATTATATATGCTTATATCTACACATATATACAAAGGGTGAGGTTGGTACACATATAGACAGGCATACATATATGTAGTTACATGAGAGAGAGCCGAGGCGATCAGGGCGGCGATCGAGGAGCTTGGGGTGCTGGATTGCCGGAACATACAAGTGGTGCGGGAGCGTTACTGGGAGAAGAAGCAGAGCAAGCCTGATCACTGCTCGATCTTCTTAGAGTTCGCAACTTGGTTTTGAGAAAAATTACTTGCGACCCCTACATAAACCCTAAACCCTAAACCCTATAAACCCCAAACCCCTAACCCCCAAACCCTAAACCAAAGGACTCGCCAGATGCCGCTCAGCTTGCCCGGGCTTCGCTCGACGGGCAATGGCATGGAAAATGGCGACGAACAAGTACCTGGTGGCAGAGCTGGCGAAGCCGCCCCCTTCGAAAGCTTCGAAGGAAGACGAGTCGTGGGGCAAGTGGGCACCACCACCAGAACAGCCGCCTTGGAAAGGCCCTCCGCCCACCCCCCCTCCACTGGGCCAGGCACCACCGCCATCCCAAAGCCCACCAGAGCCCAATGTCCCAGAACCAGCACTCCCACCAAAAGCCAAAGCGATGCCGACCCAGCCCCCGTACCCACCGCCGCAACACCTTGCACCACCACACCCAAAGGTGCCACCTGAGCAACTTTACGGTTTGGAGACGGTGAAGCCGCAAGCCTGGGAGCTCTGGGTACATGGTGGTCCACGACCCAAAGAATCTTGCATTGCATAGTTCAACAACATGTTTTGTTACACATATCTGCATGTGTTTTTATATATATGTATATATAATCAACATGTGTACAAAGAGCTATAGGGCAGCTAGGGGGGCCAAATCTAAGAATGCTATATGGCATCATGTGAGAACCCCAAACGACCCGCCCTAAAAGATTCATAGTTTCATATTCCGACGACAACACCAGCCCCAGGAGGATGCTGCTGCCCCGCTTGCAGAAGGAGCCTTCGATTCGAACACCAAGACCGAGGCCTGTGGGTGTGTGTACCCTTACTTGTGAGAAGAAGAACAAACTCCAGAGCCACACAATGAAGTAGAGCTCCCACAAAAAAGGACGACAAGCAGCTGCCGCTGGAGCCGCCTGGACCAAACTCGGTGGTGGATGACGGTGCAGTACCCGGGCCGAATCATTTAAGCCATCACCCTGCAAGTAAAAGAAGGCCCTAAATCGGAACTCCACAAACCTATACACAGCAAACGGTTGCTTCGGTTGCTTATATATACTATATATATAGTGAAAGGAAGCTGTGGCCGAGAAAGCCCCCGTCGTCGACGTTAAGCCCTGGAATGAGATGACGGCTGCTCGGTTGGCTGTGGCCCTATAAAAACCTTACTTTTCCAGAACCTTCAACCCTAAACCTTGAACCCTAAACCCCTAAAACCTAAACCCTAACCCTAAACCCAGACAACGATTCCCACCCAAACTTTGTGGTTTTTGAAACCAAAAGCTATATCCAGTGAATCCTCCCAACTCCAAGCTCTATCCCCACAGGCCCAAGAGCAATATGACTGGGCTCTTCTTCACTCTGGCGACGCTTACACGGGACCAATTCCAGAGCCTTTTTCTGCGATAGCAGCAACCTCAAAAAAGCCGCTTTATAAACCGGCACCAAACCAATAGAGCCGGTTTAGGGTTTAGGGTTTTTAGGGTTTCTCTCAAAAATAAAGTGTTCTATGAGCCCACAGCCTTATGTTTAGGAGTGTAGACTTTTTTGTCAACCCTAATTTCTGCCCGAGTCTGTGTGTATTTTTACTTGCGAAGAAGAAGAGTGTGTGTTTCTTCGATATATAGACAACACAAAACCGAGGAAGAGTTTGGCACTGGCTTCCCACCGGAGCCGCCGATCGCCAAGCCGAAGCCGTCTGCGAGGAAAGTGGCCCCGGCCGCCGTGGAGCCGCCCGTGGACCCGCGGCTGAAGCGGCAGATCGCCGAAGCTGAGCAAGCCAATGAGCCGCCCAGCAGTGTAGATGAAGATGAAGAAGAGAAAGAGAAGAAGAAGAAGAAGAAAAAGAAAAAAGAGCCCAAAGCCAAGAAGGCAAAAAAGGAGCCGACCCCACCCCCAAAGGAGCCCAGCCCGACTTCCGAGGGTGAAGGTGAAGATGTTGAAGAGAACAGGGCTCGGAGCTCGGGGCGGGCTCGTAGCTCGGGGCGGGCTCGTAGCTCGGGGCGGGCTCGTAGCTACTCTAGGCGGGCTCGTAGCTACTCTAGGCGGGCCAGTAGGAGTCGTGCTCGTAGCTACCGGAGCCAAAGGCGAAGGAGCTACCATGGTCGCAGCCGTAGCTACGGTCGTCGGCACAGGAGTGACAGCCGTAGCTACCGCAGGTACAGAGGCGACAGTCGCGGCCGATACCATCGTCGTTACTACCGCCGTTGAATATAATGCAGTGCCCTATAAACCCTTAAAACCCTAAACCCTTAAACCCCTGTGCTGTTTGTGTGTCTATAGCATATAGTCTAGAGGGATAAAGCTTTACACAACAGTAACGGCGATGGCAACAGCACAGTGCTGCACGAGAGACGATGAGACAGGCCGAGCCACTCATTTTTCTCACAATTAAGCACAATGTGCAGCGACCCCATGGATGTAGTATAAAATTGTAGATGCATAGTCTACAAATAAGCACGTATGTGTGCATATGTATATGTATATGTTTCTTTATACATATATCTATATATACATATATGTATATACATAGTCGAACTTACACCACACTACATTATATGTGCCCAGGCAACAAAACCTCGAGGATCCTCAGAAGGTCGTCTGCACATCCGGATAATTGCGAAGCTGTGCGAGACTCCGACAAGCAAGTGAAGCGGGCGATTGGAAAGAGTTGTAGTCGCAGAGATTGTGGTGGTGGCTACATACACACGTGCACATGTCTATAGAGTGTATAGAGAACACATGTGAACATGCCTGGGTTGCTTGAAGGGCCTATCAAGTCACACGATAGGACAAAAAACAGCCCGGCCCGAACCCTAAACCATTTATGAAGATACTGCATACACCACACATGAAGCCCTGAATCCCCAAACCGAACATGTAGATTGCAGAACCTGTATTCATGCATCTATATATAGAGAGAGGGCTTAGGGGCTCAGGGGTCTCGGGGTTTAGGGGTTTAGGGTTTCGGGTTTAGACACACAGTGTGCCGGTCCCCACACACGAAGCGTAGCGCTTGAAGCTGGGAAACCACTTGTGGGGATCCGATGAGATGCGGCTTAGACCTTACATGCGAGACTCGAACAACACACCGGAAAGGCACCGGTGGGCAGGTTTTGCAACAATCTCCCCCAAATTTTCCATAGATTTTACAAAAATTTCAGCAGATTTTACAAAAAAATCAAGAGGTTTTCCAAAAAATCTCGATGCAGTTTCGATGCAGTTTATATGCAGTTTCGATGCTGTTTCGATGCGGTTTTAAAACTACATACAAACTGCATAGCTTTTACAGCATTTCGCGATGCAGTTTGTATGTAGTTTTAAAACCGCATCGAAACAGCATCGAAACTGCATACAAACTGCATCGAAACTGCATCGAGATTTTTTGGAAAACCTGTTGATTTTTTTGTAAAATCTGCTTAAAATCCATTGACAAACTCCCCAGCCCACCCCACCAGCCCCCACCTCCCCCCCACCCACCCACCACCCCACCCCCCACCCCCATCCCCCACCCCCCACCCCCCAACCACCCACCCACCCCCCACCCCCCACCCAACCACCCACCCACCCCCCACCCCCCACCACACTCCCCACACCCCCCACCCCCCACACTCACACCCCCCACCCCCCATCTCCCACCCCCCACCCCCACACCCCCCACCCCCCACCCCCACCCCCACCCCCCACCCCCCACCCCCACACCCCCCACCCCCACCCCCCCCAACCCACCGCCCCACATCCAACACTATATACGGTGCTCTGCGAGGATCAATCGTATATTGTATAGCTTTTCGGCTCCAAAAAAGTCTGTCCTTCTCCCTCCCTGACTAGACAGAACAAAGCCTCTCTTCGAAGATGCCACGACAGGAGACCTGTGTTGTTCTTTTGTTTTTCCGACGAACCACATAGTCACTTTTCTGAATGCAGAAAGGGAATAGCTATATTCTCGTGTTCCAGGAAGACAGGAGCCGAAGCCGAAGCCGGAGCCGGTCGCCCAAACGAGTGTGGAAATGGGCTTGGCGGACCTGTGTCCATCATGGACGACAGCAACTTGGTTGCATTAGATCTATTGTATAGGTTTTGTTTAGGAGAGTAATTTGGCTTTTGAATATTATACATAATCCCCAAGGGTCTGGTACTGGGTCTGGTGGAGCGAAGCAGCAGCTGAGCAGCAAGACCAGTGAGCTACGACTTGCCAGCACGTTGTACAGAAGTGCATGTACATAATTAAATTGTCTCGTTGCTTTTGCAGACGGAGCTAGATATAAGAGCAGCTGTTTTTCTGCACAGCAGTAACTTCTATACTTTATCGTGCCTGCAAGTGTGAAGCAAAACAATGAGCCGGGCCGACTCCAGGAGACTGCCTATAAAAGCCCGAGAACCCAACAACTGATGTCATATAAACCCTGAACCCTAAACTATATACCTTATATACAGAACCCCGAAACCCTTCAACCTCAAACCTGTGTGCCAGACCCCACACAGAAGCTTGCATGTGTCTTTACACCAGAGCTGGCGAGAAAATTATATATACTTGTGTGATTCAAGCTATACTATGACTGTGACGAAACACATTCGGTGTTGTCTGCATGTCAGAGAGAACTTACACTGCGATGACAATTATGTTTACTTCTATCTGCAGCTGTGAGCACTTCAGCGAGGGGTGCCTTTTTTGTGAGGACAGTATATCATCTTTACTGTTCGTGTTTTCCCTGCGATGGCTGAAGACAGCCAAGCTCCGGAGGCGCTTTTTGGTTTTTGTGTTTTGTAAAACCAGAGTGTTATATATATATGTATACGAAGGCCGAGGAAGAGCCCCAGGACGAGCAGGCAGAAGAAGAAGAGCAGGAGGTGCCCATGAAGAAGCCGGCGGCGAAGATCACGATAAAGAAAGAGCCCGGGACCGGGATTTTGAAAAAGCCTGCAGCAGAAGGAACAACGAAAGCAACAGCAGCAAAGAGCAAGCCCAATCAAAAGCCCACTCCGAAGGCCAACCCAAAGAGCACCCCAAAGGCCAAAGCAAAGGGCAAAGCAAAGGCCGAAGCAAAGGCCCCAGCCAAGGAGAAGAAGAACAAGAACGAGAACAAGAAGGAGAACAAGGGCAAGGAGCAAGAGAAAGGAAGCAAGCCCAGTAGCAGCAGCAGCAGCAAAAACACTCCCAAGCAGAATGACAACAACAAGAAGCGGAAGCTGGAGGACAACTGGGCTGATGGATTCGAGGAGGTGGAGGATGCCGCCGAAGAGCAGCCAGAGGAGGAGACACCCACAGACGACGAGGTGCTGGCCATGGAAGACCCGGCGAAGGACTCGGGGAAGATGGACCGCAGCAAGCAGCACAAGTTCATGAGCCTGCTAAAGGACGGGTCATTGCCAGAATGGCTCGAAGATGCATGGGAGAAGTCCCAGAAGATGAAAACGGGCAAGCGGCAGAGACAGCGGGAGCTTATCAACAATGCTATCGACCGACGATCCGGTGTTGACACCAGCCTGGTTCTCAACTTTGCCAAACCAATGTTCCACTCCATGCAGGTGACGACGAAAAGATGGGTATCGGGGGTGATTTCAAGGTGTGCTCGCTTCCTTAAGTGGAGAGGCACTTCGAAGCCGAAGGCGAAGTCGGGGAGTGTATAAAGTATCTATAGTATATATAGGTCCAGCTTATAGCTATAGTTTTACAATGAGCAAAACCTTGAAACCCTAATACACCACAACCCTTAAACCTTATATGTAAACTACGAAGCCATGAACCCTAAAGCCTGCATAAGCCTTACACCTTTAGAAAATTTAAAACCTTCAACCCCATACACCTTGAACTCTGGACCCCACCGGCTTTTGTTTTGTAGTTCTAACTGTTTATAGAGGGCTCTACTACATTTATTTTTATTATACCATATATGCATATCTAAAAACACTCTATAAATGCATTCCCATACAATATATATTATATATAATTGCTATACTATACGTATAATAATGATGACCACAACCCTTCGTGCACCCCAAACCTTAAACCCTGAACCTGTGCACCTATATATATATATATATATTATATATATAACCCCAAACCCCAAAGCCTCAAACGACGAAGCCCTGAACCCTAAAACCTTCAAGCCTCAAACCCTTAAGCTTGAACCCTAAACCCCTTCGGCTTGTCTTTTCTTCTGTGGGTGGAGCGAGGAGAACTACACGAAGTCCGAGGCGACCAACAAGAAGAAAACCCTGGGCAAAATCTTGCTTCAGGGGAAATTCAATCTTAGCAATGAGCAGTTCGAAGCCGCACTCGAGAGTGGCGAGATCATCGCTGTCCGTTCCAAGAACGGACCCGATCGTTACATGTGGTCCGAGGATGTGCACAACTCCACTTCAGGGAAGGAGAAGAAGTTTTCCATGGGCTCCGATGCCAAAGCGAAGGATGGCGAGGCCAAGTTCTTCGAGAAGCAGTCCAAGGATTGGAGGATTGGTTTGTTTGAGGAGAAGAGCGAGGGCAAAGCAAAGCCCCAGAGAGCTCTGACAAATGACTCAGAGCAGCTCGCAATCTGCGATGGTACCGTGGCCGCCAGCAGGAACATGACGGAGAAGCTGTGGAAGGCAGCAGATGGGCAGCTTACAAAGGCGATCGCGGCCTACAATAAGATCCTTGTCGAGGGCAGAAAGTTGGTTGCTTCCGTGGATGAGAAGCAGGACAAGGACATGTACCAGAGTGTGCGACTTGGACTGGTTTTGTATTCCTGAAACAACCTTGCCAAAAGCTTCAACTTTTTTATCCTCGCAAGTAAAGTCACCAATTTAACTCGTAAGTAAATACATGGAGGCTTCAACCTTTGTCTTCGCAAGTAAAGCACAAACTTTAACTCGTAAAAGTAGTCTCTTCAACAACAGTCGCATGTAACCAAAGTGTTGTGCTTTCTCTCGCAAGTAAACCCAGTGCCCGAACACCGAAACCTGTGTGAGACCCCACAGCTGTAAGGAAGAGCATCGTCCAACAAGCAACAAAATCGAAGCAGGGACTTGAGCACCTTCTCTCGTGGCACGAGTACGAGGATGAGAATGAGGACGGGCCGATCACGGTCTCATCATATTCCAAGACCATGAGAGAGTCCGGGCGAGTAGCAACTCATCTCGAAGAACAAATGGCAGCCGTGAAAGCCAAGTTGACTGTCCGAGCCAAAAAAGGATGCTAGACAGATTTTGAATGTGTGCAGTTCCGGAGCTGTCGCCTCTATGTGGTGCAAACGGCGATTCTGAGTTTTGGCGATGAGAGAAAAAAGCAACGGCGATGATGAGAGCTTGAGATTTGGCGCTTTTCTGGTGATTTTTACATGTGAGCAACGACGTGTATAACTATAACCTTTTGAATCATGTTGGGGTGTTGGTCTTCGTGACTTTCAGCTTCAATTTTAGAGTATATATAACACCGATGGTGTTGTTGTAGCCTGCTTTGCATGTGTGAGTGCACACATGTGTAAAGCTATACCTCCGAACCTCAAGCATTGAATCAACCATGAAAGTCCATACCTCCAAAACCCTGTGAAGCTCACAACACAACCTTCGTAACCCCAAACCCTGAACCCTCTATAAACCCTTAAATCCTGAACCTTATATATAAACCCTCACAAGATTTGTTTCGTCCAGATTGAGGGGCAGTGGACCGTGTGGTTTAGGGGGTTTGGGTTTTGCGGGGTTGGGGCAAAAGCTTTCTGTTGTTGTTTGTATAGTATATTTGGTGCCCACACATATATGTATAACTTGCTCACAAGCCTCAGCCTCAATGCTCGGTGTGTCTGACCATGTGTGTCCCGTCCTTATAAAATGTTTTATGGCTATAGCGAACAAACCACTGTATGAAATAAGGCACAAAAGTTCAGCTGGCAACAAACACCAACTTTGCATAAAGGTGCTGTTCTGTTTATTTATATATGGAGAGAAGGTACCATGGAGGATGCAGGGCCCGAGCGAAAGCGACGAAAGGGTGGGGTCCAACAGAGATTGGGCCAGGCGGTGAGTGAGAAGTCCACCTCAAGTTCTTTGCACGATTTGCTGATGACGTATTTGGCACAAGGCCTCCTGTCGGCCTCTATGATTCATGCAATTGCAGTTGCAGCGGCTGCCGATATTAGAAATGCAAGGGACGGGAAAATTCTTCCTGATTTGGACAGGCTCAGCAAGGTGAAGCATGGAAAAAATTTGCAATCTTCTATTGACAACCACTTGGCCCAGCAGTCCAATCTTCCGATGCCGACAGAATTTAATATCCCCTTAGCAGGACAAGTCGAAGGCACGGCGACTTCCATGATATTGCTTCCGCACGAGATTATGCACCACCTTTGGAAGACGACGACTGGATGGATTACTTCTGTGTTGCCTGATGCGGAGGCTTTGCCTCGGTTTTGGAGATCGTTCAATGGACACCCTTGCATGTCAAATCATGCGGTAAAATCGCGAGCTAATTGGATGCAAAGGGCTATTCCCCTTTGCATACACGGCGACGAAGTTCCTGTTTTTGGAGTGGGCAAGATATGGGCTCGCAGTGTTTTGGCTTTTTCATGGGTATCGCTGATGGCCACAGCGGCCGGCCGATCTGCTGCCGATTGCAACCTCTACATTTGGGGCGTTTTTGAGAAGTTCATTATTCCGGCTGGCGGCGAGGGGGCTGGGACAATGGAAACTTTTTGGCAAGTGATGTATTGGTCTTTCAACATTCTTTACACCGGTAAATGGCCTGCTCGGGATTGGCAAGGCAAGAAGCAGCCTGGTGTGTTGTTGTATATGTACACATGTGCCAGAAATCTGGAAACCCTTACATTTTAGGACCCTGTGGGAACCCTATAAGCTGTAAGCCTTTTTGTCTTTCTTGATTTTTTATGATGTGGGTCCTGTTTTAGATATGTGACTATATACATACACACCCTATGTATGAGAGCCCTGTTCTCAAATCCAACCCTAACCCAACAGCTTCCTTGATGGTGATGATATATATATATATATACACAGTATATAATATCGTATAAACATATATAAGCCACAAAACCACGGACCCGTGGAATCCCAAAGCAGCACGAACCGGATGTGAGAAAAATCACCACACAGTATACGTAAAAAACCCTCTCACCACATGTAGATATATATATGTAGATATATATGAACCTGTCTCACAAGTAAGAAAATGTTTGTTACACGGCACAGAGGTATGGGGCCAGTACAAAGGAGGGCGAACGAGCGGGAACCGACCTATGCGGAGGATATTATGGTGTCCTGGTTCAAATGGCTGGCGACTTGGATTATTATGCGAAATGGCTGGAGGTTCCACGATGGAGCAATCACAGCAAACCTTGTGCTCTTTGTCGGGCCGCCTTCAAAGGACCACTAACATGGATGGACAATCGTGCAAATTCGCCGTGGCAAGCCTCGTGCCTCACCACCACCAACTGGAGATCCCACTGGAATCCATCATGCCAGCTGTATTCTTTACCTGGCTTTTCGGGACTTTGTATCACGATGGACTATATGCATTGTATGTTTTTGGGGTGGATACAGTTTTTTTATGGCTCCGTGCTCAGCATCGTGGTCCACGATTGTTTGGGTGGGAGTATCTTGGCGAATTTGAAATACTGCGACTCCTTCATCAAGAAGTACCAGCGAGACAACGAAACCAGATACACATTCCGCCAGCGACTTCTGAAACTTACAATGATACAACCAAAAAAAGGATTCCCCAAGATGAGAGGAAGAGCTTCCGATATTCAATCTTTGGACAGTGCAATTCTTGCTCTATTCGAAGAGCAAATGGACGAGGGTATCTATCAACACAAGCAAATCCGGCTCTTTTTGCGGTTGAACCTGCAGCTGGCTGAAATATTGGAAGCTTATGGGCCACGGTACGGCTTCTTGGCTTTACCTGAGGAGCAAGCAAACCTGGCTTTCAAGCTCGGTTGCCAAATGGCACAGCTCCACAGCAGCCTGCAAGCCCACTACAAAGGGACGGGGGAGAAGCTCTTCAATCTCACAAGTAAGACCCACTTCGTTTTGCATAGTCTCCTACTCAGCAGTTTTATTCATCCGTCGATGGTCTGGTGCTACAAGGGAGAGACGACGATGCATCGCCTGCAGATTCTATGGAAGAGTTGTTTGGCAGGGGTGAAGCACTGGCATGCTTCCAAAAAGGCTGCCCTCAAAGAGAGGCACCTTTTGTTTCTGCGGGGCAAAGTTGGGCGATCGTGAGAGCTTCTTTCTTTTCTGTCGCGAAAAAAAAGAGTGTCTCTCTGCTATATGTGGTGCTCCTGGTCTTTTGTTTGGGCTTTTGAATCACAGTTGTCGTATATACTGGTGTGGATCTTATAAGCAATCTGCATGGATTCTCTTTGGTTAGTTTATGGCTTTGGGCCTGCGAATTTTCGGAAAAGTCCTTACTTCTGCTGTGGATCCTTTACATGTGGTGTCTGCGATTGCAGAGCAAAACAAACTCATGCCGGTGATTTTTTTAAATCCTTTACATGTGGTGTCTAAGTTTGCAGCCGCAAATATGAGTTCCATGTTTGTGTTTGCATAATGTTTTTATGTGTTTTGTCATGTTTTTAGCTCACCAGAAAATTTACGTAAATTTGGTCATTTTACACTAAATCCTTCGTTTACAGTAAATCAAGCCAAAGTGTAAAATTAGGTAAACAGCAGGGTCAGGGTAACGACTACTGGGAGGATCATCCACACTACTCATTCCGTGGCATGGTTCCCCCTATTTGGCTGGAAATTTGCTTCCGGATTCCCCATTTGTTGGTAGCAACAACACGACAAGGCTAGCGTGGTAGAGGCTGCGGGACAACGATACTTGTAGTACTGGGGCACGTTCCGGTTGGCTTCTTGGGTCCCCCCATCTTAGATGGGCCCGTGCCTGTCAAAGAAGACACTGTGCATGCGTCGGCGTCGGTGTGACGCTGGGCTGGAATCGGATTCCCCCGACCCCTCAGCGGCTGATCGTGTAGAGCGTCTCGAGGTGGTTTCCCCCACAGCTGGCCATGGTAGAGTGGTCCCCGCGTCTGTGTCTCCGTCAGGTGCTGTGGGTAGCGGCAACGTAGCCATCGCTTCAATTTCCCCCAAGTCTGCGAGGAAGCTGTCCGTCTCTAGTGCTGCCACTTCTTCTTCTGTGACCCCATGGAGACCAACCCATCTTCGTTTGGTCCCCCGGGCTGCTGCTCCATCTGCGGTGCCTTGTGCAGCAGCTTGTTCCCCCTCATCCTCTTCTCCAGCATCTGTCTGCGTGCCATCGTGTACCGCATGGGTTCCCCCGAAGAAGGCTTGTTGCCAGGAGTCGAGCGCTGCGAGCGTCTGGATCGCCACTCCCACGTGCTCTCCCCCCATAAACGGGACTTGTTTCCGGAGAGCTGCGCCGGCTTCCATCAGTGTTCTCGCCGTTGAGTGCAGCCGGCTCGTCCTTGCGGTCCATTCCTTTGTCCCGGGTTCTGCTAGCGCGATGACGTCTGCGGGGTGCGCTGTTGGCTCCCCCCTGGCTCGATCCATCGGTGTTCTTGTCGTACTCGCGGCTTGCTCCCCCATGGCAGCCCCAGGCAGGACTGCTTCCTGCAGTTCCGTCCACCAGTCCAGCGTGTTCCAGGATCTGTCCCCCCCAAGGGCCTTGAGGATGACCGAGTCGAGCATGTCGTGGGCTTTCTTCAGGGCTGCTATCGCTCTCTATCTTGCGCCTTCAGGTACATCAGGTGGTAGGTCATCTCGGAGCTCTGTTCCCCCCAGGTCACATAGGTTGCGTAGTGAGCTGAGGTCTTGAGCGAACTCTTCATGGGTGAGCCGGTCTCCCCGCCTTACTCTCATGCTGGCAATCTGGCGGTAAACTTCACGTAATGCTCCAGCTCCTGGCTCATCTCCCAGCGGTGCTCGTTCTCCCCCAGCCATTGGCGTGGTTGCCATGCTTTCTTAGGCCAGCATGGTCAAGGCGATCGAGCATATGTTGGAGATAACTTGTCCCTCTGCTCCTTGCAAGGTGTCTGCGACTTCCTGTATTAGCTGCAGCTGTGTTGTTGCCGCGGTGATCGCTCCTCGCAGTGTGGCCAAGGAGCTGGCTTCCGCTGGGGCCGAATGTGATGTGGTGGTTGTGGTGCCTGCTGCTGCCGGTGGTGGGTGGTGTACGGTTGGTCTGTCTCTTCTGCGGCCTCCCCCCACTGGCGTGCGTCGTCTGCGTCGTATCAGTCCGAAGTTCTCTTCGTCTGTCGTGGTGCCATTGAGGCTGTTACTGCTGCATGCTTCAGCGCTTGTGGTGGTGGTGGTGGTGGTGGTGGTAGTGGGAGTGTGGGGTCTCCTCGTGGTGGTGGCTGTGGTTCCCCCCGTCGGTGCGATTGGCCTTTGCCATAGCTCTGCGTTGTCTTGGTCTTGTTGTCGCGGTTGATTTCCAAAGACTCTGCCGTCTCTGATTATGTTGAAAAGGTGGGGCTGCTGTGGTGGTTGTTGTGGTGCCTGGTTGGCTTGCTGGCTCGCTCGTAGGGGTCTGCCGTCCATGAAATCGGCGCGGCCTTGTTGCGTATTTGCTTGGGGTTGTTGTGGTTGGGCGGGTGTGTCCCCCTGTCGGTGTTGTTGCTGTGGTTGTGGTGGTTGTGGTTGTGGTTGTGATTGTCGGTGGGCTTGTGCTTGCGTGCTTGGCGTCTCCCCGCTTGTGGCTCCTCCTTGGGTTGGCTTTGCGCTGGCTTCCGTGGTGCGTTGCGGCTGTTGTGGTGGTGTCGTCCCCCTTTGTGTGGAGGCTGTGGCTGTGGTTCCCCCCGGCTTTGGTAGTGCCTTGGTTGCTGCGGCGGCTGTTCGTTGTGGCTGGCCGGGGTTCGTGCTGTTACCGATTGCTCTGCCCCCTGTCCTTGGAGGTTGATACTTCTTTCTCGGCGGGCCATGGCGGGTTCCCCCCGCGGGCCTTATCATCCAAACTCCTTCAATCTCCTCCACAAAGTAGGCTTGCCCGACCGCTGTTGCGAGTGTCCCCCCCTCTTGGCGGTGGTCTGGTGGCAGTGAGATGACCGTCAGCATGTATACCAAGCCAACTGTCGTCTCCACTTCGATGATGGCCCCGTCGGGGAAGGCTGGACTGGTCCATAGCTCGTGACCGGTCTCGAGCAGGGCGCGCTGTGGTGTCCTCCTGTTATCGGGCGGGCTGGGTGCCCCCGGTAGTGCCTCCACCCTGGCGACCCACTTTCCTTTCCCCACCGGCACGTAAAGGACCTCGGTGCGGGCGCTGTGCGGTAGGCTCGGTGGGCCTCGCCTTTGTATATGGCTCTCTTTGTTTGCTCTGTCATCGCGTTCCTGAAAGTGAGCTTGCGGTTCTTCCATGGGTGCCGCATCTCGCTCTTCTTCCCCCCCGGCTTCCGGGTGCTCGGAGCTGGGCTGTGGCTGTTGCTGCCGGTGCGTCCCCTCTTGGTTCAAGTAGGGGTTGCTGCGCACTCTGGCTTTATGGTCTGCAGCGGCTTGAGTATGCTGCTTGCTCCCCCTGCCGTCTTGTGGGTCACTGGTGGCAGGTGGCGTGGTTGATTGCTGGTGTCCTGTTGCACTTTGTGTGTTCGCCTGCTTCACCTCCGCTGCAGCCGCTGCTTTTGTTTGCCACCTTTCCCCGTAGTAGCTGTATGGACGTGGTGGTTCCTCTGTCGGGTCCTCTGTCGGACTGTTTGCTGGAGTTGGGTCGGTCGTGTCCACCGGCTCGGTGTTGCGAGCGTGTTGTGCCGGTTGTGTTGTGGCTTGTGTGGCTGTGACTGTGGCTGGTGTTGGCCACGGCAGATGGTGCCTGTTCAGCATTTCTGCCCAGTTTTCTGTTGGTCCTGCTCGCTGCATTCCCCCCTTTGGGGTCGGCTGCTGCTGCTGTTGCGTCTGCCTGGGCTGCCTCTGCGGTTGGCTTCCTGCCCTGTTGCCCCTGCGGTCTGTCTGGTCCACGGGCCACCCCCACCGGTAGTGGTGGCGCCTGAGCCAGGCCTTTAGCGCTGCTTTCTCCCGTTTGTTACGGGTTCTTTGTTCCCCGCCACCCTCATGCTTGCTTGCTGTTGCGGCTGGTGGTGTTCGTCTCCTCTGGTGGTTGTTCCCCCCTTCAGCTGCATCGGCTGCTTCAGTGTCGCTCGGGTCTTCTTCCCTTATCCTGGTGTCTATGTCTGCTGGGAGCTGGCCGGTGGTTGCGAACAAGTACGTTTCGCGGACTGTTAGCCCCGGTGGCGGCGAGGTGCCCCTCCCCTGTGTGTCAGTATTGTTGGCTGCTGGTGTTGCGGTGGCATGGGTCGGCTCCTCACTGCTGGTGCTGTCGTCACTGGGTGGTGTTGGCGGCTTGGCTTTGGGTTTGGCTGGCAGTGTATTGGTAGCAGCTGCACCCGTGTCACTTGGCTGGCTTGGTCTGCCGCTGCGTGGTGGTTGGGGTGCTCCCCGCCGCGGGTCGCCTGTTGTTGCAGGTGCTTCCCTCGTCTGCTGCTGTTGCGCCTCCTTCGTGCTCTTCAGCTTCTGCTCTTCTTCCTCCTTTGCGGCTTGTGCTCGTTGCCGCTCTGCTCTGTTCTGTGTTTCCCACCGTCTTGCTTGCGGCGGGCGTGTCGCTTCTTTAGTCGTGGGGTCTGCTATTGTCTGCCAATTCGCTGGTGCTTGTGGTGGTTGTGGCGGTGGATGTTGGCTTCCCGATGCTGCTTGTGGAGGCTGTCGCCCCCGCGTCGCGGTCGTACTGGTCACTTGCACCGCCGTTGCCTGTTGGGCTGCGGCTGTCCCCGCATTGGCTGATGCTTGCGGTGGCTGTTGTGGCTGTTGTGCGTTTCCTGCTGCCTGCTGTGGCTGTCGTTCTTTGGCTGCTGCTGTACTGGCATGCTGTGCGTGGTGCTGGTGGTGCCCCCCTGGTGGCGGGAGTTGGAGCTTAGGCACCCCCAGGAGGCTGCGCACTGGTCTGCCAGGTTGGCGTGGGTCGACTTCTTCTGGTGACAGAACTCCCTCCTCATGCCAGGGGTCCGTCTCTGCGTTCCACGGTTGGGCGTATCCTTTTGCCCAGGTTCTGCCTTGGTGGCTTCCGGATGGTTGTGCCGGTTGTTGTGGTATCTGTGGTTGGTGCTGTGGTGTATGTGGGCTTTCGCTGGTGTTCCATGGGTCATAGCTCCCCCCGACCGTCCTCCGCTGGGGCACCTGTGTGGCGGCCGGTAGCAGTTGGCGTGGTGCTGTCTGCATGGTCTGCTGGAGCTGTTGAGGCGGGTGCGTCCCCTGCGGCGTCGCCGTCTGTGGTGTCAGGGCTGCCGTTGCAGGGCGATGCTGTTGTTGTTCGGACCTTTGTGTGGTCTGTGGCTGTGTGTCCTGTGCGGCTGGTAGGTTGCCTCTCCCCCCTTGGGGTCTGCGCTCTGCTTCTGCCGTGGTGTCCTGTCGCGCCTGCACCATCGTCTTCACGGTCCTCTGTCGCTGGTGGGAGAGGCCCTGCGCCTTGTGTTGGTCTTGCTCGTCTCCCCCCAGCACCGTTTGGCTGTGGCCGAGTCTGGTGCCTCTGGCCCCTTGGCCCTGCTGCTGTACGGGCGGCGGTCCTTGCCCCCCTTTGTGGCCTTGGGTGGCCCAGAGTGCGACTGGGATCCCCCAGCAGAGTGCCGTCAAAACCTTGAGCACGAGGCTGGCCATGGTGTCAGCGGTGTGCTCCCCTGTCGTGCTTGCTTGGGCAAGAATGCTGCAACGGCAGCTGCCTTCCCTTCCAAGCTGAATTCATGTACATAGCGACTGTCATGACATGCAAGCAAAAGGCAGTGTGTGGTTCATGCTGGTACGAACTTGCAGAACATCACATTGGACATGTACTGCAGGTGCAACTGCGGACTCTCCTCTGTTCCCTCACTCAGCTTCAGCTCTCCCCTCACTGCTGTAGCTGGGTCATTCGCTGTTGCTGCGTGCGTCGCGTCCTCTCTCTGTTCGGTCCCAGTGTGCGATTTGGCAGTGCTGGGTGGTTCCCCCTGTGTCCGGGTGCGAGGTTGGTGAGTTGTGGTTGCTTGTTGCTTGCCCATGGTGGGTCGTATCGCTCAACGAAGGATGCTTCAAGCCTGTGCCATGCTTGTCGGTCCAGTGCTACCTGGGGCCAGTCTTCCCCCGCGATGGCTGTTATCTGTCGTTCGGTATCGAGTTGACTGCAGAACCTTGCTGCGTGCCTGGCTCCTTGTGTGGGATGTTTGCGTTGTTCTTCTCTCCAGAAGGCCAGCCCCCGCCACAACAGCATGTCCTTGGTAACCCCCCCTCCTCTGATTACATGTCCCCAGAGTCGCCACACCCTTCGCAGAATGTATGTTGACCACCTCTCTCCTTTGGTCCTGTGCAGTAGGGCTCTTGTGTGACGGAGCGTGCGAGTATTCCAGTCTGCCCAGGTCTCGCTCGGCCGTCTCCCCCCTGTGGTCATGCTGCGGAGCTGGCTCAGCTGTTGCGTGTTGGCTGCTCGTAGCAGGGTGTCGTGCGGCGTCCAGGTTTCGCAACCGTATAGGGCCGTCTGACGCACCAGGGTGTCGTGGAGGTCAGCCCGGGGCTTGAGGGGTGTCGGCGCCTGCAGCACTTTCTTGTTCTGTGCAAAGGCGGCTCTGGCTCTGCTCCCCATTTCTGCTGCAAGTTGTGGCGTGTTCCCTCGGAAGCTGACGGGTGAGCCAAGGACTCGGAGCGGCGTGTCCCCTGGGTCCGGCGCAACCTCCTGTCCACCTACCTTGAAGGTCACCTTGCTCTTCGGGTTGTTGCTGATGATGTGTGTCTTTTTCGGGTTGATCTTGAGGCCGTGTTGGAGCAGCAGTCGCTCCAGTATCTCGAGTGTCTTCTGTATGTGGGCGGGGTTCTCCCCCCAGATGTAGGTGTCATCCATAAAGGAGCCGCCATGGTGTGGGGGGGGGGGGAGAAAGGGGCGGTCCCCCCCTCTGGGCATGGTCTTGGTGGCGTCGAGGGTGCGCTCCACAATCTCCCCCACGCGGGCGGAAAAGAGCGCCGGTGAGTCGGGTGACCCCTGGCGGACGCCGTTGGTTTGTGGGACCTCCACCTCCTGTTCCCCCGCCACGATGTGTATGGTTCTGGCGTCAAGGAGTGCCAGCCATCAGCGTGCCTCCCACGGTTGGGTGGGGCCAACCTGCTGTGTAACCAGTTCCCCCAAACTCTCCTGTGCAACAGAGTCGAAGGCTTTTTGGAGGTCCAGTTTAATAATCCAGAAGTCACCTCCCCAATCGGCACCCATTCTCGCTATTTTGCGGAGCACGAGGATGAGTTCCACCCCCTGTTTCCTTGGTGCCGCCCATTGGTACGTGTTCAGGTGCTGGAGGCACGGTGCTCCCCGCAGTAGCAAAAGCTGGGCGAGGGTTTTGAGCACGGCGCTGCTCAAAGTAATTGGCCTGGTATCCCCCCATCCTTCTGGGCTCCCCCCTTTTGGCAAAAGTACGGTCAGGCCGCGCTCGACCAAGGCAGGCAGCTTCCCCGAGTAGAGGGCCTCGTTCAGCATTGCCAGCACCCTGGGTCCCCATATGGTGTGTGCGATCAGGAGCTGCAAGGCTTCGTGTGCGATGCCGTCGACACCTGTGCTCTTATGTTTCCCCCATTTGCTGCTGACCAGTGTGAGCTCGTCGTGGGTGAAGGGTCGCCAGGGTGTGTGCTTGCATGTGTGGCAGAGTGTGCTGTGCATGTGGTGGAAGGCTTCGTGCTTGGCTGTTCCGTCTGTCTTGTGGAAGATGCTGGAGAAGTGGCTCAAAAGCGCAGCTTGCCACTGGTGTGCGTCCATTAGCGAGGCTAGCCAGTCCCCCCTGGTGCTTGTCTGCTTTTGGTGCTCTCGGAAGGCCGCCCAGTTGTTGGTGCTCGCGAGCGTGACGAGCTGCTGTAGGTGTTGTTTGCGCTCCCCCTTCAACTGTTTCTGCACTTCTTTCCACGCTGTTCGTTGTGCTGGCCCGGCTGGTGTGGCGTGTGCGGCTCGCCGGAGGCGTCTGAGATGTGCGCTTTCGCAGAAGGGGGCGGCATCTCCCCGCCCCGGCTTGGTGATCTGCAGGCAAAGCTGGGAGATCTGGTGGTGTCTGTCGCCGGGCTGTTGCTGGGCTGTGAGTTCCAGGTGGTCGGGTATACTGGTGCCTGCTGGTGGGTGGAGGTGTCCCACTCCGCCGGCTCGAGCCTGCTTGGCGAGCTTTGTCACCTTAGTTCGCAATTGTGCTAGCACCGGGTCGTGGTCGGAGCTAGCCATGTGTCTGGCTGGTATCGGGCTTGCTTGTAAGCTGTAGCCTTTGCGCAGGAGCATGTAGTCCAGGCGGCTGGGTTCGTGCAGCGGGTTGTACGGGTAGTAGCTGGGCACATGTAACGCCTGTGGTGGTAGTCGAAGGTGATGGTGGGTCCCCCAGTTCAGGAGTGCGTCTCCCCGTCCTGTGTGCGCTTGGGCGCATGTAGCGTCACCGGCTGCTTCGGTGATCTGCTCGTTGGCATCTAATCCTAGGGCAACCTTGGGAATCCTGAGCGCCGGTTGCTCCCCCCAATTGGCGAGCATCATCTCGGTCTCCGGTATGGTCGCGTGGTGCGGGATGTGTCCACTGAGTAGCCCCCATCTGTCGCCCGTGTGCATGCGCAGGACGGTGCCGATCCCCCCGTTGGTGACGTTGGTTTGAGTATGTGTTGCCACTGCTGTGCGGAACGCGATCGCCTCTCCTCTGAACTCTCCCTCTTTCTTGCCATAGACCAGTTTCCAGCCATGTCCTTCGAGGAAGAACTTGCCGGGTTTGGTGATAACTTCCTGTAGCATGATCGCATGCAGCATGCAAAGATGTTTGGCTCCCCCGAACGAGCGCAGCAGGTCAAGCGTGCCATTTGCTGTCAGGCCGCCCACGTTCCAGGTTGCCAGGTGAAAACAGTCCACCCCTTTAAGGGGTTTGAAAGTGCTCAGCGGTCCGGGCGACGGTTCGTCCTCCCCCCCGCTCTCTTCAGTGCTTCCTGTGGGTTCTTCGCCTCACTCACTGTAGCCACTGGTTGCCCCAGGCCCTGTGCAATGGCTCGGAGGTCGATCCAGCCGGCTCCCGCGGTCTCTGCCCCTGCGACTGGCGTCGTTGTAGCTGAGCACACTCGAACTGCCTGCCACCACACAGTACCAGTAGCCCATTCCACTTCTAGACCATGGGTGTTCCCCCCGTTGGAGGCGAGGATGAGCCGCTTCACTTTCCCGGCCAGGTGTGCTCGACGGCGGCGTTCCGGTGACTGGCTCATCTGGAGCCACAAGTAGCGCATCCCCCCGTCTTCTTTGCGTCCCATGACCACGTTTGCGTTGCGGATGCGTCGCAGCGCTTGCTGCAGGCGTTCTCGTAGTTCTCCCCCGGCTTCATTGCGACGTGCTTGGTAGGGGATGATCACGTACCCGCGGCGAACGCCGGGGCAGAAGGCGCTGTCCATATCCAGGTCCAGCCTCAGCTGGGAAACCATGTCCTTGGCTTTCTGTAGGGTTTCGGCGGCCGGTGTGTCATCGTCCCAACCTCCGAATATAAGCGCCGGTTGCTTGGATCCCCCTTCGGTATCTGCCGTGGAACTTCCTCCTTGAAGTTGTAGTTGCTGGACTTTGCGCTCCAGTTGTGTAAGCCTTCCCCCGGTGGCTTGCTGGTCGGCTTGCACGGCCGCGATGGCTCTCCCCTGTTCTGCTTGGCTGTCCGTCAGTGCTGCCAGTTTCTCCAAGGTGCGTTCCAACTGGTTCCCCACTTTCTCCTCAACCGTGTCCATGCGCTTGTTGACCGACTGCGAGATCTCCTGTTTGAGGGCGGTGCTGCTGAGCGACAATTCGCCCTTGATGACTTCCCTGATGGCATCGAGGCTGAGGCCGTCTCCCCCTTCCGGCGCGCCTCTCTTCTTTGCTCCCCCTGGGGCTTCTGCCTCCATTGGCGTAGTCATGGTTATTATTCGCGGTGGCGATGCCCAAGTCACGAACACTGAGTTCAAGTAGGCGGCGTTCGAGGTAGTCCCCCCGGTGAATCGGCTTGTAGGCGGTGGTCACGCGTAGGCCGCCTTGCCAATGTGGTAGCAGGTAGCAGTTGACAGGCTCCCCCGCTCGCCTCCGCGCGGTGCCGTTGAGCTCCGTGGCCCCCGAACTCGCTCACAGAAGCGGTGTGCAAGTAGGCGCGTAGATCTGCAGACTGGTAGCCGAGCTCGGATTGCGGCTCGGTCTGAGGCCGGTGCCTGCAGGATTTCGCACCTAAGTGGGGTCGAGGTCCCCCCGCCTATGTTGGTTGAGGTGCCTGGTCACGGGGCGGCACCTTGAGCACTCGCTCTCTCTCTCTCTCTCTCTCTCTCTCTTTCTTTCTTTCGCCAGGGCTATGGTGTAGAGGTTTCCCTCTACACCGCGCGTCAGCGCCCCCGACTCTCTCTCTCTCTCTCTCTCTCTCTCTCTCTCTCTCTCTCTCTCTCTCTCTCTCTCTCTCTCTCTCTCTCTCTCTCTCTCTCTCTGTTTCAGACAAGCAATATCTGGCACCTGCAGAAGTACATTTGTTGCGCAAATACATGGAACTACATAGCTCGTGCGACTTCCTAGCGTTTGCATGCTGTCAAAAGCTGCGGCGATGTCTAGGACAGGATACGAACCCAACAACCCCAATACCTGGCCTTGCCGCACTTTAAGGAAACGCAAACAATAGCACACGATGCTTTTTGCAGCATCGTTGCCTGTGGAGCTTCTGCAGCGGCGGCCGTCATGACCTTAGCAGGTCACGCAACATGTCAAACATGGAGTTGACACAAAGTTGTGAATTGCTGAACAAAGCAAACGGAAGTGTTCGACACATTTCCTTTATCTTGCCAGTCTATTTTCAAACAGGTTAAAAATAGGAGAGATACCATTGATCTTCTATGTCCACCAACTTTGCGCAATTGATCGCAACGATGAAGCCGATGGCTGTAATTATGATCACGGCGAAAGTTGCAACTGCAATATTCCTCGGCACTTCAATGAACCACTACTACACCGTCCCAATTGTCCCGGTCTGCAGCCACCCTTGCCCAATCACGACCCTGCTGCTGCTGCCTAGGATTCATTGCGAGGCCACACGACACAAGCTCCTAGCTGAACCTTAAACTTCTCAGACTCCACGGAGACGGGCCTATTATCCCTTCAGATTGCTTTATGGGGCATTCAGTTTCTCAGGCAGGCTTTCCTTCCACCTGATTCCGTCTGCTTGTGTCCCGTCACACACCCGAATCCTCAACATGCCACACCGAAAACTTGCTCTTACTAACTTAGACACGCACCTGAAAACTGAAAGTCATGCTTAGCAAAAGCCATCTTTTCTCTGAAGGGCGAAGTAGTGGTAGTGCCAAATCTAGAGGATGTGTGCCAGTGAGATGAGGCACGCAAAAACACAGGCCTCCGAGCCTTAGTTCTGAAGATGTTCTCGCTCGTAGAGTCGAAGCAGCTGAAAGGGAGAGGATGGGCTAAGCGCGAAATCCCAAATTCCCTAACCCAAAGACAACCTACACAAGCCCCGGTGCCTCTGCCTCCTCGGTTGTGCCCCAGATCCTAGCTGCCAGCTTGGGATTTTGCGCTCAGGGTTTCATGTGTGATGCCACAGATGCAAAGCCCTGCAACCTAAACGCGAGCAACTCAACGCGGAAGCCTTCAACTCACTCCGTTGTCTGAGTCATCCCCCCTCTGCTCTCGGGCCCGCACCAGGCGAGCCAGCCCTTCGCAATCACACACGAAAGCAACACTACTACAAAGACGATCAAAGACCTAGCTAGACGCTGCTGGACAAAAACGAGCCGGCTGAAGCGCTGCAACCACCGGCCGGAGTTCTATGCAAGCCTCAAACCAAAACTCCTGATCTGTAGATGCTCTTGTCGGGCTTAGGGCCTGCATTTTCGCCCCCACGATTCCAGAGCACTCCCGCCGTCCCAGCCGTTCAGCTTTGAATCCAAAACACTCCTGTCCCATGTCCTAAAGACAAGAACCCACCACCATCCCACAATCCACACCCAAGGTACAAAACGTGCACAAACCATGGTCTAACCTTGCATCGTGATCAATGCGTGTTTGAGTTCAATTCTGCTGGGATACTGGCTAGAAGGATCCTGAATTGACTACTTAATTCCCGGTCTAATTTAATTAAGTTGCCATAATCGGGATCTATAGTGAATAATATGGTTTTCTTCATATGGTTACTTAAATTAGATCCCTTAACATAAACCCTTGTTCTGGGTGCCTGATCGGCATGCAACGGATTCGCCGCAGCCATGGCCAGGTGCAAAGCTCAGGAACCCCCGCTGGGAGATGCATCGGGCGATTGTCGGTTCTGTGACTTCTTCACTCACGGGGCCTTTAAGGGTTGAGGCTGGAGAGCTTGGGTACTCCGCTGCCGGTTGGAGCAGTACTTGTGTGAACATACTTCCCGTGATGACTCTGAGAAAACTTGCGTTCCAGGGCGGCCTTTCCTACCGACAATTGCCGAAAAGGGTCAGCGCTGGGCGCGAGGTGTGAAGTTTTTTCGAACTTGACCTGTCTTGCAGTTTCCATGCCGCGTTTATGTCCCTGTACATTGATCGTATGAACCTGGACCATCAGCTATGGACAGCTCGGGTGATCTTCAAATTCAATTAAAAGCGTGCTCAGCTCAAACGACTCAGAGCCACAACAGCTTCTCTCAGATTGTTTTGCTTCCACTTTTCTTGGCTGCACGGATCTCGCATCGAGCCACATTGGGCTCGTTGTCCGGCAGCTATCGGCCCTCCTCAGCTGGGTCCATGTCCGGGATTCTCTGGGAGGTTCATTTCCATCCAAGCACTTTTGGTTGCGCCCAGCCCCGCCACGACAAGTATGCAAACAACAAGAACTCGAATTTTGACAACAGTCCCCGCAAAGTCGAGATTGGAGGTGCAGGGCGGCTCGAATCCGTATGGGGCAGCTTAAAAAGGAGATGATAAAGCCTCTAGTGAGGCTTCAAACTTGCCTGCTGCCAGAGAGCAGCACATATCCATGGTAAGCTGAGATAACTTCTTCCTCTTTCGAGTTCCTTTACAGCATCCCTGCCAAAGGTTGAATGTACGTGGCTTTCTGGCCTGACTGATGTAATATGCATGAAGTGCTGACAAGCTTTGGACTAACGATTTTGAGCCTTGGAGATTTGGGTTTTGAAATTTGTGGCCTTCGATCTCGGTCTGGGTGTTGAACTGTCAAGCTTCGGGGCAAGAGGCAAGAGGGAGTACACGCGCAAAAGGACCAAAGGAGCATTTCTTTACCACAGTGAGGAGCCAGAATTCCGAACCGGAGTAACCAGCAGATTTCGGACACTCCTCCACGGAACGTCAGCTAAATTCTAGACCTCATCATGCAAGAACCTGCACTATCCTGGTGACGATAGGATGGCAATGCTTTGCAATAATTCGGCGTCGAAAGTTGATACTACCATGTCAGGTTCAGGTCCTCATGTCTCTTCCCAGTGTTTGGGGAGTATCTTGCTGGGCCCACAAATTTGAGGAAGTTCTTATCTGCGAGCCAAGTGGCAAGAGTTCCAAGGAGAGCATCGCTGATGGATTCTTTGAGGCGCCGCCCTGATGTTGAGTTCACAGTGAATGCAACAACGGAGTGTTTGGGCAAACTTGCACTCCAAGTTTCGGCGTTTGCTAACCCGACACCCTAACTCTAAACCCTACAGTGCAATAACCTACATGGTACATCTCCTGAACAACTGATGCCGTCTTGGGGGCAGGTGGTATGATTCTGGATCAGAGAATGCAGCTAGCCCATCGCATGCCATAGCAATGAAGCCATCTGAGACAAGCTCTTCCTGCGCTTGCATGTCTCAAACAATTCTTGGCCCGGTCATACCATGAAAACTCTGATCTTGTACAAAGCATGACGACAATCAATGATGGAAGCCGCAGTGACCCCAAGACCCCACACCTTCTGCACATAATCCTGCCCCTGGACCACCGAAGTGGAGATTCCAGGGCTTGGCCGGGTAGGCATCTGCTGAGCCTCAACGCTACTCCCACAGCTACAATCAAAGCCCATACCCCAAACCGTTAAAGCGAAACCGCATATCCTACATCTAACCTCCAGAACACCCTGGACCCCACACTAGACTCTGAAACTTGCATCCATGCCCTCCTGTGATGAAAGGGAATCCCTCGTTGCTGAGGCGCGGTCTCGAGCAAATCTCCAGGTCCACTTCCCAATACATAGTGCTCCTCAGGATTGGGGCATGGGGTTTAGTGTCGAGGGTTTAGAGTTAAGCGTAACGTAGGTGCCCAACTAATCAGGACGGTTCGGGGATGCA
Organism: Symbiodinium sp. CCMP2592; assembly: GCA_905221615.1. NCBI lineage: Eukaryota > Dinophyceae > Suessiales > Symbiodiniaceae > Symbiodinium > Symbiodinium sp. CCMP2592. The sequence goes on along the minus strand of CAJNDT010003079.1, from coordinate 692,982 downwards.
TTTTACGTAAGGGTTCAAAGGGGCACAACGCTTTAAATGCCCAGGCTGCGTCCAGCAATTCTGCTCTTATCAGGAACAAGCGGACATCGAAGGCAGTAGTTTAGACTACAGTGCAGAACTACAAACATCCTGTTTAAGAATGACTGTCCGGGTCTTCGCGCTGGCAAAACCTGTCCTGATTCACATCCCGGGTTCTAATTCGGAACAGGAGCTTGCAAAGGTGCAATGGGGGACCCAGAATACGTGCTGATTTAGGAGCTTTCTTCCAAGGACCTCAGATAAGAGATTCATGGCTCTCCTAGGCAAATCTCATGCACAGTACGAAGCATGTGTGCAATGCTGAGTCTCAACCCTAAGGCCTAAGCCTCAGACCTCGCATTGCAACCGGCTAAAGGGGTTCAGACTCAAAGCCTGGCCGTAACTTCAAGGTCTTGTTAAGGGGGGCTCCACATAGGAGGGCCCGATAGTAGGAGAAGGAGACTTCGGGGAACCTTGATCCAGCCATCGGTTTTGGGGGAGGGAACGCCTCCTGAATGGCTTCATACCTGCGACCTTTGTAGAGCTCCCGTGCATGCCGGAGCTGAAGGGATTCCTAGGACGTACGTGAGCGATGCCCAAGGGCGTCAGGCATTTGACTAGCTGGGAAGGCTTGTGTTCCAATTAAAGCCCATAGTGTCCAAGCCAACATCCTGTGCCGTTGGAAGTCCCCCAATGGTTTGGATAGGTTCTTGCGTTCAAAGGACAGAAACATTGATACCGCCTCAAGCGCCAGTTTGACTTTCTCGTGTTTCTACCTGTTGGCGAGCCCAGGGTCTCCTCTAAACGAAACTAAGCTGGCGGTCTTGGATGAACCGAAAGATTAAGTTGTTCTGTCCAAAAAGAGCAGATCAACTGAAACTGTAAGGAAAACACCCACGTCCCCCCTCCAAGACAGGCGAGCTGCATCGACCAAACGGGCTTCATGAGCAACCTCTAGCAAACGAGTGGGAGCTCCTAGAAACTAGTTTTCGGGTGTAAGCCAAAGTCATTGAAAAGGGTACATACGCGTGTACAGTAAATAGGATTTGGGGTGAGGGTGTCGTCGAAAATCAAGCGGGAAGGAAAGTTGAACATGGAGTGAGAAGTTAAGTGACTGATGTAGCGATTGATTTAGGGCTTAAGGGTGAGCTAAGCATCTAAGGCAGGACTTGCCGCTGGGTCAAAGTACTGTAAATCACGAAACATGAGGCTTGAAACAAACAAGATAACACGTTGTAGTAACGTAGTTTGGTATGGGCGGCTTACACTGACCCCCTTTGGGGGAACGGCGCGGAATGGTCAAGCACAAGCATGAGATCCTTGAGACCCGCTGAAGAGCTGTAAGTCTTCCTCCAAGCGGGATCACGATGCTATGATCAAGATGATGGACAATGTGTGACGACTGGCTCTGGTCTCATTCTTCGTGAGGGGGTGTGCCTTCAAAGTAGGGGGTAATGTAGAGGCGCTAAGAACACAAGAGAACTGTCTGGATCTCTCAACTAATGGAAAAGCCCTTTCCAGCTCAGTCATGCTTCCAGGATTTGGCGGGCGGTGGTTCGGAATGGGTCAATGTTGGGAGTGTAGAATGGCTGAGATGCCCTGACTTGAATTCACCAGAGCTAGTTAAGTCCGAAACCTCACGCCAACTGTTTCAATGCTGCACCATGCTGCACCCGTCAGCAGTTTATGACCCAATTGTGATCCGAATGCTGTGAATTTGATGATGGCATCAATATGAGGTCAGAGTGGTGCACAGCGACAATTCAAACACCCACCACCATTCTGAACCCTCGAAGACATATCCCTGTTTGGCTTGCAAACCTAACAGCTAAAGCCCACAACTCACAGTCACCCCTACAGCTTACGCTTTGCATCCACCATTCTGCCACCCTCGGAAACGCGAGATCGCGAATCCTAACCCCTTACGTAACCTAATAGCCTTCAACCCGGGTAGTGCTCAAAAGACGGGTATTTTGGCATCACACACGCATGAAAGGGTCCTTGCTGTAAGCACTGCCAACAGCTAAAGTTGCAGGATGGCAAAGCCTTGATTCGCAGGCCAAAGCCTTGTTATGGGTTGTTCCAGCAGTAGAATAGGAGTCGTCCTTGAGTAGCCTGAAGTATTCCAAATGCCACTAAACCTTATTGAGGCCAGGGTCTAGAAGGCAGTTCCTTCCTGGGAACTGGCGGACGGGTTTTTGAGCTCCTGTCCGGACACCGTTTGAAGGGCTGAGGGTCGGGGTGGGGTGCCCATAGTTTCGGGGTTCTGGTTTCAGATCGGCTGGGAGGCAGTTTCGGATAAGAGGGGTGAGTTTCGGGGCTGCGTTTCGGGACGACGGGGGCCAGTTTCGGATCGGGCCCCGGTCAGTTTCGGATGGGCCGAGGTCAGTTTCAGGTCCACCCCGATGCCGAAGCGGTCGTATGTTGCGTGCAGTAGGCCGCTTCAAAGAACTGTGTTAAACGATGAACCGTGGAAGGCCCCTAAACCAACCCAAACCCAAACACAACCCGAACCGCAACCCCAAAAAGCCAAAACCCCAAACCCCGAGAAAGCACCACCTGATTGCACTAACCCCTGCATGCACAGCTTTATGCCCTAGCGAAGAGAACCCGGTTTGTTGGCTTGCGGATGAGGTGTTTGAGGGGTCACTGCGAACCAACTGGAACCCAAACCCTGAGCCCCAACAAGAACTCTGAACCACTGCGACGGTTGCTGGGCACGAGCGATTCTAAACCTGAAAGTCCTACGTTAGCCTTTTGGAAAATGCGCGTAACATAACTTCTGGGTACCGTAACGAGCAAGACCGAATGATCCTAATGCAACCCGAAAAGCACAGCTCAACCGCACTGACAAGGTACTACTATACCGAACAACCCCCTGATTGCTTCCGGCCCCAGCCTCGAGATACCAGTCTTTCACCATCTGCAGGAACTGGAAAATCTGCGTGGCGGTCTCCTCTGCTTGAGCGATTCGGAATACTTGGGGGCTCGGGGTTGATCCACTGTGCCAGTCTTCCACACGGGTCGAAGCGTTCGCGCACGCTTGAAGGCTTAAATAGAACCCTGATCCCTGCTCTAACCCCTATAGATCTGAATCAAACCTGAAACCCAAAGAAGGACACCGCAGGCCTGAGGCGCATAACCTTACATAACTACACCTCAGCTTCCAAGTGTAAAGCGGATCAGGGAGCCTCGTCCCCAAAGGTTTTATGGCCCGAGGTCCTGGTTCTTCAGGTTCTTGTCTGGATGCCACTTCCGGCACGCTTCCTCATGCTTGCCGGTTTAGGGTTCGGGGGCTCGAGGTTCAGGATCTATAGGGCCTGGGATCAAGGGAAGCTGGGCCCAGACTTTGTGCGGTTCCGTGTCTCCCGCTGCGCTTCGCTCGTCCTCCCCGCTCGCAGCACCAAGTGCAGTGCTGTCTGTTACCTTCACCCAGACCCACCTCCCCTTCCTCCCACCGCCTCCTCTTTGACTTCCCCCCCCGCTCTGCACTTGGTGCAGCGCTGTCTTCTCGCACTTTGTGCAGTGCTGACCACCTCTTCTCCAGCCCTTCAGCATCCCAAGTCCGGGCACCTGCCTTCCCATCCTCCTGCAATCATTCCCCCTCCCCTCCTTTCCCCGCCCCCCTTCCCATCTCCTGCCCATCCCGGTCCTGTCGTCGGAGATGGTCGCGAGGGTTTAAGGGCTTAGTTGTTTAGGGGTTTAGGGCTTCCGGGGGGGGTAGGGGTTGGGGTTTCAGGTTTTGGGGTTTGGAATCTTCGGTGCAGTTGTGCAGTTGTCTATTGTGGTGGCAGCGTGGAGTCTAGAATGAGCAGAGCAACCATATGATTTCTACTTTCAACAGCTGAGCCATGCTAAGCCGCCTTCAAATGGGGCTGTTGGGGATTGAAGTTTGGAATGACACTATTTATAGTACATGTTGTCAATGCAAACCTTGCACCACGAGCCTCATGACAATGAATTCGGGTTTAGGGTTCGGGGCCTAAGCCTGCAACTCTATTGCTGTTGTCCAGAATCTTACCTTGCTCGAACCCTAGTGGCCCTAGTAACCAATTGTAATTGTAAGCATCATTAGACACACCCTAAGCCCTAAGCCATAAACCCTTATTATACGGTTTAACGATATGTGGGGTTAAGTACAGCCTAATAGCTCTAGAGAGGACCCCGTTGACGAAGGTTCGCGATTGGGGGCGGGGTTCGTCGGTGGCTGTCGGGGCGCTGCTGGCTGTTCTGCTATGGTGCTGTCTCTATCTGTGTGGCCCTGACAGAATCGGTTTTACATTCCTAAGGCGGGCTCCACCCTGAGCTGCGAGCTACAGGTAGGGTGCCAGGGCCAGGTGCTGGGTGTAGCGCGCACCTCAAAGTCTTAAGTGTCCCCTGAGCCTCTGAGGAAGTTGCTACATGCAGCTACTTACTTATCGACCTTCTCACGAGTGAACGCACGAATGCCCACAACTCAAATACTACAAACTGGAAGATCTGAAATCCTCAATGAAGTCGGAAAAACAGGGCTAAGGCGACTAAGGGTCGTGCTTTAGGGCTTTAGTGACTTTCTTTGAGTGCCAGGCCATATACACCTGCCGGCGGTCGGAGAGTGGCTTCGTCTGAGTCTGGGACCTTCGCTTTGGCACAGCACCAAACCGGTTGAGCGTGAGGCCTTTCAAAACCTGGGGCGCCAGCTTCCACATGCTCTCGAACAGAACTTCGGCCACGCTCCGGGCCCGGTCGTCTTCCGGCCACCCGACACCCTTTGGCAGCTTCATGGCAGCCTCCCGTGGACCATCGCGGACTTTTCGGGGGCTTCATGTGATGTCTTGGGCGGGAGTCCGTATCCATTTGTTTGGATCGTGGACCTGGTGCTTAGGAGAAGGCGTTTGCCCACAAAGCCATCTACTCCAAATCCACGTACAAATAGTAAAACCTGGCAAGATCGAAAACACAGAGTGCACTTCCAACGGACTGAATGAGCTGACCCGCAAGGACCGGAGGAGCGTGGAACTTGGGCGTCAGGCTAAGCGGGTCAGGATTGAAGCATTGACTTAGTTACTTAGTTCTATCCTTGCCTGCAGGCGACGAGCCTTCATCTCTTCTATCTCTCCCATAAGTTCATGAACACCTGAGCCACGGCCGAGAGACTTGAAGTGCATGTGACGATGCTACCTTCCGACTTGAGGCAAGACTATACAACCGCAAGCGGACAGCCGAGTGTCGCATGGCAGCGAGATGCAGAGATGACATTGAGTTCACGGTGTGGCCGCGGTCGTGCGTGCGGACTAGTATTCCACCCCTCCTGGCAAAGCAAGCTCATGAACCCACATCTCCACGTGAAGGGAGACAGGGCGCACAAAGGGGACCGCAACCTTGACAAAAATGCACTCCACCCCAAAAAAACACTGAAAATTCGCCTTCCGCACACATCCAGAGTTCCCAAGAACCGGTTGTGAGCAAAATACCGTAAGGGTTGATACGTCAAGCCCAGCACCTCGACAGAGAAAGACAGAAGTTCTTCTGTGTTCATGGCACTCCTAGGCTAGGCCCCAATAGAGGAACAGTCTCCTTCCGGCGGAGGGTATAATTGTGAGGCCGCCGTATTGTCCCCTACTGAGCCATTCTCACTGCATGGTGGGGGGGTGTGAGTGTTTAAACCGGGGTAAGCCTGTCTGAAGTTGTGTTTTAAAGCTCTCGTGCATGTCAAACAAGTTGCTCTGAGGCTATGGCCCTGGATGAAATTCCGCCACCACTCATCCTTCACCTGAAGCAGTGACGAGGGCACATATCTGTCAGACTCACGCAAGCAGCGTTAGGATGATGCCGACAATCCGGTCGCCATCGCATCCAGAGACTTGTTGCTCTCAACTCTTTTCTTTTGCACACTCGCTTTCCTTGCTATTGCTTTACGGGCTCGACTCAGCACTACCACCATGTCTCAAATCAACCAGATCCCAGGTGCCGCAGCATCCTCATCCAGCTTCCGCCACTCGTCGTGATCACCGAAGGTGTTCGGCACCAGCCTCGAATTGGATGTCGCCGCTGCATGCGTACGTATGCTTGTGGCACCTCCCGCAAGGCTCATGACGTGTCTGTACCGCACTGCATCCAAGTGGCAATCGAAGGTTGTGGCTCCGAACTTGAGCAACTTCTTCCGAACCGAGAAGCTGCACCTGGTAGCCTCGTATTTCGCACACCGTTTTTGCGCCTCGTCTTTGGCTCTTCCCTCATGGCCGCATGTTCAGAAGCTACCTTATCAGTGGGACATCCCACAGAGAGGTTGCGCTGAGGACCCAGCGGCCCGTGACCGTATCTTCCAGCAGGATGGTCCCGGAGACGCCGTTGAATTGAGGATGCCGCAGTAGCCCTCGCACACCAAGACCGGCAGTGAGCAGTGCAAGGCGGCGCAGTCAGATCTTTGAACTGCCTTCGATGACGACAATGTCGCCAGCAGCAAACACCTTCTGCAGGCATCAACGCAAGCAACTCTACAAATTAGCTCAAATTATGTGTCTGCCTCAGAACTCAGAACCAAGACTTCGGGCTGGGCTTTGCAGGGACGCGGTAAGGGCTTGATTGGGTGGCCGTTAAGGAACTTAACCTCCGTTACCATATTCGGGAAGCCATATTATTTACCTGCTCTCCGACACATTCACAGCGTATGGCAGCTGTCCAGATGTCGATGCATGCTTTCAAACGGTTTGCCAGGAGTGCTCAACGAAGCTTCTACACATGGCCAGTTTGCTCCAACGCATGATTTTCAGAGGTTTAGGGCTCAGGGTGGCTTGAAGCACCAGACCAGCAACGTCTCTCGAAGTGAACATGAAAGACGCTCGTCGCGTAAAAGGTCGTACAGGTGAACCGGCAAGAATAACCCAAACGGTCAATGGTATAGTGTCCTTGACATGCTTTGACATACAGGTACAGTAGTTGATCCCGTTGCTGGAGGCCTCTTCCTTGGCAGGCAAAGCTGCTTCCGGCGTGCTCGCTGCCTCCCAACAGATTGTCGAGAAGTTCACGATTGGAGTGAAGGAGGCAGGACACGTGCACCATAGAACGCAGCACAACATCCCACGGCAACGACGACAACGACATGACAGGCGTCGCATGTGCCACTGCATTTACTTACGGAAATCGAGAGAAACACTTGCCGAATTCCGAGACCCCACGTGCCGTCAGCCCGGGTGCCTTTGGCTCTCCCAGCACAGACTGGTCAAACCTCGGCAATGGCTGTCGTCTAAAGGATTGCCCGCGAAGCTTCAAACGAGAAGTCCCACCCACCCCATGGAGTGGATCCCTTTCTGGCTTCAACCGGTCTCCTCCCCTTACCCCAGCCCCCTACCGACTGCATTCAAGAGCTGAAAGCGAGGTCTCAGGCCTCGTAGCATCTGACTCGTCCAGGCTTCAGGATCTTCAGGCTTGTGAGAGGATAGGTTTCAGCGCTTCAGAGCTTAGGGCTTCGGCGGTTTAGGGTTACAAGTTTCGGGTTTGCCTAAACCCTAAATAAAGTGTATGCTTGTGCCACCTCCCGCAAGGCTCATGACGTGTCTGTACCGCACTGCATCCAAGTGGCAATCGAAGGTTGTGGCTCCGAACTTGAGCAACTTCTTCCGAACCGAGAAGCTGCACCTGGTAGCCTCGTATTTCGCACACCGTTTTTGCGCCTCGTCTTTGGCTCTTCCCTCATGGCCGCATGTTCAGAAGCTACCTTATCAGTGGGACATCCCACAGAGAGGTTGCGCTGAGGACCCAGCGGCCCGTGACCGTATCTTCCAGCAGGATGGTCCCGGAGACGCCGTTGAATTGAGGATGCCGCAGTAGCCCTCGCACACCAAGACCGGCAGTGAGCAGTGCAAGGCGGCGCAGTCAGATCTTTGAACTGCCTTCGATGACGACAATGTCGCCAGCAGCAAACACCTTCTGCAGGCATCAACGCAAGCAACTTTACAAATTAGCTCAAATTATGTGTCTGCCTCAGAACTCAGAACCAAGACTTCGGGCTTGGCCTTGCAGGGACGCGGTAAGGGCTTGATTGGGTGGCCGTTAAGGAACTTAACCTCCGTTACCATATTCGGGAAGCCATATTATTTACCTGCTCTCCGACACATTCACAGCGTATGGCAGCTGTCCAGATGTCGATGCATGCTTTCAAACGGTTTGCCAGGAGTGCTCAAAGAAGCTTCTACACATGGCCAGCTTGCTCCAACGCATGATTTTCAGAGGTTTAGGGCTCAGGGTGGCTTGAAGCACCAGACCAGCAACGTCTCTCGAAGGGAACATGAAAGACGCTCGTCGCGTGAAAGGTCTTACAGGTGCGGCAAGAATAACCCAAAAGGTCAATGGTATAGTGCCCTTGACATGCTTTGACATACAGGTACAGTAGTTGATCCCGTTGCTGGAGGCCTCTTCCTTGGCAGGCAAAGCTGCTTCCGGCGTGCTCGCTGCCTCCCAACAGATTGTCGAGAAGTTCACGATTGGAGTGAAGGAGGCAGGACACGTGCACCATAGAACGCAGCACAACATCCCACGGCAACGACGACAACGACATGCCTCCGGAGTAGCCGCTTCCTGCTCGAAGTCCTGGAGAGACTTCTCCAGGCTGCCATCTTCGGCGGCTTGGCGAAGCGATGCGGATGCCTTCTGCATGGTTCTGGGTTCCTCAGCCGCTGCTGGCGCCTGCATTGAAAGTAAGATTAAACATTCCACAAGCATCGGAAGTCTTGAATGAACAAAGCTCACGGACATAAACTGATGCTGGGACAGCGCGTCGCATGTGCCACTGCATTTACGGAAATCGAGAGAAACACTTGCCGAATTCCGAGACCCCACGTGCCATCAGCCCGGGTGCCTCTGGCTCTCCCGGCACAGACTGGTCAAACCTCGGCAATGGCTGTCGTCTAAAGGATTGCCCGCGAAGTTTCAAACGAGAAGTCCCACCCACCCCATGGAGTGGATCCCTTTCTGGCTTCAACCGGTCTCCTCCCCTTACCCCAGCCACTTATCGACTGCATTCAAGAGCTGAAAGCGAGGTCTCAGGCCTCGTAGCATCTGACTCGTCCAGGCTTCAGGATCTTCAGGCTTGTGAGAGGATAGGTTTCAGCGCTTCAGAGCTTAGGGCTTCGGCGGTTTAGGGTTACAAGTTTCAGGTTTGCGATCTAGTTTAGGGTTTAGGTTTGTCCAAACCACCCCTCCCCTACTCTCGGCCGCGTGCCAGGTCATGCACCAGGCGAACCAGCCCTGCGTCTCCAACAGAATGCATCATGGCTTTTTGCAGGATTAACCAGTCTGCTCCACCGCATGACGTTCAGGGGTTTAGGGTTCAGGGTGTATATGGATCAGCGCTTTCACATGTAGACGCTTGAAGCACCAGACCAGCAACGTCTCTCGAAGTGAACATGAAAGACGCTCGTCGCGTGAAAGGTCGTACAGGTGAACCGGCAAGAACCCAAACGTCAATGGTACAATGCCCTTGACATGCTTTGACATACAGGTACAGTAGTTGATCCCGTTGCTGGAGGCCTCTTCCTTGGCAGGCAAAGCTGCTTCCGGCGTGCTCGCTGCCTCCCAACAGATTGTCGAGAAGTTCACGATTGGAGTGAAGGAGGCAGGACACGTGCACCATAGAACGCAGCACAACATCCCACGGCAACGACGACAACGACATGCCTCCGGAGTAGCCGCTTCCTGCTCGAAGTCCTGGAGAGACTTCTCCAGGCTGCCATCTTCGGCGGCTTGGCGAAGCGATGCGGATGCCTTCTGCATGGTTCTGGGTTCCTCAGCCGCTGCTGGCGCCTGCATTGAAAGTAAGATTAAACATTCCACAAGCATCGGAAGTCTTGAATGAACAAAGCTCACGGACATAAACTGATGCTGGGACAGCGCGTCGCATGTGCCACTGCATTTACGGAAATCGAGAGAAACACTTGCCGAATTCCGAGACCCCACGTGCCATCAGCCCGGGTGCCTCTGGCTCTCCCGGCACAGACTGGTCAAACCTCGGCAATGGCTGTCGTCTAAAGGATTGCCCGCGAAGTTTCAAACGAGAAGTCCCACCCACCCCATGGAGTGGATCCCTTTCTGGCTTCAACCGGTCTCCTCCCCTTACCCCAGCCACTTATCGACTGCATTCAAGAGCTGAAAGCGAGGTCTCAGGCCTCGTAGCATCTGACTCGTCCAGGCTTCAGGATCTTCAGGCTTGTGAGAGGATAGGTTTCAGCGCTTCAGAGCTTAGGGCTTCGGCGGTTTAGGGTTACAAGTTTCAGGTTTGCGATCTAGTTTAGGGTTTAGGTTTGTCCAAACCACCCCTCCCCTACTCTCGGCCGCGTGCCAGGTCATGCACCAGGCGAACCAGCCCTGCGTCTCCAACAGAATGCATCATGGCTTTTTGCAGGATTAACCAGTCTGCTCCACCGCATGACGTTCAGGGGTTTAGGGTTCAGGGTGTATATGGATCAGCGCTTTCACATGTAGACGCTTGAAGCACCAGACCAGCAACGTCTCTCGAAGTGAACATGAAAGACGCTCGTCGCGTGAAAGGTCGTACAGGTGAACCGGCAAGAACCCAAACGTCAATGGTACAATGCCCTTGACATGCTTTGACATACAGGTACAGTAGTTGATCCCGTTGCTGGAGGCCTCTTCCTGGGCAGGCAAAGCTGCTTCCGGCGTGCTCGCTGCCTCCCAACAGATTGTCGAGAAGTTCACGATTGGAGTGAAGGAGGCAGGACACGTGCACCATAGAACGCAGCACAACATCCCACGGCAACGACGACAACGACATGCCTCCGGAGTAGCCGCTTCCTGCTCGAAGTCCTGGAGAGACTTCTCCAGGCTGCCATCTTCGGCGGCTTGGCGAAGCGATGCGGATGCCTTCTGCATGGTACTGGGTTCCTCAGCCGCTGCTGGCGCCTGCATTGAAAGTAAGATTAAACATTCCACAAGCATCGGAAGTCTTGAATGAACAAAGCTCACGGACATAAACTGATGCTGGGACAGCGCGTCGCATGTGCCACTGCATTTACGGAAATCGAGAGAAACACTTGCCGAATTCCGAGACCCCACGTGCCATCAGCCCGGGTGCCTCTGGCTCTCCCGGCACAGACTGGTCAAACCTCGGCAATGGCTGTCGTCTAAAGGATTGCCCGCGAAGTTTCAAACGAGAAGTCCCACCCACCCCATGGAGTGGATCCCTTTCTGGCTTCAACCGGTCTCCTCTCCTTACCCCAGCCACTTATCGACTGCATTCAAGAGCTGAAAGCGAGGTCTCAGGCCTCGTAGCATCTGACTCGTCCAGGCTTCAGGATCTTCAGGCTTGTGAGAGGATAGGTTTCAGCGCTTCAGAGCTTAGGGCTTCGGCGGTTTAGGGTTACAAGTTTCAGGTTTGCGATCTAGTTTAGGGTTTAGGTTTGTCCAAACCACCCCTCCCCTACTCTCGGCCGCGTGCCAGGTCATGCACCAGGCGAACCAGCCCTGCGTCTCCAACAGAATGCATCATGGCTTTTTGCAGGATTAACCAGTCTGCTCCACCGCATGACGTTCAGGGGTTTAGGGTTCAGGGTGTATATGGATCAGCGCTTTCACATGTAGACGCTTGAAGCACCAGACCAGCAACGTCTGTAACTAGGCTGGGCAGAAACCCCTAAACCGTTCTCGAGGGGTTCACCGAACATGCTTCGACCTTCCAAGCTGTGCTTCCAACAAGACACAGGGCTGATCCAAGCTGTCACCTCTGAAATATATAGAGCAAAACATGTTTCCAGGCACGTTTCCAAGATTAATCCATTCGTTTCAGCCGCACCTCGGCTGAATTGGCCAGTGCCATTGCTGCTCGAAGCTTCCCAGTAACTTAACACGCAGTTGATCGTTGTGTGTTGCGACGGTTGACGACACCTTCATGAGGGATGTAAAATGCATTGGTCTGCTTTGCTGCTCTCGCCCATTGGATCGTCTGGCTTTCTTTCGATTTATGTTGCTGCCTGGAATGCGCTTGGAGCCAACCACTGCAATGATTTACCAAGAGCTGCTTTGCCATCGACTTCGGCAAATGGTTGTCTATGGTTGCTGCGCGGATACGGGAACAGCCTTCTAACGAGCCCGATGATTTCAAATGCTGGGACTTTTCATAGCTAACACTGAACCATGCACTGCCGGCCTGTGATATTGGCAGGTTTAATTAATAGCTTCTACCCTGTGTTTCGCAGACTAGCTTCACTGCAAAATGGAAGAAACTCAACAAATGCCGATGGTGCGAACGGATAAGCCAATGTTCCGGAACTTGATAAGCTCGGAAAAGAGTTTCCGACACACAACCAAAACAGCTTCATGCACAAATTCGCGCTGTGCAGTGTCAATCACCCTCCACTGTGGCACCATTTGGGCTCTGGACTGGGCTGGTTTGGTGTGTTTTTAATGGTATTTTAGCATACGTAGAGTATTTTAACTCCATTCCGATGCATGCCCAACCCCTCCTCGGTCCCACTTCGCCCGCCCCCCCGAACCCTCCTCGGCACCATTTGCGCTCTGGACTGGGCTAGTTTTAGTGTGTGTTTCGTGGTATTTTCGCGCAGCATCGTGAAAGGATGCTTAAGGAAGTTGGTGTTAATTTGGTTTTTCAAGCTGCGTGTAGTTGGTGAGAGCTCTTCAGACATGACTGGGACGCCCCACAACATAAATATTCGAGAGGATTCGGAGACAGATCCGTGCAATGTTTGTTGCAGTTGATGTTTCCAGACCTGGCACACTGGGGATGTTCACTGTCAGGGAAAGCGGACATAACTGCTCCCAGCTACGTAGACGATGTCACACAGTACTGGACATGTTGTTGACGCATGCATTGTTGCTTTGCATCCGCCCATTCATCGCCACACATCTACTGCAGCTGTTGTTGCCGATTCGTCTGCAACGTGCACATATATCCAACTCGCTCCTTCTGCACATAACCTTGTACATGCATGCACACATACATAATTACGCACATACTACATTATGCTACATACAGCGGTCAGAAAGGCGTATCGGCATCTCCATCCCCCCCGCCTGTTGACCCGATTCTCCCGCGAACAAAAAACTTTCGTGAAGACCTGGTTCAACCTGGCTTCACAAACTAAAACTCAATACTGCTTCAGGTTTGTTCAAGATGAGGTCATTTCAGCAAAAGGATTCTGAGCCCGTGGGCACAACAACTCTGCTTCTGCAACCTTTGCATACGCCTCCAGCACTGCTGCCTCACGATGCGATCGAAAACTGCGTGTCGACTCCGCCGTCCGTCGAAGTTGGAGCCCGGCCATGATCTAAGGACGTAAGCATGAAGTATTTTCACCTCACTGAAGTACAATGATACGCCAAGAGTGTGCTGCCACGCAAAAACAATCTTGTGCCTGATCCGGAAGCCTCTTGAGCGGAAAGGAACTGACTGGCTGCGCTGCAGCCTAGTAATTGATCAGCATCTGGCCTCTGCAGCCCTCAACAAAACACAGCCACAAGCGTAAGAACTAGCGAATCCTAGACAAGCTCACCTGTCAAAGCCACGGAAATGTGATGATGAATGAAGGTTGAAGCCCAGCAACCTCCAAAGCCCTCCCAGCAGCGAAGTGCATCGGTGCTGGCTCGGCTCAGTCTTTCCCCCGCAGTCACAAGTCTGCCAGATTTTGCGCGAATGGGTTTCTCACACGTGTCCCCTGCACGGCCTGTCGATGCTATGGGGAAGCTCTGCAACCAATCTGTGTGCAGGCTGTCTTTGCAAGTCCAGAACTACCCATCCAGAGGCCTGCCGGGGACGCAGAGCTGAGAAGCCCACTAAAAATGTCATGCCATTCTAATCGTACGCTCTGGCTCTGCTTGACTGACGCGACACGGAGGGTAAGCACTGGAGCCATAAAAAGGGTCAAAAGGTCAAACGTGTGTTCGCATTCCGAAGAGAGCACCCCTTACCGCTGCTTCATCCCAGCACGATCGCACATCCAGCATCGAAACACAGTCTCACATTGAAAGCTGAAAAACGTGGCCTGCACTGACCAGATCTACAAGAGCCTATGCATCCACACTCGGGCGTGAGGTGCGGCCGCTGCGGCTGCTGCTGTTGCCGCTTATACGTGTACCTGTATTAGTACTAGCACGGCTACTGCATCCTGCTACTGCTGCTGCTTCTGCTTCTGCTACTGCTGCTCCTGAACACTGGTACTGCTACTGCCACTGCTACCGCTACTGCTGCGGCTACTGCTACGACGACGACTACTACCACCACTACTGCCATCTGCTGCTATTCGTGTTGTTCTCCGAAGTGAAACTCTCATATTTTTGAGGTCGATTCCAAGATTGAAACTAGAAACACTTTGAGACAGGGGTCTACCACAGCTCTACACATGCGATATCGGCCATCGGACAAGCTCTGGATTCGTCTCAAGGAGATCATGTCGAACTAGTTGCAGGGGTGGGTGGAGTTTGCGGTCACTCAAGATCGGCGAGCGGGTTCCTTGGAGGTTCATCTGTGGTTACACAAGCGGCACTTCTGATGCCTGAGGGCAGGAACAGCCGGTCTTGCAGTTGGGCCTCACCTAAAACGTCGCATGCTCCACCCGCTGATGTTCGACGCTGGAATCATTAGAGCCGTGAAAGCCAGATCGCCCGAAGCCCAAGTTGATGGGGGAAGCTCAAACAGCTTCTCAAGCCAACGCCCTGCGCAATGATATACAAACAACTTCAACAAACCGGAGACTGCTTTACATCTTCAGTCGAATTGCACATTGCCGTCGAATCGTAGCAAAGGCTTTCGTCTACATTTCTTGCCGCTACGCTGCTACGAGTAAGCAGTACCGACGAAAGTCGTGTACAAACCGGGTGTGCGGTTCGGGTCGTGCGACGGCCCGTCCCAGGCCATCAACAACGACAAGCACTGCATGCTTTGGACTGTAAATCCGAAAGTCCGAGGGGGCCTCCTGCTCACGAGTGCGAAGCAAAGAGCCCAAGGCAACCCCAGAAGCCGGAGCTTCCACCATTCCCGTTGAGTCACCTCGCTCAGTGCTGTCTGGCTTGCCTCAGTCCAAGCAAACTTTAGATCTGCGCAGTAAAGGAGCCTGAGAGGCAGGCAACTAGAACGCTGATATGCTGCAGTTGCAGAAGAACGAGTCGTCAGGACAAACAAGGATGAGGTCTTCAGGCAGGTCAGATGCGCAGGAGCATGACATCCTGAAATGCCACAAGGTGTGCACAGTGCTTCGAAGAGGTGTCAGCGTGAAGAATACAGATATACATACAAACATATATACACATAAACATATGTAGATCTAATATGCATACACATATCTATCTATCCATCTATCCATCTATCCATCTATCCATCTATCTGTCTGTCTGTCTGTCTGTCTCTATCTACATATAAATGTATGTTGCACATGATAGCACCATGCTGTGCCTATGAGGGAACACATACCGCAGCAACTGAAGCCAGTTCTTTCGCAGCGCGATGGTAAGTAAGATGGACGGCAAGCGCACTCTGAACGGCTAGGATACTTGATGAGAAGTTGCAGTTCAAACTGCTTAGTCGACAACCCGCAAAAGCTTCTGCGGAAGCCCAAGACCATTATGCCCCAAAGCACCGGCCTGGCATGCTGTAGTGCTGAGTGCATAGCCCACCTGAAAAATGAATCTGGCACCAGGCAGCGATTGGGAACTTTATGTATGTTAGGCATACTGGGAGTTTAAGACTGCAAAGGCGCTCAGAGACCCACTAAAATCTTCGGGTTTTCTTTCGTGAGCTTCTCGCGAACGACCCTTGATCTCCAGACAACCTGACAGCCCGACTTCCTCTTCGCTGAGATCAGTGTTTCATCATTGCGGAGTCAAGGCTGAGGGCTGAATGTCAACCACACATCAATATGGCTATTAGGCTATGCGTCAAAACACAGGGCCTCACTGCGCAAATCTAGATCCAGAGGGACTGCATACAGACTTTAGTCATAAGTTGAAACTTGATGGATGATCATAAAACTGGCGAGGGCCCAGATCTCTAGCTCAAGGATGATTCGTGTATAGCTATGATCCAATGGTCCACGTCCCAAACAGGGGATGCAGGTTACGGGGTATATGCAATGAACTCTATCGGGACGTGTCGTGACTTCAAGGGTTTGTGGTGCACGTTTTGGGAGCTCCGAAGTCCGCGAGTCTGAAATTGACGCTTGGCAACTACGGCCTAATTCACCCGGGACTTAGCAAGTGTTCGAAACATGGGTGCCAGCCTGCCTCTGGGTCTGGCAGCATTGAGCCGACTGCTCGAAGGCAAGCACCAGTTCTCACCTTTGCATGTGGACGCTTCCAGCCTTTCTTGGCCTTCAAGGAAGTTGCACAAACTTGAGAAGATTGAAGGCACAACTCATCGTGAGACCTCAGGCCCTGCAAGTGCATTTAACTAACATCCTGCATGAAGGCAAGCATGATTAACCTTGGCAAATATATTCCTCCTTTCCTACTGAAAGACACTTCTCCCCCCTCCCTGTTGTTGAGACATGACCGGGCTTGAAGTTTAAGCACGACGCGTGCAAGCGTATGAACAGAGGTCGCTAGGCACACGAAGGTTCAAGTCCAATCGCCAGCTACCGAAGGAAACAATTATCACCCGAGACAACAAACAACTAGCCATGGCTTCCGCAAAGGACTTGTAAAGGAGTCTTTGGGGGCAAAATGGCGTTGTGCACGGCGTAAGTGCAACAAACTCAAGTGCGACGAACTGAAGCAAGAAGAGCCCTTCATCAATGGGGAAGAAAGAACTTGTCAAGGAGCAGAAAACTCTTTCAAATCTTCGAAGGAAAGGTAGATTGTGTCGCTCGTGGTGGATATGAAAGTGTGCAAAAGTCTCCATTCTTGCAGACGTAAAAGAGATTTGTGATTGTTTAGTCAAGAGCAGGTGGAGACCCTCTTCTTGCTTCAGCACGAAGGCGGATCAATTGTGTACACTAGCCTGATAATTGCCTTTCTGGGCTTGCGCTCTGCAGGGGTTCTTTGCGGTTGGGCGCAGGCGTTCTTGGGTTTGGGCACTGCAGGGACTCTTTCTGCGGGGATACCCCGTGGGCGAAGAGAACACCCGCCAAACACTCCGTAGCTTCGGCTCGGTGCGAATGGATTTCGCCAAGTACAACCGGACTGCCAGTGTCACAATGCTTGTTCGGCCACAAGTGACGTCTGTCCAGACACTCGCATATGCTTCGCAAACGCAGCAACAAATTGTCGATGTCACTATGAAACACTCGGACCCGAAAAACTTCAAAGGAGACCCCTTCGCATCGCATTCCACATGCTGGGAACCAGCCAGACAGACTCCGCGAACACAGGCGCCTGCCCGATAAACCTCACGTGGTCGATAACCTGACCGCAACGTGCATACGAAAACATGCAGCTTGGCATTGCCGGCATTCCTCAGGCTCGATGCTGCACTCAGTGTCGAGGTAGGCAGCCTCCTCGCCAGTAAATGTGTAGCAATCCCAGCACAGCATAAACCACCGCAGCCCAGCGCACCTTATAGCAGCCTCCCTTACGAAGAAACAAACGAACATACCTCAGCTGTCGCACAAAACTGCAGCAAGAGATGGCATTGCTTAAGCAGCGAAAGGACCCGGCTTGAGTGTGAGGGCATGGCTGGCATAGCGGAAAAAAGTGCCCTGGTGCAGTAAACTCTATTTCGCATGGCATGTGAGTGATCTCTAGCAAATGGCCCGACCTCAAACTCATGCTGGTCTGTTGTTGCAACTGCCATCTTCTGGCCAAGTCTCCTTGCATGCTTGCTGGCACCGCCCGCCCCTTTCGGACATCGCTTAATGAAATGCTCTCACCGAGCCCGCTGCAACAGGAGCTGTTTTGGGAGCGACCATGGGTCCTCGAAGGTTTCAGCCCTGCCAACTCCACTTACGTCGTAGATCACACGCATCACTTCGCACCTGGAGTTGTCTCTGGCTGTCGGCTTCCTCAAGCACAGGATTTCAAACGCCACAAAGAACAAGGTCTGCAAGAACACATTCAGCCACCTCAACTGTCTTTCTGGCGGCCTTTGCTTCCTCCGGCTTCAGACACTCTTCATGCTGGCATGTTCTATGTCATTGTGCTACATGCCGCGGACTTGTCAACGAAAATACCCATTACCCAATTTGAGCATGGGCCACAGCGGACATCTGCACAGCAGTATAAGTTAGCAAAATGCGAACAAGGACTGTCGGACTTGCATTGGACGCCAGCGGTTTTGGCACTCACTTACAAAGGTTGCAACTATGTTCCATGAACCAATTCCGATGCCGATGCTGCAAAATCATCTGAACTCCCTTGACTTCTCTCATATTCGGCCATTTCCGGAAGGTACCGTTGCAAGAAGCTTAGGGGGGCGGGTGCGCAGTTGTGGCACCACGCATGGGCTGGAGATGATGCTGTTGCCTGGCGAAGCATGAATGAAAAAGAAAGAGTCGAGGGATTGAGGGGGCGCAGCCACGATACAAACATACAGAAACCAACTGTCAGTGCGCAATCTTCCGTTTTCTTCCTTCCTCCCTTCATTCCCTTCTTCCTTTCCTCCTTCACCCCGTCCTTCCTTCAATGTATAGATAGATGATAGTTCGAGGGATTTGCAGTTTGTTTACAGCTTTTCAACCCCAAATATGAGGCAATAGCTATTCTCCTGTGTGAATACTTGATTTCTTGTTATCCCTCTTTGACTTGGTGCTTTACCTTCATTTGATTGTTGCTGACCATCTTTTGATTCTTTGATACTTATCCCCTGTTCATAGAAGGTGATATGCACGATGCTGGCGCAATACCGAATGCAGCTGAATACAAAGCATCATCATATTGTCCTTCTCTGTTCGATGTCAGCTTCTTTCGAGCCGTTGTGAAGTAGGAAGAATGCCTGACGCTACATTCGCTACATGCGTCATGCTCGCAGAGTGCACACGATACACGTACACATGAGCCGAACGCGCCTCGATCAGTGGAAGCAGCCTGCAAAGCAGCTCGGGTCGGCTTAACCCCCTCGATCCTGCAAGAGCAGGCAATCTGTGCGACAACTCCAACCTGTTGAGCAACGGCTTCGGCGGAGTTGTCTGGACGTTGGACGCCAAAGATCCACCTGACAGCAGATCTTCGCAAGTCCAGCCGTCCAGAACACCCGCTGCAGCCAACGACCTCCTCATCCCTGGATTGAGATTGAGGCTCATGTTGGAGCTGGTTGTGCGTGGGGATTTGATCTTGATGATGTTCCTTGTCGCTCACCCCACAAAGAGCTATAGAATAGTGGCGTGGTTGCCCTCTACAGACTCGATCACTGTCTCTCTCACTTCCACACGCAAGCCTCACTCCTATGCAGGCAGATCCGGAGCTCGCTTGTTTTGCACCCTCGCGGCCAGCGATGGATCGTCTGTGCACGGGATGGCTCTGTCCCTCGGAAGGTCACAGAAGACTCTGCTATTTCAGCTATGGGCAATGCTTTCTAGAGCTTGTGCTCATTCTTGAGCCATTGTTGCGTAGGCGGTAATACGGAAAGAATGGTTCGGCATTGCGGCGTGCGTAGCACTTCCACAAGCTTACACCTAGAGAAGAAGGACGCGTAGCGTGCCTTCTCTCTTGACCTCTACATGGTCATGCTCACAGCTCTTATCGTGACACCTTAGAACTTGACAAGGCGTCGAAGTCCGTTCGCACCCCCCATGAGTTGCGTCTCCGACGCTGCTCACCCGGAAGATGGCGCGATAGGAACACTAGAAAATTTCCGCCGCAACTTTGACATATGGATCAGAGCCTTGCATCCCAATTAGAAACATTGTGACACTCATCTACGTCGATAACGATCCCCTGAAATGACAAACGAGTCAGGTGTCACCGAAGAAAGAGGCATTCGCAATGGAATCCACGAGCGAAGCGCAGAGGTCACATACTGGAAGATGTAGCAGATCATGTGTGGTCCCGCCACCACCTTCGCGTTGACGCAGGATCGCATTCCCAGGGCCTGAGGTTCTCCTCTGGATTCGGACCCTTTTGCTTTCCCTTGTCCTTGCCTTTGTTTTGGCCTTTACCGGCGATGTAGTCGTGGTAGGAGTTGGTATTCCAGCCTCCATGTTGTCCACTTCCACTTCGTCCACGACCCTTCGATGATGCCCTTGCCGAAGAAGCGCTTGCTCGTTCTTCTGTCGTGACAGGTGTATCCATGATGGAAGTTCTGCCACTAGGCAGGTACTCATCGGCCGAAATATGGTGTAATGCTTCAGGACGTCTCGCATTCGGATGTTGCTGTCTTTCGACCCTGCTTTTAACCAGCTTGTCCACAAGATGTGATGGCATCTGCACGTTGTGGTCCACCAGCAAGTGGACGAAACGGCCGGTGGTCGCAAAGGATGCGACAGAATGGTTCAAAAGCTCTCCTTCATCGCGGTGTTCTAAGTTCGGCATACCGAGTCCTGGTCATGATATCCTTGGGCCATTGGGGTCAAAGCACGTTTATGCTAAAGAGCTTGTAGCAAAGCCTTTTCGTCAGTTCGAACTCATCTTGGAGCAGATCCGAACGGGCGTTTTCGACCCAGGCTGCACAAGGTCTGGCTATTTCGTGAGCTCGGGCAAATTGCCCCCGAAAGAACGAAGTGATGACATGGGAGAGCATGAAGACTCCGAAGAGCCAAGTGGCGATCAAGAAAACTCTCTCTTCGCAGCACGATGTGAAGACATGTGAAGACATCAAAGACAAAAGAAGACCCTGAAGACCTAGTTGAGGCACCTCTTGCTGATCAAGCCGCAGCTCCCGTCGCGGTACAAGACCAAGATGAGTCGGGGTCCAGTCAGAGCGAAGATTCGACCGACATCATGTCGTCTAAGGCGCGAAAGATCGAGGCAAACACTAGGGGACAGCACCACTATGCCCATATAAAATCTGGGGTTGTCCACGTACATTGCCCATGAAGTTCTTAGACCGAGCTCTAGGTCCCGACTTTGAGGATGTGCACGCAGCAAGCCCGCTTTGTCTGAGCGGCCTTTTGAGTCAAGTTTTTGCTCGTCCTCGTAGTTTTTCAATGTTGCCATGACCACCATTCTTGAGAGTGAAGCTTACTTGAAGCAGAGAGCAGACGAGATTGGCATCTCAGAAGGCAGCATCAAAGGCACGGGCAACCTGGACAAGCCATCAATCAAGGTGACTTTAAGCACTATGAACCGCATGAGCTTAGACCCACCCTCGAGGTATGGCAGGACTTCCGTTGGACAGGTTTTCAGAGTGGATGAAGAAGCTTGTCAAAGCCATGAAAGAGGTCAGCTTCTCACACACAGCCGCAGGAGGTCTTCCTCTCGATTCCTTCTTCAAAGACGCGCCTTTCATCTTCTCCCATAACCCTTGAAGGGAAAAGGTGAAGGTAAAAGGACGATAAAGGAGGTGGCAAGGACGGGAGCAAGTGGCGTTCCACCCCGTACTTTGACAACACGGACCTGAAGGGAAAGGGCCCGGAAAGACAGGAGGAAAGGTGGTGGAAAAGGCTGGCGCATGCCTCGAGCATTGATTGGTGACGGGTCCCCAGTGGATGCAGACCACAACCCCACTGCAACAAACCCTACACGTACTCAAAACACCCAAAGAAGCCTCCGGTCACAACCATGATCTTGGAACTGGGATATCAAACTGTGGAGAGGGCCACCACTGGTAATCACGGTCGCCGCTTTGGGCACCCTTACGTGATTTGAGGGACTCAAAAACAAGCCACAATTCTGGAACTGACCATGTAAACGTAGACGTTGAACTACGACGGCTCTATCTGTTGCAGCTACTCCAGGTCAGTCAGTTGATGCTCAATGAGTTGTGTGACGTGACTTCCCGCGTCATCTCTAGCCCAAGCTAACCCAAACTGGTGCTTTGCCTTTTTCACTTAAAAAGTAGGGATGGATCTGGGCCCTCTGCTCCATTGGCCCTCCTGAGATCCTCCGTTCTGCAACCGAGACTCATCTAGACCTAGACATAACACTTGCCGAAACACGAATCCAAACCGCACCCGGAAGATCCCTGAAGCTTCTGCCGCTCTGAGACCTTCTGGGAACAGCTCGTCGGCAACGTCCTTGACTCCTGCACACATATTTGTACACATTCACTCATGAGTGAGGCACGAGTTAGCACATGTTGTCAAGCCTGCGTCTCACCAACGCAGTAGCCTTCTGCTCTCATGGCGGCATAAATCGCCTACAAATGGGACGTTTGACCATGCAAAGTGGCCAGCCAAAACAGTTGCACCTCGAGGGTGCTGTTGAAAGTCATCTTTGCTGCTCTTGACCGTCCACGCTCCTGCATGCGGCAAAGTAAATGTCCAATCGGCATCACGCCGGCCAAGTGGACTTTGCAGACTTGCCTCCGCTGCGATCACCTGATTTCAACAGCTTGAGCCCGTAAGTTTCAAATCAACTTGCTCAACACAGGATATCAGCTGGGAGATTCTGCACATGGGCTTGTGTCGGCGCGCTACAAGAAGCGCCTTCTTGGGGGTCTCATCGGACTCACTGTCCTCGCTGTTTCGATCGGATGACCCCACATGCTCGCTACCTCCCACAATGTCTGTTCGAGGTTTGCTCTCTGCACCTCGCTGGTGCCGTTGTCAGTCATCCTGGTCACCGACCGACAGCGCGGCCCCTGGCAGGAACTGAATGAACGCCATCTAGATTCAGACGAAAGAATCTGCCTCGATTGAGCGCCTGATCACACTATGCTCCCTTGGGGCCTTCCTTTCCGACCTCTCGCATCGCGGTGGCTTGTCATAGTGTTCGCCGGCCCCGACGGTGGAGGAGAGTATCTGACACAACGGGAATAGCGGTTGCGCGCTGAGGTTCCAGAATTAGCCAGGCAAGACCGCCCTCCCACAATCCGTCAGCACACTCCCTGCCCAACTGCACAAGCAAAGGGCGGGCGCAAGGGGGGTGGGGTTGAACAGAAGCCTGAACTGTGAACAATTCGTTTGAAACTGCGGAGAAGCGCTGGTGATGCCGGGGACGTGTTGCGAAATCTTGTGAACATTGCAGGAGATGAAGAGGAGGAGAGGAAGAGGAGCGGAAGAGGCGAGGCAGAGGAGAGGAAGAGGTTCAGGGTTTAGGGTTTTAGGGTTTTTCGGCTCATGGAGATTAGGGGGCTGGCCTTCAATCGAAGTGTCCCGAAACTCATCACATTGAAAGCTCCTGGGACCTGAAGCTTCCGGAGACATCCGGAGACATCAGGAGACATGGGACACAACTGGCGATACCAAGCTTTCTTCCGGCCTCTGCCAAGTTGTCATTGACTTGGCTCAACCTGACCATTTGACAAGTACATGCTGCTGCATGCTCGTATTCCACAGTTGCTTTGTCAATAAGGGCCAAGCAAGGATTCACCACCCCGCGCTGTCGCACGTTTCGCAACCAGGGCTGCTGTCTCCATGTTGACAACATCTATCCTCTGCCCATCGCCAGAATCGACAGAATCGACTATGTTTGGATCGGCGTCGCTGCAGAAACAGGGATCTGTGCCCCTTGCTGGGCATGCGCCAAAGTGGCTCCAGGGAGCAGGGTCACCTGCTCTGACTTCATGGGCGCTTGATCGCAGTCTGGAGGCAGCTGGGCACCGAACATGCACAGCCTCTAGTGGCATTTGCACCTGCGATGCAGAGAAACCAATCCGCGAGACTCTGCAAGTAGCTCTGAACGGGCCTGTGTTGCCAAACCTCGCCGAATAGCTCTGATGACATAACTATGCATCTGCAAAGAGGACATGGCCGTGTCGTAATCCATCCTGCAGCAGGAATATATTGATGCCGCGGCTGTGTGATGCCACCGTCTGAAGGGAACCGGCGCCTGATTGGCAACGATCTAGGCCTAAATCCGAAACGTCTTGCTATGTTCGCTTGTGCGTCGGGTGATCTCAGATTCGGACATGAAATCAAGGGCCGTTGTCGGCACCTGCGCAAACTTGTATCACAGCGGGTCTTCGTGGATGGTTGTCCATGGCGCACTGCATGGCCTTGACCTCTGACTTCGCCACAAACATGCTGGGACCTCTGCAAGACTATCGAAAGATGCCTGCTAGTGTGCCTTCGAACATGTACGCCGCAGATTTCTGCATGTGTGCTTGCCTCCGAATCGCCGCGACCTGACATCAATGGAAAAAACTCTCAACATCAAAGGCTGGGCTCCCCTCTTCTTCAGGCTTTCATGTGAGTTTCATGTGAGAGTTTCAGTGATTGCGGGCCAGTGGCCGAAAGCAGGAAAACATCCAAGGCTCTGCGGCATCCAACGCTTCCTTCCAGCTTGCTACCTCGCTTGCGGATTGGAAGCTTACAGAACTGAAATCAAGGAGTGCCTTGATCAATGGTGGACTTGAACCCTTACAGGCAGCCTTCTCAACTTCTCAACCACATGGGCGGACACATGGCGGTACAGACCACCAAGGCTTTTATCTACCTCTGTAGCGCTTCCCTTCGCCCGGTGGAGCCACCTAAGGCCGCTCACTGTCTCTACGAGTTGTGGGAAATGTGGTTTCCACATTTTCTCCGGAGGAGCACGGAAACACGTGTCCAAAAACGGAAGGGCCCCCAAAGTGGACAGGTGCATGCCTTAGCATGATTTGTTTGAGATCTCTTGCCCTCAACTACAACACCAAAAGGTTTTCATGCTAGAACTGAATTTACAAGTTTGTCTTCGCTGGGGAAGGGTGATCGTGCAGCTTCGGCAGCTTCGGCAAACCCTGAACACGTTATATAGGGTTTGCGTGGCTCTCTGGGTTGCAAAGAGAAGCCGCTGGCCTCCGCATCCAATTGGCTGGGCTGGCTTCTTTCATCCGGCAGCCTTGCATATATGAGAGTTGATGGCACAACATGAGAAATGCACTTTGCACGTCGTGGCAGACAAGTGGCTGGAACAAGCTGTACATCCACGGCTCCAGGGGATCTTCATTGATGAGGCTCGCCGCCTTTGTCCAGGAACTTCCGAGCAGCGGCTAGGCAAACCAAACCAAACTGTCAAAATCATAACTGGGCCTGGGCCTGGACTTTTGGCTCAACCTGGCTTCCAGTCATCGACCTTGGGCACCACAGCTCGCTACGTGAGCAATGCTAGGAACTCTCCTACTTGCATACGCAAGGCTGCAGGAGCTGCATCCGTGGTTCGGCGTACATGGCTCCCTTGTATGTCAGTTGTCTGAATGCACAGGAGCTGCAAGCTGTGGAAGCTGAGGTGTTTCTCAACAACTATTGAATGCACTTAACTGCAACCCAGGAAAGGAGATGGTGGAAACTTATCAGCCTGTCATGTTTGGGATGCAGCTGTCATGGAACAAAAGCTGCAGCACGAGAGAAGTGAGTCTACGATCAAGCACATGAAGAATCAAAAAGAGATCAGCGGGAGATGTCACCCCAAGATTGAATCCTGTCCGGGCTTGTTTACAATCCTCAGGAAATCGCGGTCAAGCTGGTTAATACCATACTGTTTGCACGCCGACGTGAGGTCGAAAGTTCCACCGAGGCAAGCAGGCATATATCCCTGAATGCAAGCGAGTGCCCCAGACATCCTGATGTCCTGCAACTGGCCCTGCAATGCTAAGACCGTGGAGCAGCAAACGATTCCAGGCGATTTTGCACAAACACAGCTGTATGGAATCGATGGTCCCAAGCAGTCCATCTTGGCAAGATGACCGCGTGGATGGGATTTTGCCGACTATGGAAGTGTGACACTGGAAACTGGTTCCTCAGGAGGGGCATCGTAGTGACGGAAATCGATTTCAACATCTCCACCACGCATTTGCAGGCTCTGTGGTGACTTTCCAGCTGGTGATCAAGGGGAGGGCCTTGGAAAAGCTTTGCTCCAAGTCCATGAGCGGGGGCGGGGCCATGACCGTTGTTCCTGCAACCACGCCCAGCTGGACCTCTTCCGCACCGATCGGACCGCTGTTAGTTTGAACCTGGGACTGCAGGCCGCTTGGCAAATTGGGCCACTAGGGACAGGCTTGGCCAAGCGGCTTGGCCATCGTAAGGGTCCCTTAAAGCAAAGCTTACTCAACGAATGACGAGACTCAGTCGTCATCAGGGTGTTTCCCAACTTCAACGAAAGCCGAAAGAGTGGCGTGCCTGGCTTTTCTGTCAAAGTCAAAAACAAGCCACAATTCTGGAACTGACCATGTAAACGTAGACGTTGAACTACGACGGCTCTATCTGTTGCAGCTACTCCAGGTCAGTCAGTTGATGCTCAATGAGTTGTGTGACGTGACTTCCCGCGTCATCTCTAGCCAAGCTAACCCAAACTGGTGCTTTGCCTTTTTCACTTAAAAAGTAGGGATGGATCTGGGCCCTCTGCTCCATTGGCCCTCCTGAGATCCTCCGTTCTGCAACCGAGACTCATCTAGACCTAGACATAACACTTGCCGAAACACGAATCCAAACCGCACCCGGAAGATCCCTGAAGCTTCTGCCGCTCTGAGACCTTCTGGGAACAGCTCGTCGGCAACGTCCTTGACTCCTGCACACATAATATTTGTACACATTCACTCATGAGTGAGGCACGAGTTAGCACATGTTGTCAAGCCTGCGTCTCACCAACGCAGTAGCCTTCTGCTCTCATGGCGGCATAAATCGCCTACAAATGGGACGTTTGACCATGCAAAGTGGCCAGCCAAAACAGTTGCACCTCGAGGGTGCTGTTGAAAGTCATCTTTGCTGCTCTTGACCGTCCACGCTCCTGCATGCGGCAAAGTAAATGTCCAATCGGCATCACGCCGGTCAAGTGGACTTTGCAGACTTGCCTCCGCTGCGATCACCTGATTTCAACAGCTTGAGCCCGTAAGTTTCAAATCAACTTGCTCAACACGGGATATCAGCTGGGAGATTCTACACATGGGCTTGTGTCGGCGCGCTACAAGAAGCGCCTTCTTGGGGGTCTCATCGGACTCACTGTCCTCGCTGTTTCGATCGGATGACCCCACATGCTCGCTACCTCCCACAATGTCTGTTCGAGGTTTGCTCTCTGCACCTCGCTGGTGCCGTTGTCAGTCATCCTGGTCACCGACCGACAGCGCGGCCCCTGGCAGGAACTGAATGAACGCCATCTAGATTCAGACGAAAGAATCTGCCTCGATTGAGTGCCTGATCACACTATGCTCCCTTGGGGCCTTCCTTTCCGACCTCTCGCATCGCGGTGGCTTGTCATAGTGTTCGCCGGCCCCGACGGTGGAGGAGAGTATCTGACACAACGGGAATAGCGCTTGCGCGCTGAGGTTCCAGAATTAGCCAGGCAAGACCGCCCTCCCACAATCCGTCAGCACACTCCCTGCCCAACTGCACAAAGGGCGGGCGCAAGGGGGGGGGGGGGTTGAACAGAAGCCTGAACTGTGAACAGTTCGTTTGAAACTGCGGAGAAGCGCTGGTGATGCCGGGGACGTGTTGCGAAATTTTGTGAACATTGCAGGAGATGAAGAGGAGGAGAGGAAGAGGAGCGGAAGAGGCGAGGCAGAGGAGAGGAAGAGGTTCAGGGTTTAGGGTTTTAGGGTTTTTCGGCTCATGGAGATTAGGGGGCTGGCCTTCAATCGAAGTGTCCCGAAACTCATCACATTGAAAGCTCCTGGGACCTGAAGCTTCCGGAGACATCCGGAGACATCAGGAGACATGGGACACAACTGGCGATACCAAGCTTTCTTCCGGCCTCTGCCAAGTTGTCATTGACTTGGCTCAACCTGACCATTTGACAAGTACATGCTGCTGCATGCTCGTATTCCACAGTTGCTTTGTCAATAAGGGCCAAGCAAGGATTCACCACCCCGCGCTGTCGCACGTTTCGCAACCAGGGCTGCTGTCTCCATGTTGACAACATCTATCCTCTGCCCATCGCCAGAATCGACTATGTTTGGATCGGCGTCGCTGCAGAAAAAGGGATCTGTGCCCCTTGCTGGGCATGCGCCAAAGTGGCTCCAGGGAGCAGGGTCACCTGCTCTGACTTCATGGGCGCTTGATCGCAGTCTGGAGGCAGCTGGGCACCGAACATGCACAGCCTCTAGTGGCACTTGCACCTGCGATGCAGAGAAACCAATCCGCGAGACTCTGCAAGTAGCTCTGAACGGGCCTGTGTTGCCAAACCTCGCCGAATAGCTCTGATGACATAACTATGCATCTGCAAAGAGGACATGGCCGTGTCGTAATCCATCCTGCAGCAGCAGGAATATATTGATGCCGCGGCTGTGTGATGCCACCGTCTGAAGGGAACCGGCGCCTGATTGGCAACGATCTAGGCCTAAATCCGAAACGTCTTACTATGTTCGCTTGTGCGTCGGGTGATCTCAGATTCGGACATGAAATCAAGGGCCGTTGTCGGCACCTGCGCAAACTTGTATCACAGCGGGTCTTCGTGGATGGTTGTCCATGGCGCACTGCATGGCCTTGACCTCTGACTTCGCCACAAACATGCTGGGACCTCTGCAAGACTATCGAAAGATGCCTGCTAGTGTGCCTTCGAACATGTACGCCGCAGATTTCTGCATGTGTGCTTGCCTCCGAATCGCCGCGACCTGACATCAATGGAAAAAACTCTCAACATCAAAGGCTGGGCTCCCCTCTTCTTCAGGCTTTCATGTGAGTTTCATGTGAGAGTTTCAGTGATTGCGGGCCAGTGGCCGAAAGCAGGAAAACATCCAAGGCTCTGCGGCATCCAACGCTTCCTTCCAGCTTGCTACCTCGCTTGCGGATTGGAAGCTTACAGAACTGAAATCAAGGAGTGCCTTGATCAATGGTGGACTTGAACCCTTACAGGCAGCCTTCTCAACTTCTCAACCACATGGGCGGACACATGGCGGTACAGACCACCAAGGCTTTTATCTACCTCTGTAGCGCTTCCCTTCGCCCGGTGGAGCCACCTAAGGCCGCTCACTGTCTCTACGAGTTGTGGGAAATGTGGTTTCCACATTTTCTCCGGAGGAGCACGGAAACACGTGTCCAAAAACGGAAGGGCCCCCAAAGTGGACAGGTGCATGCCTTAGCATGATTTGTTTGAGATCTCTTGCCCTCAACTACAACACCAAAAGGTTTTCATGCTAGAACTGAATTTACAAGTTTGTCTTCGCTGGGGAAGGGTGATCGTGCAGCTTCGGCAGCTTCGGCAAACCCTGAACACGTTATATAGGGTTTGCGTGGCTCTCTGGGTTGCAAAGAGAAGCCGCTGGCCTCCGCATCCAATTGGCTGGGCTGGCTTCTTTCATCCGGCAGCCTTGCATAATTATATGAGAGTTGATAGCACAACATGAGCAATGCACCTTGCACGTCGTGGCAGACAAGTGGCTGGAACAAGCTGTACATCCACGGCTCCAGGGGATCTTCATTGATGAGGCTCGCCGCCTTTGTCCAGGAACTTCCGAGCAGCGGCTAGGCAAACCAAACCAAACTGTCAAAATCATAACTGGGCCTGGGCCTGGACTTTTGGCTCAACCTGGCTTCCAGTCATCGACCTTGGGCACCACAGCTCGCTACGCGAGCAATGCTAGGAACTCTCCTACTTGCATACGCAAGGCTGCAGGAGCTGCATCCGTGGTTCGGCGTACATGGCTCCCTTGTATGTCAGTTGTCTGAATGCACAGGAGCTGCAAGCTGTGGAAGCTGAGGTGTTTCTCAACAACTATTGAATGCACTTAACTGCAACCCAGGAAAGGAGATGGTGGAAACTTATCAGCCTGTCATGTTTGGGATGCAGCTGTCATGGAACAAAAGCTGCAGCACGAGAGAAGTGAGTCTACGATCAAGCACATGAAGAATCAAAAAGAGATCAGCGGGAGATGTCACCCCAAGATTGAATCCTGTCCGGGCTTGTTTACAATCCTCAGGAAATCGCGGTCAAACTGGTTAATACCATACTGTTTGCACGCCGACGTGAGGTCGAAAGTTCCACCGAGGCAAGCAGGCATATATCCCTGAATGCAGGCGAGTGCCCCAGACATCCTGATGTCCCGCAACTGGCCCTGCAATGCTAAGACCGTGGAGCTGCAAACGATTCCAGGCGATTTTGCACAAACACAGCTGTATGGAATCGATGGTCCCAAGCAGTCCATCTTGGCAAGATGACCGCGTGGATGGGATTTTGCCGACTATGGAAGTGTGACACTGGAAACTGGTTCCTCAGGAGGGGCATCGTAGTGACGGAAATCGATTTCAACATCTCTACCACGCATTTGCAGGCTGTCTGTGGTGACTTTCCAGCTGGTGATCAAGGGGAGGGCCTTGGAAAAGCTTTGCTCCAAGTCCATGAGCGGGGGCGGGGCCATGACCGTTGTTCCTGCAACCACGCCCAGCTGGACCTCTTCCGCACCGATCGGACCGCTGTTAGTTTGAACCTGGGACTGCAGGCCGCTTGGCAAATTGGGCCACTAGGGACAGGCTTGGCCAAGCGGCTTGGCCATCGTAAGGGTCCCTTAAAGCAAAGCTTACTCAACGAATGACGAGACTCAGTCGTCATCAGGGTGTTTCCCAACTTCAACGAAAGCCGAAAGAGTGGCGTGCCTGGCTTTTCTGTCAAAGTCATCATGATGTTGCCCATAAAGTCATGATGATGTTGCCCATTCCAGGTGGTGCTTCGGCATCCACTAGCATTGTCGTGGTGAAGGCCGATTCCTCAGCTGCCGAATTGCCGAGACATTTGACGCACAAAGCAAGGTGCTGATGAGCGAACACATGCGAGAACAAGCAACCTCACCTGAATCTTTTCGCTCTGCCGTGAACTCGATCCGCATCGTGAAACTGCAAGCACAGCTGTGCGCAGAAGGCTTGCAAGCCTCAAGCTGCATATCAGCATGATTAATTACTGCCTGGTTGCAGGCATCACTTCCCAACGCCAGATCACAATCAGTCACGGCACGGGCAACGCATCGATTGTCGCTTCTGCTTAGCGGTCGGCACGTCCTTTACCGCGTCCCAAATCTCTTCGAAAATTAGCGT
This sequence comes from Symbiodinium sp. CCMP2592, assembly GCA_905221615.1. Lineage (NCBI taxonomy): Eukaryota > Dinophyceae > Suessiales > Symbiodiniaceae > Symbiodinium > Symbiodinium sp. CCMP2592. Next base: position 662,056 of record CAJNDT010003079.1, on the reverse strand, counting down.
GTGCTGGATGACGACATTCATCGTGGCGTCATTCTTGGCACGCTGCAGTCTCTTTGTTGCCTCTTTTGCGCTCAACCCAGCCACGCAGCAGTCTCTGATCACCGTGGTCTTCAAGCTGGGCAGAGCAACCGTGAGTTGACACAGGGCGGCATCCCAATGCAGGTACTTTTCAATCGAAGAGACGGAAAAGAACTTCCTTACCAGTACCACCGCTGCCGCAACAAACAGACCCCCACACACACACACACACACACACACACACACACACACACACACACACACACACACACACACACACACACACACACACACACACACACACACACACACACACACACACACACACACACACACACACACACACACATACACACGTCACACATCGTCACACGCACACAGATATTGCTGCAAACAATCTTAGCACTGCAAACCATTGTTCTACCAACGACTCCTTGGCATTTGCGACGGGAGACTGAAGAATCTGAACCAAGAAATGGAACGCGCTGCCGCTGCTCGCCATAGAGTCTACGAGTCTCGGGCCCGGCATCTGATCTACACCTCCAGAGCACTTGATCCTATTAGTGCTTGTCGGGCAAACACGTCCAACTACCTGATTCTGAAGTTGAGCACGCGAGCGTTGCAGCTTAGGTATCTGCTGTTCGTGGCGCACGCCGGCGCTCCCACCTGGCATAAACTAAACACGAAAATGATCTTCGGAAGCTTCCGAGCCCCAAGTGCAAACATCCGGCCTGCAAACCAGGGACGCGTTCGATGCTAGTGAGGTCCTGCCGATGTTCAATCCGTCTGTGTCTAACGGGGGCCTAGGTGCACTTAAGAGTGACAACACGGGAGTGGCCTGCGTCTCCTCGAGGCTGAACAGCACTCCTAGCGGTTGCATGACCTGAAATAGCTGGCATGGGCATGTCGAACTGCATACCTAAGCCACGTTGGGCGGGCTGGGTGGCCTCATTGATCTTCTGCAAGCGAAGCAGGACTTCATCCTCGCTGATCTGAAAAGTGAGGAAGGCCTCCATCAACTCCTCACCCAGCTCAATATATTCGACTATGGGCCACTTCTACATCACAGTTCTGTATTCTTTACCACGATTGTCCGGCTTACCACGCCCCACACCCCAGAATACAAAGGCAACAAGAACGTAGCTATTACTAGCGTGACCCAGGTCGGTCGAACGCTGAATAAAAAAAGATCACATCCACCAACAAAATTTAGCAAAGCGTGTCTGCCACAATTATGCCATAATGATGCGGGTTGCCATGCCCCGCCACTTCCCCGTCTCCGTAGTGATTCAAGCCTTTCCGGCTCCTTTTCGGCAATGACTTGGCTCCATGATCCATGTAGTGCTTCAGCGCATCTCTGTAGCGACTCTGCCCTCTCGCATAATTGGACGACTTCTTTACTGGTGTGGTTTTGTGCCTCTCCTCACCAGAGCGATTCATAGACAGTATACGACTACTGTGAAGTTGTCTGCCGCTTCGTCTGTCGAGGACGCATAACGGAAGGGCAATAACGGAGGGGCGAGGAATTCCAATCTCACCTTGCCGCTCACACTCCCCGAGACTTACCGATTCAATCTGATCCCGCTTGTCAAGGGCCAGTCGAGGTGTTGCTCAATTGGCAACATTCCTAGGGAAGATCCCGGCTCTCCGTAACTTGCGTGCGGGACCCGGACGCGACAGCCTGTGTACCGCTGGAACAGATCCTGGCCCCGAGCCCCAAGTGCAAACATCCGGCCTGCAAACCAGGGACGCGTTCGATGCTAGTGAGGTCCTGCCGATGTTCAATCCGTCTGTGTCTAACGGGGGCCTAGGTGCACTTAAGAGTGACAACACGGGAGTGGCCTGCGTCTCCTCGAGGCTGAACAGCACTCCTAGCGGTTGCATGACCTGAAATAGCTGGCATGGGCATGTCGAACTGCATACCTAAGCCACGTTGGGCGGGCTGGGTGGCCTCATTGATCTTCTGCAAGCGAAGCAGGACTTCATCCTCGCTGATCTGAAAAGTGAGGAAGGCCTCCATCAACTCCTCACCCAGCTCAATATATTCGACTACGGGCCACTTCTACATCACAGTTCTGTATTCTTTACCACGATTGTCCGGCTTACCACGCCCCACACCCCAGAATACAAAGGCAACAAGAACGTAGCTATTACTAGCGTGACCCAGGTCGGTCGAACGCTGAATAAAAAAAGATCACATCCCACCAACAAAATTTAGCAAAGCGTGTCTGCCACAATTACGCCATAATGATGCGGGTTGCCATGCCCCGCCACTTCCCCGTCTCCGTAGTGATTCAAGCCTTTCCGGCTCCTTTTCGGCAATGACTTGGCTCCATGATCCATGTAGTGCTTCAGCGCATCTCTGTAGCGACTCTGCCCTCTCGCATAATTGGACGACTTCTTTACTGGTGTGGTTTTGTGCCTCTCCTCACCAGAGCGATTCATAGACAGTATACGACTACTGTGAAGTTGTCTGCCGCTTCGTCTGTCGAGGACGCATAACGGAAGGGCAATAACGGAGGGGCGAGGAATTCCAATCTCACCTTGCCGCTCACACTCCCCGAGACTTACCGATTCAATCTGATCCCGCTTGTCAAGGGCCAGTCGAGGTGTTGCTAAATTGGCAACATTCCTAGGGAAGATCCCGGCTCTCCGTAACTTGCGTGCGGGACCCGGACGCGACAGCCCGTGTACCGCTGGAACAGATCCTGGCCCCGAGCCCCAAGTGCAAGCATCCGGCCTGCAAACCAGGGACGCGTTCGATGCTAGTGAGGTCCTGCCGATGTTCAATCCGTCTGTGTCTAACGGGGGCCTAGGTGCACTTAAGAATGACAACACGGGAGTGGCCTGCGTCTCCTCGAGGGTGAACAGCACTCCTAGCGGTTGCATGACCTGAAATAGCTGGCATGGGCATGTCGAACTGCATACCTAAGCCACGTTGGGCGGGCTGGGTGGCCTCATTGATCTTCTGCAAGCGAAGCAGGACTTCATCCTCGCTGATCTGAAAAGTGAGGAAGGCCTCCGTCAACTCCTCACCCAGCTCAATATATTCGACTATGGGCCACTTCTACATCACAGTTCTGTATTCTTTACCACGATTGTCCGGCTTACCACGCCCCACACCCCAGAATACAAAGGCAACAAGAACGTAGCTATTACTAGCGTGACCCAGGTCGGTCGAACGCTGAATAAAAAAAGATCACATCCCACCAACAAAATTTAGCAAAGCGTGTCTGCCACAATTACGCCATAATGATGCGGGTTGCCATGCCCCGCCACTTCCCCGTCTCCGTAGTGATTCAAGCCTTTCCGGCTCCTTTTCGGCAATGACTTGGCTCCATGATCCATGTAGTGCTTCAGCGCATCTCTGTAGCGACTCTGCCCTCTCGCATAATTGGACGACTTCTTTACTGGTGTGGTTTTGTGCCTCTCCTCACCAGAGCGATTCATAGACAGTATACGACTACTGTGAAGTTGTCTGCCGCTTCGTCTGTCGAGGACGCATAACGGAAGGGCAATAACGGAGGGGCGAGGAATTCCAATCTCACCTTGCCGCTCACACTCCCCGAGACTTACCGATTCAATCTGATCCCGCTTGTCAAGGGCCAGTCGAGGTGTTTCTCAATTGGCAACATTCCTAGGGAAGATCCCGGCTCTCCGTAACTTGCGTGCGGGACCCGGACGCGACAGCCCGTGTACCGCTGGAACAGATCCTGGCCCCGAGCCCCAAGTGCAAGCATCCGGCCTGCAAACCAGGGACGCGTTCGATGCTAGTGAGGTCCTGCCGATGTTCAATCCGTCTGTATCTAACGGGGGCCTAGGTGCACTTAAGAGCGACAACACGGGAGTGGCCTGCGTCTCCTCGAGGGTGAACACCACTCCTAGCGGTTGCATGACCTGAAATAGCTGGCATGGGCATGTCGAACTGCATACCTAAGCCACACCACGTTGGGCGGGCTGGGTGGCCTCATTGATCTTCTGCAAGTGAAGCAGGACTTCATCCTCGCTGATCTGAAAAGTGAGGAAGGCCTCCGTCAACTCCTCACACACAGTATTTCGTGCATCAGAACTGCCTGGCTGCGGATGCATGTCCGACCCTTCCCTTCGGCTCAAACGCTCTTATCTGTTGTGACTTCGGGGTCAAAATGTGAGTGATGTGTAGCCGGACAGTCTGGACCAGGCTCATGATGCCTTTGTCCTCTCGCATTGAGAAACGATGACCAGTGGCGAGGTTGATTTGGTACAACTACTTCAAATTGTTGATGCTCTTGTGGGGCCGTGGCGTTCCTGTCACGCAGGGGTGGAATAAGCGCTGCTCGCCCAGCGGCACACACGGAATAGATCCCAGCAACAAGCTCCACATTTCACGTGTTTTCACAGTGTACAGTGGCGTTTGCGTGTGGGACGGCGCCCAGCAGTGATGTAGTTTATTCAGATTTAAGTCTGCTCTTATGCTCCAGTAGCGCCCGAGAAGCTCGAAGTAGGAAAGACTGTAGCGCCTATCCGCGGCAGCTGCGCTGCATCTTGCCAGGGAAACCACCGGAGCCAGAGTGGCCGATCACATGCCCGTGGAGGGACCGAGGGGGAGGGTGGCAGGCGATTAGCCAACCCCGGTGATAGTGGCCTTAAGGCGATGGCACCGAACCGTGCAGCCTTTTGCAAGTTTGTGACAAAAGAACAGCAAACCTGAATGTGGCGGGCCTCGATTAGCAGATGGCAGCTTGCACGCCCAGCCTCGATGAGATCTGTCGGCGTGCTCCCACTTGAGAAACCTGCAGAGGAAGCCTGAGTGAAGCACTTAGACGTAGATCGCAATCGTGAAGCAATGTAGGAACTCTGACGGCTCTAAGCACTCGCCCTGTACGACTACGCATCGGAACTCACAACAGACTGTCTTGTTGTGATTTGCTTGACTTCGCGATTGTTTCTTCCATGGTTCATGACGCAATGACCATCCTAGCAGTCCTGTGGTGAAACCACAGGGCTGCGCACCTTGCACCAACCAAAGCACATCTGCTGAAGCCTGAGCTCAGTCCGACGTCAAGCGTCACTCTGCTGCAAACCCGCGGCTGCTCTGTTACATGCCACAGTCAGGATCCAAGCAAGCTCTGCGACACTTTAAAGCGAGCAAATGCGAACGCAGCTGGGGTTCGGACCATCTTGTGACACGGAAATCCTGCGGCGGTGTCAAATTGCGGAACTCACGCGGAGTTGCATAGAAAGGTCTGGAGGTCTGAGGGCCCGACGGGAGCGGAAACAGTCCGAAGAGGCCGTCAGGACCACCCAGAATCCGAGCCAGCTTTGCATGATGAATGATGGACTTCTGGTATACATGAAGTGATCTCGTTTTAGCGCGTTGGCCACGGGCCCCAGCAACCTTGGCCCCAGCGTAAAACAGAACCATTCCAATACTAAACCGCAGCTCTATGCCCTAAATGCAATCGCTCACTTTTCAGCGCCCACCTGGCCGTTGCTTCGCTCAACCAACAACTTGCAACACACCAGTCGGAAGTCTGTGCCACTAAATACAGAATGGTCATCCCATCTGCATGGCAAGAGCTGGCGTGGGAAGGGCTGTTTGGAGGGCCTTGTATGCAGAGTTTTCTCCACCACCACACGTGTGTCAGCCCCGAGGCGCCACACATAGTATCACATAGTCTGCAATGTCAATGTGCCCGGAGCTGCCTGTGGTAAAGATGATGGTACGTGGACGGCGTTGCTGGACGTGAACGTCATCAGTTTCCACCTCCCAACCCCGTCGTTGCACAAAGTCCTGTATGCAGGCCACGGTCTGTCTCGTATCGTCCAGCTCTTGCACTGGACGGTTTTTCGCCAGAACGTGTGGATTATCCACAAAAGCTCGTGCCAGCTGAAAGCGCCACTGCTCGCTGGAGCTGAGCCTGTCTAGAACTCTCCGTTTCCTGCTCCTCGTCGGGCTTCTCTGCTTCGGCAAAACATGAATCGGTGCCTTCTGTTGATGTGGGATTTGCTTCGGCAGCTTCTTTCAATGTAGCTTCTGAATCATATAGCTCCTGGCAAAACGGTAGTGACTGAACGCCAAGGACGCAACTGTTGCTCCTAAGCTCTCATGGACGCATGCCACATGTCCACAGAGTGCGCGAAAACCTTTCAGGGGTCCTTGATCCAAGGCTTTTCTTGTCATATCCAGCTTCAGCCGGCGATCTAGGCCCGAACCCCATCCAGGCTGCAATTTGCAATCTCGACTTTGTGGAGAGGCGCTTCCTCCAACTGAGCTCGCGGCGCTGTCATGGGGATCCGGAGGAAATTGAGGAGGCCAGAGAGGCTCCGGAGATTGGGGTGCGACCTGCGCAGCAACCTGCCAGCCCAGCTCCACAACACCGCACACTATGGACGTCCTCCAATGTACAGAACACGCCTCTGATGCTCAGTGTAACAAATGATTCTGAATATAGAAGCTATAGTAGAAGTTATACATACAGCACATGTGCTGTAATTACAGTCTACAGCAGCTTCGGAACATTTTGTACACTTGTGGATGCCCTGAATGCCTGTAAAGTACTGTAGCGGTGACATCGTGGCTCAGCTACAGTCGGCCTCGCGCTTTGGTCTCTTCGTAGCGCTGTGGGAACCAAAGGAAGCCGCGCCAAAATCGCCAGGGCAAGTTCACGCGGCGGAGGCGCATTTCCGGCGAAGCCGGAGAGAGTCTTCCAGAAGCCTGGCAGTACGGCACCCCGAGAATGGATTGCTGGGGCCCTGGGGCGCTGAAGCGCCTCCGGCAGCCCTGTCTCCAGATCCGGGCTGGAATCCTTCGGACATGGCTCGGTGCGGTACACAACTGTTGCCAGAATTGCATGCGCCTCGTCAACGGCCAGCGAGTGGCGGAGGCGCAACGGGATGTGCAGGAGCGACTGGAAGGCCTACGGCTTTCACTGTTGGCCGCAGGCTTTCGCCAGCCTGTTGCGCCTGTGGCGCGAGGCCCGGCGGATCCTCCCCGACCTGGCTACGCAAACAATGAGAACCCTGCAACTTCCCGAAGGCATGAAAGCCTCTCTTGGGGCGCAGCTGAGGAAGCCTCGGACCTATTCGAGTCGAGGCCCTCCTCGCAGCACGCCGACGCCGCCTCTACGATATTCCGGGGAGCAATCACAACAACATCCAACAACATCCCAGCTGTTTTGCGGAGCAATCAGAAAGGCTGCGCTCAAAATATGATCGCAACTCTGGCGTTACCAGTGCCCCAACCCGAAGTATAAGCAGCCCTGGCTTGCACGAGAAGGGTGGGCTGCCCAACAAACAAATCAGCAGGTGAGTATAAGTGAGTGTATGCTGGCTTCAGAGCCTGCACTTCACACTGTCCACGCGCTGCTTGCACAAAGATCTTGAACGATTCTACGCTGTTTTTGTCGAAGTTCTCCTTGGAATGCTGCTGCTTGGCTAAGAGCTGCGATCGCGGCGAGCAGTTGTTAAGAACTGAAACGTGCGCCTGCGGGGTGAGGTCTGATGCATCCTCCCCCACCTGGCCAGGCATGAGCCAGGCATGAGAACCCAACACACCCCAACACCGGCCCCACCTATCTTCCCCGAAGGCTCGAAGTCCTCTCCGAGCTCCGAGGCCGCGGCAGAGGACGCCCCGGAGCTGTCACATGCGACGCCCTCCTCCATGAGCACGGCCTCCATTCCAGGAATTCCGGGGAGCAATCAGTACAGTGTACGACATACCAATATCCTGTAAGTACACGGCATCTGAAGTGATGGCATGGCGCTGGTAGCTCTTCACACCGTCGCAAAGCAAGCTACAGCCTGCCTTGACGAAACGGGTGGGCTGCCCCGGACGAGCGCAAAGTGTGCTGTCTGAACTGCGCACCTGCGACGCCAAACCCGGTGGATCCTCCACAGCCTGGCCAGGGAACGTGAGTGCTCACACCTGCACTAAGACTCGGGCTGCAGCTGAGCATGCCTCCGAGTTGTCAGACACCAGGTCCTCCTCCATGAACCTCGCGACCTCCCAGGTTTTCCAGGGAGCAATCACAACAAAGCTATCATAGCTGCGCCCTCAACATGCGAAGCCATGGAATGCCGTTCGCAACTCTGGCGGTAGCCCTTGTTGCAACCCATGGTACGGCGCAGCACGCCAAGCCAGCAGGCTGCCCAATAGATGAAGCAGCAAGTGACTGGTTACTGGCTTCAGATTTGTACCCTCGACTCTCGACGCTGCGCAAAGACCCTGCACGCTCCCAAGCTCGCTCTGATGCCCTCTTGGTTACAATCTACCAGGTACAACCATTGGGACCATGCGAGAGATTTGTCAGCAATTGTGTGACGGCAACATGTGCTATGCTATGTCTGAAGCACGTGCCTGCGCAGCCAGACCTGGTGGATCCTCGACCACCTGGCCGGGAAACATGAGAACACCCGCACCTTCCCCAAGACTCCAAGTCATTCCAAGTCCTGGCTGGGGCCGCAGCTGAAGATGCCCCGGAGTTGGCGGACGCCATGCCCTCCTCCATGAACCGCACGGCCTACAAGCTATGTTCATACTTTTCCCCAGGATCTCCTGAAACAGAGAGGCTACTTAGGCCTCCGAAGCTTCTTGCAAACAATCCACGCAAGGCGCCGCGTCTTCTAGAGGCATCAGTTTGAAGCTTTGAGAAAAGTACGGCAGGGGCCACAGAGCCAAGGAATCGGAGGGCCACTGAAACTGGGCGAGTTCAGACACACACACACACACACACACACACACACAATTCCGGCGCTGTTGCTGCTGTTGCAGCTGCGTGCTGTCTGAACTGCGCACCTGCGACGCCAAACCCGGTGGATCCTCCACAGCCTGGCCAGGGAACGTGAGTGCTCACACCTGCACTAAGACTCGGGCTGCAGCTGAGCATGCCTCCGAGTTGTCAGACACCAGGTCCTCCTCCATGAACCTCGCGACCTCCCAGGTTTTCCAGGGAGCAATCACAACAAAGCTATCATAGCTGCGCCCTCAACATGCGAAGCCATGGAATGCCGTTCGCAACTCTGGCGGTAGCCCTTGTTGCAACCCATGGTACGGCGCAGCACGCCAAGCCAGCAGGCTGCCCAATAGATGAAGCAGCAAGTGACTGGTTACTGGCTTCAGATTTGTACCCTCGACTCTCGACGCTGCGCAAAGACCCTGCACGCTCCCAAGCTCGCTCTGATGCCCTCTTGGTTACAATCTACCAGGTACAACCATTGGGACCATGCGAGAGATTTGTCAGCAATTGTGTGACGGCAACATGTGCTATGCTATGTCTGAAGCACGTGCCTGCGCAGCCAGACCTGGTGGATCCTCGACCACCTGGCCGGGAAACATGAGAACACCCGCACCTTCCCCAAGACTCCAAGTCATTCCAAGTCCTGGCTGGGGCCGCAGCTGAAGATGCCCCGGAGTTGGCGGACGCCATGCCCTCCTCCATGAACCGCACGGCCTACAAGCTATGTTCATACTTTTCCCCAGGATCTCCTGAAACAGAGAGGCTACTTAGGCCTCCGAAGCTTCTTGCAAACAATCCACGCAAGGCGCCGCGTCTTCTAGAGGCATCAGTTTGAAGCTTTGAGAAAAGTACGGCAGGGGCCACAGAGCCAAGGAATCGGAGGGCCACTGAAACTGGGCGAGTTCAGACACACACACACACACACACACACACACACACAATTCCGGCGCTGTTGCTGCTGTTGCAGCTGCGTGCTGTCTGAACTGCGCACCTGCGACGCCAAACCCGGTGGATCCTCCACAGCCTGGCCAGGGAACGTGAGTGCTCACACCTGCACTAAGACTCGGGCTGCAGCTGAGCATGCCTCCGAGTTGTCAGACACCAGGTCCTCCTCCATGAACCTCGCGACCTCCCAGGTTTTCCAGGGAGCAATCACAACAAAGCTATCATAGCTGCGCCCTCAACATGCGAAGCCATGGAATGCCGTTCGCAACTCTGGCGGTAGCCCTTGTTGCAACCCATGGTACGGCGCAGCACGCCAAGCCAGCAGGCTGCCCAATAGATGAAGCAGCAAGTGACTGGTTACTGGCTTCAGATTTGTACCCTCGACTCTCGACGCTGCGCAAAGACCCTGCACGCTCCCAAGCTCGCTCTGATGCCCTCTTGGTTACAATCTACCAGGTACAACCATTGGGACCATGCGAGAGATTTGTCAGCAATTGTGTGACGGCAACATGTGCTATGCTATGTCTGAAGCACGTGCCTGCGCAGCCAGACCTGGTGGATCCTCGACCACCTGGCCGGGAAACATGAGAACACCCGCACCTTCCCCAAGACTCCAAGTCATTCCAAGTCCTGGCTGGGGCCGCAGCTGAAGATGCCCCGGAGTTGGCGGACGCCATGCCCTCCTCCATGAACCGCACGGCCTACAAGCTATGTTCATACTTTTCCCCAGGATCTCCTGAAACAGAGAGGCTACTTAGGCCTCCGAAGCTTCTTGCAAACAATTCACGCAAGGCGCCGCGTCTTCTAGAGGCATCAGTTTGAAGCTTTGAGAAAAGTACGGCAGGGGCCACAGAGCCAAGGAATCGGAGGGCCACTGAAACTGGGCGAGTTCAGACACACACACACACACACACACACACACAATTCCGGCGCTGTTGCTGCTGTTGCAGCTGCGTGCTGTCTGAACTGCGCACCTGCGACGCCAAACCCGGTGGATCCTCCACAGCCTGGCCAGGGAACGTGAGTGCTCACACCTGCACTAAGACTCGGGCTGCAGCTGAGCATGCCTCCGAGTTGTCAGACACCAGGTCCTCCTCCATGAACCTCGCGACCTCCCAGGTTTTCCAGGGAGCAATCACAACAAAGCTATCATAGCTGCGCCCTCAACATGCGAAGCCATGGAATGCCGTTCGCAACTCTGGCGGTAGCCCTTGTTGCAACCCATGGTACGGCGCAGCACGCCAAGCCAGCAGGCTGCCCAATAGATGAAGCAGCAAGTGACTGGTTACTGGCTTCAGATTTGTACCCTCGACTCTCGACGCTGCGCAAAGACCCTGCACGCTCCCAAGCTCGCTCTGATGCCCTCTTGGTTACAATCTACCAGGTACAACCATTGGGACCATGCGAGAGATTTGTCAGCAATTGTGTGACGGCAACATGTGCTATGCTATGTCTGAAGCACGTGCCTGCGCAGCCAGACCTGGTGGATCCTCGACCACCTGGCCGGGAAACATGAGAACACCCGCACCTTCCCCAAGACTCCAAGTCATTCCAAGTCCTGGCTGGGGCCGCAGCTGAAGATGCCCCGGAGTTGGGGAACGAGACCAATCGCGCGGCCTTCAAGGAATTCCATGAACCAAACAACATCCCAATTCCGACGTTACCTCCTGTCCCAGCCCATGGACATAGACTTGTTCATGTCAGGTGAGTGCGTCGAGTCACAGAAGCACCTCACACGATCTTGTACACCTCTGATTCAGTTAGTTGGCCTGCGACAACGCTAAGGCGGCATGGCTTCCATTGATGGAGGCGCGCTGCGCCGGAAGCACAAAGGCAACCGCGTTGTCTGTCGTTGCGGCCATTTCCGAGCCAGCAAGCACCCCATAGCGCAATCTCAGGTAAACAAACCCTCTCCATGACAGGTCCCACCATGTCTCACCCAATTGCGTCAAGCTTGATGTCCTCCAATACGAAAGTCGGCTCCAGTTGAAGCTTTATCAAAGTATGGCAGAGACCGAGAGACCCTGAGCCCCTGCCTGCAAGTGCAGAGGCCCACAATATTTCCAGACCCGAAACTGATAAAGCCAAGGAATCGAGGCGCCACCCGGACTGGACGAGTTCAGTTCTACAGAATTCCGAGACTGGTGCAAACATGCGCCTGCACCGCCAGACCGGGTGGATCCTCCGCCTTGCGAGGGAAACGTGCCAATATGTGACAATTTTGCACTTGCCGCAAGGACTCGACGTCCTCTCTGGGGCCGCAGCTGAGGAAGTCCCAGAGTTGTGGTGCACGGCGGCCTCCAACCGGAGAACAAGACAATCCAACCTGCAGCTGCGCCCCAACACCTGAACTCATAGCATAGCGCTGGCAACTCTGCATCCCCCCCAACCCAAGGTACAGCAGCCCGCCAATCAGCAGTTTTGTGCAGCGAGTCACGCAAACATTGCAAACACCTCAAACATCCTCAAACGGCCTTTTTCCCCGCTGGCTTCATTTCGTTGACTTGCCAGAAAATCTGGAGTGAAGCGTCCAACGCCCCAAGAAAACTGATGCTTCTTCCAGAACCTCTTGCAAAGACAAACTACCAAAGCCTTCGAAGCCATGTGAGCCACATACGGCACCACGTCTGTTGCAAAGGCGCGACGCGCCGGCACTAGGGGGCTTTGTCTGGGTCGCGGCAGTTTCCCAACCAGTAAGCACCTGTGGAACAATCTCATGTAAACAGCCCGTCTCCACAGGTCCCACCCAACTGAGTCAAGTTTCCTGTCCTTGACCACGAAAGTCGGCTTGAGATGAAGCTCTGGCAAGACTATGGCCGAGAAAAGCCCAGAAACTGTAGGGCCACGCAAACTGGACGAGTGCGACTGCAAGATTCGCCTCGGCCTTGGCCGAAAGGCGTCCAGAGGGTATCAAGGGTACCCCGGCAGCCCCCCCCCCCCCCCTCCCGTTTTCGTTCATTTCGGCGCGTAGTGCATGGAGACCCCTGGAGGCGTTTCCACAGGGGATGCAGGTCATTTTCGGGTGTGGGGTTGTTTTTGGTTGGTTTTGGCCCCTGAAGCTCCCACGGAGCACTGCTGGAGCCGCCTGGAAAGGCCTGGGCATGCAATGGTGTTCGATGGTGTTCGTATCTCCGCAACTCCCTTGTCCCTTGTCCCAACCCAGGGCACAGCAGGCACAGCAGTACAACCTCGGCAGCAAGGATATCTTTTGAAAAGAAAGATTGCTTAGGCTTAGGCCTCCGACAGTATGCGATTACCGCATGGTCTGTTGTTGTGGCGGGTTCCCGGGCCGTAGAACAATCTCAAGTCTATGAGTTCTTGCTGTACCCACGAAACATGTCTTCTGTACTCCACTACGAGTTCTTGCTCAACTTGAAGCTCTGGGAAAAGATGGCAGGGACTCTGGAAACACCCTGCAACATCCCAGACTTAGCTCCCGAGAACGCCTACAGCCTGTAGCAAGACAACGGGGGTGCTAGCAGGACTGGACGAGTTCAGTGACATGCTGTACTTTTCTGCAAGATGTGCTACATCTACCACGTGCGCCTGCGACACGAAACCAGGTGGATCTTCGGCCACCTGAAAAGTGAAAAGAAAACGTGAGAATATTGCACACTTTCCCGAAGACTCACAGTACTTTCTGGGGCCACGGCTGTGCGTGTGTCCGAGTTGTGGGAGACTAATCCCTCCTCCATGAGGTCCATAGCCTCCAAGGTATTCTGGGGGAGCAAACCAACATCAATTTCACATGGCTGCGCCCAACATCTGAAGTCATGAGCGCTCGTAACTCTGCACCCCTTCTATCAAAGAAAAGTGCAGCAACCCTGGCTTGCACAGAACGGGCGGGCTGCCCCACACAACGAGTTAGCAAGTGAGTGCATGCTGACTTTCACACCCAGCCGTACCCACAACGCTGCCCTGGGCACCTATCCCACTCACAACTTCTAGACCCCACATCGCCAGAGTCACAGTCAACCAGGCAAACGCTTGTTGTCCCTGGCCAAGGAGTTGCTTCAGTACCTCCTTGCACTGGTCAAGATGCGTGCCAGAGCAGCTGCATCTCTCTGGACAAGCAACGTTTGCAACCAGAAGTGCTGCTTGGGGATGACGGGAGAGGGTGAGGCGCTTGTTCCGCAAGCCTCGAAGCTGTTCGACATGCGCATCTCCACCTCATCCTGGAACCCGGCATGCTGCAGAAATCTTGACCTCAACAATTACCGGTAGATATCAGAGATGCTGCGTCCTGGTCTCTTCTCCTGGTCTTGAAGGACCACACCTTTGCAAACCGCGGCGCTCGTCATTGGCACAATACCCAAAGCGAATTGGTGCGCGACGTCGCCTTGAAAGCCACGAAGCAGAAGGCTGCCAGCACCAACAGCGCCAGCCACGCCTCAGCCTGCCACACGTCTGAGAAAGTCTGGGCGGCTGCCAGGCGACTGCTTGTTGGACTGAGGCTGCTGCCGAATGCGAGGGCAGGGGCATGACTGCAGGCTGCGGCTGCCTGTGCTGCAGGCCGGCGCGGTAGCCCGCGCGGTAACCCTGACATCGCAAGTCATGATATGTCTATATGTGACGCCTTTTACACAGCGACTTTGAGGCTGCCTCCTGCAGCAGCTTCCACTGAGTCACGCGGAGGGCACCATTGGGCCTTCAAAGAACCGCTGCACCGATGGATTTCTTGCTGAACCTCGCTCTGAAGGCCCGGACAGATCGACCTCGCCCGGGAAAGCTGGCATGATCTGGCATGTGTCTACACTTTGAGAATTGCGGCTGCGGACTGTGATCAAGCTGTCAAGAGGGCCACCTCAAGGCAAGCAATGCAGTTAACAACTCCAAGTCAGCTCAGGTGAATCATGGTCAAAACTTCTAGGACTACTAGCCGGCTTAGGATTCTGGGTTTGGCTCGGGACTTGGATGCGTGGATATGAGGGCTTGCGGTACCTTGTCAACTACTGTTTTAGGTCTCAGGGTCTGAAGCTTTGCATTCTATGGACTTGCTCTACTTGAGAACGTCGATGGGAAGGCACCAGGGCCATGCTTTCAACAAGAGCTTGAGTTCGGTAGGCCGTCGACTTTTTTCTTGGGGGCCAAGTGAACCCTAAAAGGGTCATAGGGTCCAGGGTCCATTTACCCCTCAAGGAACTATCCCAATTCTAGGGCCCATGTAGTCCCCAAGGTCCAACACCCTCCGTGCGAGTGTCTGCCTACATGGCTCCCATGGCACCATTTTGTCAGAGCGACAACGCCTACGGGCGAATTTTTTGGAGATCGCGGTGGCGAGATCTCGGAGCAAGCGCTCTCGGATCTCAGGCTCCAGCTCCGCAAGGTAAGCCTTCCGCCAAGGCAAGGTCGTTTGGACTCTTTGCTACTTTTTGCCAATCAACCAAAAACAAGCAGAAGGCTTGTTGGGAGCCTGCACCAGACCGGTACGATTCTCTTCGGAAGCCGAGAGCTCGTCTGATGAGCCTAGGCCTACTAAGCGGCTTCCACTCTTGGACAAGAAAGACAGCTTCGACAGCTTCGAGGCTTGCAAGAACTTGGATTTCAAACTTCCTGTGGGTCTCTTGCCGTCGAGGATCTCCTGGGCCTTCAACATCTCGTGCATGCTCACGCTGGGGTCGATCGACCTCCGATGTCGCCATAAACTCGCTGCCATCCAGATTGGAATGCCGACAGGATAGACCACTGTCATGATGCCAGCATAGATCATGAATCTATTATGGACCTCTGCATTGCAGTCGATGGCAAGATCTGCTTGCAGGAATCTCCCCACACGTTCGTCATCCAGACTGAACGACTGACACTTAAACGTATCAAAGATAGTGCTTGACACAGACGGGAGAACCAAGTATGCCACCATCAAAGCCGCGCCAATGAAATTCGACTGAATTTCATCCCTTTGGCGCTTCTCCGCGTTTAAAGACCAAACTCGGAAGTAGCAAACGACTGCAAGGACAAGCCATATGCTGATTGGAAGCAAAGTCGTCACCACAAGGCGATCATAGAACGTGTTGGGGTAAATGCAATCGTGCTCAAGGCCTCCAGGAATTGCAACAGTGTCGCCGGCCAATCTATGAATCTAAACACCACCGGAATCGTGTTCATCACTTGCAGGAGCGAAACTGCGATTTTGAGCTTGGTGTTCACCTCCTTGAGCTTGGCATGTCCGTTTCTTGTGCTGCTCCTGAGGACGCCTTTAATCTTCTTGCGCAGGAAGACCCAAGCCAACAAAAACAGAAAAAGCAAAGCGATCAGCCACTGCTGTGGTCCCCAGAACGCCCCGCCGGAGGAACAGGGCAAGCATCTTTTTGTGTAGGAGTCGTAGTAATGTTCCTCCCAACAAACTGCGCAAAGAGGCCCCATGTGGCCTTCGTCACAGCTTTGGTCTCCGTATGCGTGCCACCCAAGCAAGCGTCCACCTGGCAAGGACGGATCTCCTCAACAAACCGCCCGGCGCGCCAAAAGCCTCTGGACAGGTTCAGGTTCCCGAGCTCAGAGCCACCTTTGCAAATCAGACCCTCGGGGCACAACTTGCATTCGGAGCTGTTCCCTGCGTAGTACAGTTCCTTGCAACTGGACGTGGTGGCAGGGTCCAGTCGTTCGCTGTGCTCTGGGCAGTGGGTGCACTCTGCTGCACAGAAGGGGCAACTGACTTCACTGAAGTTCTTGTAGAAGTTGGCTTCACAGTTTTGAGCAGCTGGCACAGGGTACTCAAAAGGGGCCTGCGCAAATTCGGGCGGAAAGAGCACCGCCAGATCACCAGTCGATGCCACGGTTGCCGCAGGGGGGGCCATCCCTTTCATCTGCCCTAATGGGCTGAAAGCGGCCGGCCCGGCGAACGTGTTTCCGAAGACATCGCCGGACAACATCAGGTTGCGCACCGCCGTGTACACGTCCGGATCAGCCGCAGAATGGAGGAGATTCACGGGATCTCTAACTTCACGAAACTGAAAGACGCCCTGGACAGCTTGGAGAAATGCTGACAATCCAATCTCAAGGTCATAATCGACGGAGCTAAAAGCCGACTGCGCCCTCCACTCTGAGCCGTTGAGGCCGATCACCCCGTCTCGAGAAGAGTTTGTAATCCGCGGAAAAGCCATAACTTGTGCACCTGTAAGGAAGTGCGTGCAGTTCTTTCCCAAGCCCCAGCACTCAACACCATTCCGTACCCAGGGGAGGTTCACAGCGAAGATGCCGGAGGGAACATGAAGCTCACGATGCTTTTCAAGGCTTTCAACAAACACGCCGAAGTCTTGTCCTCCGAGGGATGTGAACACAACGTCTACTTCCATGGCCACGAGGCGCTCGACTGCATTCTCTATGTCTGAGACGGCTGTATCGCTCAGAACCCCTTCATGCAAGCTGATGGTGATTCCATTGTCCTCCAAGTGTTGCTGTGCTCCCAATCGAACTCCTTCGAAGAACTTGTTGCCGCAGCAAGAGTAAAGAATGGCGGCAGTTTTTTTCGCAGCCCTCCCCATTTTCAAGGCGAATTGCTGGGCGGCCAATTTTGCATAGTCCCAGGAGTCGAGGTGAGAACTGAAAGCCCAGGGCAGGGGCCCACCAGAAGCCCTCGACAACTGGCTCCAGGGCCCTCGTGGGCTCACCCAAATCCGTTCCGTTGCGTTGGCGAGCTTGGCTTGTTCGACGAGCAGCTCGTCATTGCAGCCGTTGCCCATACCCGCGATGTAAGACCATTCGGGAAAGTGCTGTTGACCCAAGGCTTGTCCGTGGCTCCAGTCTTCAAACGTTAGCCTCGTGTAGTTTAAGCGGTAGTAATACTTCGGGTAGGGCCTTGACTGAGCAATCTCTAAGCCGGCCGAGTGAACCATAAGGCCTTTGCCACCATTTAGGCTGTTGATGGCATCTAGGTAAGGCTGAAAGGACCTCCCGTCACAATCGCTCTCGCGACTAGTGGAATCACTTTGACTTCCACTGGTGCCTCTGTCCCGGTACTCAAACACACTTCCAAGATGCAAGTAGCACGGTTCCGTCGCATTCCACGTGCACGGGGCCTGAGCACTAGCGATGGCAAAGATGCTGAACATCAGCCATGTCAACAGCATGGAAGGCACAGCTTCTTTTTTGTCACGGGACCTTACCCGTTGACATCATGCCTGAGCCAAGACCATTGTTGCGTCACGGCTGAGGTGCTGGTCCAAATACGAACGAACACCACGAACGCACGAACAAGATCAAGAGTTTCCTGCTCCGTGAAGGCCAGGGTGCGGTTTTTGCTCGGGCCTTAAACCCGAGATTTCGCCAGCTTTGCTGGCAGTCCAAGAGCAGGCTGGCCGAGGCCGTGCCGAAAGCTTTGGGCAACAAAATTTGACGACAAGCTCTTATTTGGTAGCTATATTTTCCTACGGTGCACTCATGCTACGAGCATGCGTATAGCGTATGGTATCTCATCTTCTTTTATTGCTAGCTGTTTTTAAAACAAATTCCTACTGCTACTCTGGGCCTCCCGATTGGAGAGAATGCGAATCTCACAGCTCGAGCTTCTTCAGCTGCGCTTCCAAGTCCTCCCAAAAGAGCTACGAGTTAATTAGTAAGTATGTTAACCCTCAAGTATCAGAAACCCTCGTCCTGTTGTTCGGCCTTCAACTTCTTTGCGTCGGCAAAGTTCTCTGCCTGCGCGGCGCTGGCTTTGTGCGTGAGGGTCCGGCAAAGAGACCAGCTCACCACTTTGATCTCGATCATTCGCTGGTCAGGCTACTGCAGAAAGCACAAGCAGGCCCGCAACAAGCTGAGCTGTGATCCAAGAACCTTTTGCACTACGCCTCTTCACGCAGCTCTGCGATTCTAACTAAGGTAATGAGAACATTCCGGTGCAATGAATGAGAACATTCCGGCATAGTGCCCCGATTTTGAGCTCAGGAGGTGGAGACGTAGGGCGTGTCCATCCTTGGAGTGAAGGCAAGTCTCTGTTCAGAAGATGGCACCGTGCGCTACTTTCGCAGGCCTGGCTGTCCAGGGATCTGTCAGGGGCTCCAGCAAAACCTCCGGCGTGGGCCAGTCTACCTGCAGTTCTGCAGAGGAGCAAGGGCAAGTGCATGGAAAGTAGCTTGACATAGCTTGACGCCTTGATGTCCTGCCCGAGAGGATCCTTCAGCGAGTGCCTGCGATAATGGACGCTGCATGTAACGCAGATTTCAGGACCCAAAATATGTTTCAACGTCTTGCCTCACAACATAGCTTGCGATCTTTGTCTCTGGTTGTGTCCACGGTGCAACCTTCACAGCTGAGCTCCTCGCACGTGAATAAGTCTATCCTCTGGAGTGTACTGGAATGCAAGCGGGACCAAGCGGTTTAGTTTGCAGCTCCTCAGAAACGATGCCACAGGATGTGACTGCACCTGGCCCAGGGCACACGGCATCGAATCAAAAGAGGACAGCCGAAAGAGTGGCGGGTGGAAAGATTCTGTGCGCCAGCACTCGGCCGGCGCCTACAAGTTTCAAGCGTGCTACGCAGATTACGCAGTGATCCCTCCTTGACGTGTGTCCGTCTGTTGTCTCTCCGTTCTCGGGCCCTGCATCCTTTCCTCAATTGGGGGAGGTATCCGAAGATGACTTCCACAACCGCTGTGCTCAAAAACGCGTCCAGGGCTGGCCGTGTGGGTCGGACGTTTGGCAGGTGGCTCAGCTTGAGATGTCGCAGGTGGTCCTGGCCGGAGACAAAATACGCAGGCTCCGGTGTATTTCAGCTGCTGGCAGCCTGCCAGAATGTACTGCTTGGCGATCTGCATCTGCAGCGGCTGCGTGCCGCTTCTCCGAAGCACCTTCAAACTGGCACAGCCTGCTCCTGAATGACAGCATGAACACCAGCCCGGATGATGCTGACGGTGATGACAATGAGGACGAGGGTTTCTGAATTCAGTGATGATGATGACGATGCCGGTGATGATCACAGGGACAGGAAGGGCGACGATGAGGACGACGACAAGGGGCGGTGGCTGACCGTCCAACAAGGAAAACAGGAAATCCAGCCCCTGGAGTTATCATTTTCCTGTTGCATGGTTCCGGCCCTTCCGCCCAAAGAGCAATAAGAAAATCAGGCCAAGGTTCGATACGAAATCCAGGGCAGGAGTCACTACTGACCCGGAGCTTCCTATCCAAAGCTGTGACTACTGTAGTAGTAGATGTAGTAGTAGTAGTAGTAGTAGTAGTAGTGGTGGTGGTAGTAGTATTAGTATTAGTCGTCGTACCGGAAGTGGTAGTGGTAGTGGTGGCAGCAGCAGCAGCAGCAGCAGCAGCAGGAGTAGTAGTAGCAGTCGTCGTCGTGGTAGCGGTAGGGGTAGCAGTAGCGGGAGCGGCAGTGACAGTGGTGGTTCGTGAAAGTAATTAGCACCATGCAGTAGTAGTAGTGTCGTCGCTGTCGTAGTGGCAGCAGCATTTGATGTAGTGTAGTAATTAGTCGTCGTAGTAGAAATACCAATAGCAGTACTCGTGTAGTAGTCGTCGTAGCCGATTTAGCAGTAGAATCGGCAGGATGGTTGGAGGCACGCCTCGGATGCGAAATTCGCCATCAGATGGTCGCCCTTCGTTGTGATCACACCGACAAGCCTGACGACAGCGCTGGGAATATCCTACGATCCGCGTCGCGCGCACCGACCGGTGTAATAATGTGTACATGTATATGCATCGATGCGCCAGCACGTACTTGTGCATACTTGGGCTCACGGACTCAGAATCATGGTACACTCGACACACTACATTTTTGTCTGTGTACACATATAAAAGTGTATATGTATCTCTATGTATATATATATATATGTATATATATATATATATATATATACACACATAAGTAAAGCCTAGATACAAGTATACATGTAAATAGAAATATACATACATAAATGTATATATGCATTGTAACGTTTGTTACAATACGTACATATATATGTAGACGAGGATGGACAACAGGTTCGCTTGGAACAGCGCCCCTGAATCCATGGGGCCCCGGCTTGGCGAGGACTTGTGGTGGCACCTGGCCCTTGAGCCCCACCGCCAGCAAAATGGCATAGGCCGCCTACATGGGCTCTGATTTTGATGAGGCTTGCTGCTGCTCATGGCATGCCGTCAAGACACACATTCGCCGGTTTGAGTCTTTGCCCAAGTAGCTCCGGATTGCTCTAGATATGGAAGAACCTGAAATGGCCATGGAAGAAATACCTCTCTGTGGCGACCAATCTGAGGTGCGTACTTCCAGCATGCATGAATTGCACAAATCATCTTGTCCAAGAGAACGAGCTCGAGCGCCCACCAATCCTATTGCCTGATTGGGGTGTCATGGAACGTTATAGTTATAGCTATATTTAAACCCCGGCATCAGAAGCAGGAACCAGAAATCCTGCCAATAATGCAATATTCGGTTCTTGATCATCGTGCCTCCAAGAGTTCACACTGGGCCTCTTTGCTAGAGCCCGCAGAGCGAAGTGCTTGTCCCAGTGTTGCGATGGTGGACGCCTCGGGTTTTGCAGTCTCCCCCACGACAAACGCAGCAAGGCGCCGTGCACGATTCGAGGCGTTGCTCAAAAGCGGCAGCACCGCGCTCGCCGCGCTTGGGCCAGCAGTCGTGAGCCCGTAAGCAGCGGCTCTCGCAGTGGATTCGTCTGCAGTCAGAGCCCTAGCGAGCAGCTGCCGGGCACCCACCCGGCCAAGGCGATAAGCCGCCGCCACCTTCTCCGCCTCACCGTAGTCTCCACAGAGGATCTCAGCATCTTTTGCCCGCTCGGAGAGCAGGGAGATCCCGCCGTGCCGTTCTGTTTGGATTCCGCAGTACCACGCGCGTAGGTCCTCAAGGATCGCCTCCAGCTGCAAGG
Organism: Symbiodinium sp. CCMP2592; assembly: GCA_905221615.1. Classification (NCBI taxonomy): domain Eukaryota; class Dinophyceae; order Suessiales; family Symbiodiniaceae; genus Symbiodinium; species Symbiodinium sp. CCMP2592. The sequence goes on along the minus strand of CAJNDT010003079.1, from coordinate 640,552 downwards.
GCGCTGGCGGAGGGCTCGGGGGGACTCCCAAAGGGCTTTGGAGGACCGCCTGGGTCGAGGCCGGGCACGGCTCAGTGGTCCTGCACAGAAGGACAAGTGGAGAACAACTCGACTCAACATCCGGCTCGTTGTGGCTACCCCTATCGATGCAATGTGTGACGCCTATAACAAAGCCATACGGCCAAGCTAAGTGGGTCCTCAGGAACTGGAACTTAACCAAAAAGCGCTCGGGTGCTGCGCTTCCCTTGCGAGAACTGGCTCTGTGGAAGAGGTCGTAATGCATCAAGACACAGGTGCCCGCGGAAACGGTAAGTTCCAGCTCCTGTACCAGGTTTGCATCCTGCCTCAAGTAGTTCGCCTTTGCTTCGAGGAGGCAGCGGGCTTGCGATGAGGGGCTCCCCGGAAGAAACATGCTCTGAACACCAGAGTCAGGCAGCAGAATGTCTTCTCCACACTCGGCGTGCTCCGTGTTCTTGGTCCAGTATTGGGACCCAGCCATGATACAGGTCGGTCCCATGGCAATGACAGTATCCTGCGGGTAGTAGAGCATCATCAGCCAACGCGGCCGATGTTTCCGGACTTTACGGAAGCCCCAGTAGGAGTCCTTGTGCCACATTTGGTTGTTCTCGGAGCTCACGTGGAGGTGCCTATGCCCATGTAGCATGTATCCGTCGCCCAAGATGCTAGTCAATGCTTGGCGGACATGCGGCACTTCCAGCACTTGATGGAGCTCCGGGATGGCCCGAAGGACACCCTCAGGACGCCGACACATGAAACTCTTCTCAAACTCCTGCAGCCGAACCTAATGATATCCGCACAAGAAACCCTAACAGACCACGAAAAGGAGTCTGAATTATGCCTTTGCCTGGAATATCCGGAGTGTTTGCCGTGACCTCTCCGACTGCTAGCCGGCCCTTAACCGCGAGGTTTTCGTTCGGTGAACAACCCGAGGAGAGGAGCAGTAGTGCATTCAGTCGGGTGGCATCTGAGAGCTTCCAGGTCTCCTCAGGGCCCTTCGCGTTGATGGCCCAAGCTTTCGAGTAGATCTGGGAATGTAGCTGTGGACTGCCGGCTGGTGGAAGAACCAAGAACCCTTGGCGAATGAATTGTTCCAAATTTGGGTCGAGGGCCTGGGGAACTGGAGGAACTGGAAGGCCAGGAGATGCGGTGCCTGACCAGGGCGAGCGGACGCGAGCGGTCTCGCTTCGCTACTCCTATGTCAACAGCTCTCGGGTGCCTGAAGCCATGGATGTGTACAAAGTCGGCTGTGGCAGCATCCAAAACACAAAAACTTGTTCAAACGCCCTTGTCGGGGAAGCTCCTGTTCCCGAACTGCAGAGTGCAGAGGACAGGACCCCAAATGCCTCTGTCTCCAAAGCCAAATGGCTGCAAGCGCGCCGGGCGGCGTCGCTCCCTACTAGTTCCTGAACCAGCTCTGCAGTCTGTGGCAGCTCAGCTTGCTTTTCGTTCGGCTGCCCGAAGAATCGATGAAGCACAGATCCCGGCTAAGCATGGTGGATTCTATCCGAGATATGTCGTGCTCAGCTCGTCATCTTGTGAGTCTACCATGCCCAGTGCAAACGGGTCCAGTCAGTGCCACTTCTGCGAGCACTGAAGGCCCTGGACAAGCAACTCTATTGACCAGGCAATCATTATCGGAGATCAGAGCCATAGTTCTGGCCACGTTTTGGCCAAAGCATAACTCTGCAGGCGGAGTCCTGCTCAATCACGGATCTCGGAGTCTTCGGCGCGCGAAGCATTGCAAAGCACCCCCCCCCGTCCTAAATCTTCCCGTAGCCTTTGGCACCCTTGCCAGGCATTCCTTTTGGCCCGGGACCTGGTGGCATTCCTTTGCCTTCCAAGCATTCCGTGTCTTTGCAGCGCTGTTGCAATGCTCGGCAGCGGAGCCTGGCATGGGGCCCTTGCCAGGCATTCCCTTCGGGCCGCCGGGGCCGCCGCCCGGGCCTTAGATGCGAGGAGCCAGGCTTCGACGTTTCCTCTACTTGGCTGTGGGCCCTGCCGAAAGGCATCTGCCTGAGGGAGACAGAGCAAGACACGGCGAGCCACTGCTTCCGGAAGGGTCAAGTTTCAGGACCAGGCCCAGGTGGCATAGAACCCTTCTGCCATTGAACCTGCTTTTCGGATGTCAGGACAACTTCTCGCAGTCGATCGCAGACAGACGCCTGCGTTTGCATGACCTGCTGCCCAGACATTCCCATCCTTCGGGTTCGCGAAAGGCTGAGATGACAGCTGTGGTAACTGAACCTTGGCTCCCGACCCCATGGGCGCCCCTCCCATGCCGGGAGGGCCCATTCCCGGTGGGCCCATTCCTGGCGGGCCCATTCCCGGTGGGCCCATGCCTGCGCCTGGGCCCATTCCCGGTGGGCCCATGCCCATCGGAGGTGGACCTCCTCCCGGAGGGCCCATGGGACCAGGACCACCGACGGTTCCCGGTGGTGGCCCAGTCCTGGAAAACTGAGGCTGTTCTCGGGGGCGGGGGCGGTCTGCTTCCACCATCCGCGAATGTCGCAACAAAAGACAAGCCGAACCGTAACCACTGAGGCTTGCTCCAACCTGCGGATGCCTCAACATGCATGAGAAAAATCGCTGCAAAAGATGCGACTCAGTTCAAGAGGCCACGTGCCTGGCCGGGCGGCCTGGGACGGTGGAACTCTGGCATCGTATTCGTTACGCAAGATGATTGTAAGTATGACCACGCCGCAGGGGCTAACCAACGTTTCCGGATTTTAGCATTACGGGTCGTAATGTGGCAGTCCGTTTGCTTCTCTTTTCATTGTCACTACTGTTGAATTCTTTAGATGATGTCTATGTACCTATGAGATAATATTATGTAGTAAGGCAATATCTAATATGTCATATCGGATATCTGAATTTTGTAAAAATCCAATGTACAGTATTACGTATCAAAGTGTATATATATATATGTCACACAAACACACACACACACACACACACTTAGACATCCATCGCGCAGCCACTAATCAATCTGGTTATCAAGCACAGCTTGATGTATCTCGAAAGCATGAAGCTTCCAGGGGGTCCGGTACCTATCTGGCCTCAAGGCTCATCTTCACTTGATCTCTGACTTTTCCACTGTACAAGGCAAAATCTCCCAGACATGCACATGAAACTGCACTGCACTCCTACTCGCAATCAACAGTTGTGTGGTCACAAGCTGCACGAAAGTGCCCATGCCGACCACTGCAGGTACGTTTACCTGTCTCAATATCACGGAGCTTCGTTGGCAGAGGCCGTGAAATGAGACCCTCTGCCCCCTGCAATTTTCTGTAATTCAGCACAACTGTCCAACGTGTTTCAAAAACGGTTCCTCTTGGTAACAGAGGTCCACACACACAGTAAGCCACTAAGGCGAAACGACCTAGGGTCTGGACTCCAAACGAGGACGGTTTTCGTCCGAATATGGCTCAGCCCAGTGAAAGGTCAATGGTACTGTGTTGTTGACAGTACTGAGTTTGACGTAGTATGGTAAATGAGTCCCGCTTTGCGTGAGTTTAAACGCACGCTTGGGGATGCGACTCCACTCCAAACTGATAGCCTCTTTAAGGTCGTCGATAATGCCTTCGGCCGGAATGTCGAAACATGCAACGGCGGCACCATGGTGGCGGCCGTCAGAAGGCAAATTTTCAATCCAAAATCCTCGGGTCATCCGCAGCGGAGGCAGATGTTTCGGTGTCCGAGGGAGAATAAGTGGATCATCATCTTTACCGCCATCGGGTGGAAGCGACGCTTGTGCTGCATCTCGTTTCATGGCGGATAAAGCTACACATACACTGGGTCGCTGATGAGTGGGAGCAGGAAAACTGTACAGGCAAATGCTCTCACTGTATGCAGGACAGAAAAAATGTAAGTCAGGTCACAAGGTCATGCCAAGAATCACTGGTAGTTTTTCCCAGCAAGTGACATGTAATCCTGTACACGTCCGGTGTCCAAATCAAAATAAGAATCAAACGTTTCGGTTGGGACACTGTGCAACATACCAAAAATGGCAAGCACAACGGAGGTTGGCTCTGACCAGCATTTTTGCACAAGCCTTCGACCGTGCTGCAGGATTTCGGTGAAACTGCATCGGATCCCCAAGTGTGATATCACTCGCTTCAGAGGGAACGGGCGAACGCTCAGGTTTGTCCTTCTTGGACTTCATGGACTTCTGAGACTTGTTTGGTGACCGGTCCTTTTTCAGCCTTTTGGACTTCTTGGACTTCTTGGTCTTCTTGCACTTGCTGGAGGCCTTCTTAACCCAAGACGCCACCTCTGTGGGTGCCGAGTCTTTGGGAGGATCAAAAGCCGAAGACCAGGAGCTAGCATCATCAGGAAGTTCATCATATGGTACCCCGTGGTCTTGACGGGAAGCCATGCCGGTGGGTCAAGTAATCAAGACGGAAACGGCTGGCGGCACCACATGAGTAAAAAAGGAAAACACGCCTTCGGCTCAACGAGAGACAGAGATAAGGGGAGAGAGAAAAGGCGAAAAAGACATAAAACTGAGCGTCACGCTCATACGCGTTGTTTTGCAATGCGCAAAGACGGTTCCACTTTAGTGGTGCAGGCGCTCTAATCCGGTAATGATGAAAGTCCCAAAAATGTCAATTGGGAAAACGAATTAAGCAGACGAGTCGTCTGCTGTTCCAGCATGACAAAAGCTCTCACGGTGATGCATCTCGCTTGCGTTTTCGGGGTGACAAAGAATTGGCGCTCTCAGTAGGGAGGTTCAAGTCCACCGAAGAAGTGGTCTGAGAAGCTTGGTGCCACTGATTGTCAGCAGCCAAACGGTCCGAAATCCAGCGAGAAGTGGCGGGAAACCAAGATTTCCACCACGTTTCATTGCCACTGGGTCCTTGAATTTTGACCCAATAAAATCGCCACGAAACAGTCGGAGAACGCGATCGGGATCGATCCGACATGGCGTGTACCGCTGAAAGCCGAACGCTGGAACTGAACAGAGCGATTTTAAAAAACCTAAGCGAACACATTGCATGCAAGACTCTTCTGCATATACATTCTGTATTGCAACAGTCTTTTTTTTCATGCATGACAGACTCCATGAATCTTAAGCCTCTCTCTGTACATCGGATACCGGTAAAGCTTCGGTGCTTCGTACAGAGTACTCCAAGCCCGGCCAGCTGACTCCCCAATCCTGTCCTTCCCCCGTTTCAAAAGTAATCGGCCGGGAATTGTTGGGGGTGGACATCGGCAACGTAATGGAGTGGGTGCTTGACAAAATCCAAATTTTGTCGATGCGCCCTGCGGCTTCACGTACCGCCCAGCGCTTATCTCCTGAAGGGGAGTGTACAAGCGGGTGGAACTTGCACAAGTGTCCTTCATGTACAGTACTGGAGGATTTGGATTTGTGATGCGCAGATCCAAGATATCCTCCAACGACCACTCCTGCGGAATTCTTCGTGGAGTGGTGCAGTTTTGACACGAAGTCTAACTTGCTCTCTTCATAGTACACGTTTTGTGTGGCTTTGCCATAAAAGGAGCACACATGATCGTGCGGCGCCACATGTACAGCTTCGGCGCTAGAGCGAATGACCCTGCCCAACGTGAGGATGCCGACCAGGCCTTCGGCCGTGGTCCCGTGTCCCCAAAGATAATAGCAGTTGGTCTGCTCTTCAGGTCCTGGCATATGTGCCACTGGAAACTCCCAAACATGCAATGCTTCTTGGGGCATGGCATACGCCTTGGCATCATGCTGAAAATTGCCTTATATGGTATCTTGCTGGCCAAAATGGACCGGGCAAGAGTGACAATCTCCCGTTGGCCAATAGGAATCACAGGCAGAAAAGGTCGGTCTGCCTGGCCAAATCGGGTCAACAAAAATTTCAGCACATCCTCAACATCCTCTTTGAGGATTTTGGAAACTGGCAATGAACGTTGCCGAGTAAAAGTGATGCGATCAGTGAATCTTCGCATATGAGAATGTGGGATAATAGGCCACGTATGCAAGCCTTCAGTTGTGAGAAAATTCTCATGATAATGCAAAACAAAGAACATATACGCCAAGAGAGAACTCATTCCCTCCTCATAGAAATCGACAGCATTGCGGCCTTTGGCTCGAGCTGTGATTTGCTCTCGCAGTTGTTCATAGCTGCTGCGATGAGCAGCATGAAATAGCTGTTCCTCATCAACAGAAATCAAACCGGATTGAGCAGGAGGAACTGGGCTCTTTGGAGCCGGATTCTTGGGAGGTGTCTTGGGCGACGTGTTCTTGTGAAACTCCGGTGAGACAGCTGCCGCGACAGGCTCCTTGTTCTCCAAAATCGGGCCTGTCTCCGGTTTGCTTTGTGCATTGCCGGGAGCTCTAAAAGCTTGAGCAGCTTGATGTAATGCATCAGTAGCTGCTTGAGAATGCGAAGCAGGAGCTTGAACTCTGGGTGTTACTGGCCTTTGGCTCAGATTCCCAGCAGGAACACTAGGTACCCATTGCCCCGGCGGTCGCTGTGGACTGTTGCTGGGCCCTTTGTTTTCATGAGGCCGAGAACGGACAGAAGCCGGCTCAATAGATCTCGGTCTAGGCCGGGGTGGCATGTTTTCTAAGCTGGCCGAACGAAAAGGTGGGCGCATCGGAAGAACAGCACTGACCGACCTTATTGGTGGTCGAGTAGGAGGCTGAGGGGGAGGCAGAACTGGTCGAACTGGGGCCGCGGGAGGTCCCTCAGGGTGACGTTCATGCCGATGATGTCGACGCCGTCGTCGTCTCGAGCGACTGCGATCATGACGCTCACGGCTGGGGTGAGTAGACTTGGCCGGCTCCCCCGGTGTGAGTTGAATTGGAAGCGGAGCTCGAGGTGGTGGGTGTACCGAAACCGACCGAGCTCTGCTAGCTTCCTGAGGAGTCGAAAGAATTGTAACCGGAGGTTGCGGTCCGCTTGAAGTCTGCACTCCAGGGGGTCCTCCGTAGAAGTGAAAATGGTATTGCTGGGCCATGGCTCTGGGTTGAAATATTCCTCCAACAGGCCGATATCCAGCTGAAAACCAATGCAGCTATGGTACTGAATCAGTAGCTCACGTGCACAATTAGGGACAAAAACATTGCAAAGAGGCAGCGAAACTCTCAATCGACAGACTTATTTGTTGACTTCATTGCAACGCATTCACAGGAAAACCTGCCTGTACATACAGTTGCTTGAGTCTGCGAAGTTGTCCCGGTCTTGACTCGGGGGGCCAGGAGTACTGGCGAATCAAAGATGCTCGAGAAAAGTATCCCGAGGCTGCCAGCTGCCACGATCCAGCGCTGTTGGGCGAGCGGATCTGCCATGGTTGCTCCGGGAGATTAAAACTTGCTGAGCGAGTCTTGGCGCAAATGGTAAAACCCAACCATTGATGGTCTGACACAGTTTCCAACTGAATCCCATCATAAAAGTTAGGATCGCAGAATCTCCGGAGTTGGGACGACAGTAGAATTTTCTGAGGTCCCAGAATCAGTCTGTTATCGACGTAACGGAGAAACAAGAAAGACGATTGGATGGCCGTCGGCAAAGATTGCAAAAACTGCCGCTCGGCCAGGAGTACAGGAAGTCCGGAGAGGATCGGCGATATTTGATTGCCTATACACGTCCCCTCCACTTGCTGCCTGCACTTTCCAGCAGCTGTAAAAACTCCCGTGGCGAAGGATAGATCCACAATCAGCGGAACATCAGAAACCCAACACCTCTTTAAGTTTGATTTCGTTCTCCCCCGAGGTTTGCCCGGGTGTCCCGTTTTTGACAACATATCGATCGAGAGGATCGAACAGCCAGAAGTTTGGCAGTATTCTTGGACGATCAAATGCACTGCGTGCATGATGTCTTTTCGGGGAACTGCATTGAAAAATCCCACGAGATCGTCGTTCCATTCGACGTCTTCCTCTTGGCTGGGCTTCGCCCAATAAGCATGAAGAGACCTCCAGAGCTGTGGCATGCTCTGCATGCCTGGGCTGTCAGCAAACAGCGTCTTGACCATTAAGGTTAACGCAATGGAGGTCAGCTCCAATAGCTTGCTGCACAACGAATTGGAATACGAAATGATGGTCCGTCCCTTGGCAAACTGTTTCTTCCGTTTCAGGAACACAGTGCCTTGAGGCAGCGGAGCTGTTTCTTTGAAGGCCCAGGCGTATCTTCTGGACAGATCTCGAGGAACGCGCTCCAAAATGCGCTGTCTCCATTCTTCAGGGGTACCATCAAGAATACGAAACACAGAGGGATCGTTCCATGTGGTGCTAACTCCTCGAAGGAAGAAGCGAGGACAATAGCACACGACATGATTCGGATGATGATCTTCGTTGTACAGAACAAAATCTGAGTGCAAGGCAGACTTCACCTTCTGTACCAAAGCCCAGTGTAGTCTGTCTGATTGTTCCAGGGCTGCAACATGTTGCTGCCACTGGTGGTCACAAAAGGATTGAAAAATTGGATGCAACGTCGCTGGTAGCTTGTGTCTCTTGAGCCACTGATCAAACAGAGCTCTGGACTTGGCCATCCAGTGATTGCGGCCTGGGAAAAAGGTGCTCGCGGCACTGGCCGATAAGATGCTCGAACAGCCTGGTAGTAGCTTGGTCAGGTTCTCCAAACCTGTGGCTACGTGGCCAGACACGAAGCAATGAGCAGGAAGTTTTCCTGCAAACTGCTCACACGGACAGTGCACCGACTCCAAATCAAAGTCGTGCTCCCACATCGTTTCTTCCCAAGATCGGAAGTTGTGGAGAAATTTCTTGATACTCTGGTGCGGAACTTCACGTAGGCTGTTCTTTGGAACATGAAAAGATGGAAAAAGATACTTGTACCGGAGGATGAGGTCTTTTAACCACTTCTCGCACTCCTTGGAAAACGAAGGAGACGCAGTTGGCAGGACTCCCAAAGGTCGGGAAGTCCGTGGCCAGTGCATCTTCTTGCGAAACTTGGCTACACCTTTGAGTATTCCTTGCACCCTGTTGCGATGAGGGTTTTCGATATTGCGACTGAGTTTGATGAGGGCATACACTTCCTCGTCAGCCGTCTTGTTGGATCGGAGCAGCTTCGCTGTTTCAAAGGATGCTCGGGTTCTCGATGCCAGCTTAAACAGAAGCCCCCAGGCTAACTCCCGAGAGTCATGAATGAAGAATTTCGAACTGCGACCAAACATGCGCTTTCGCAGTTTGCGCCAAAGTCGGAGGCCAAAGGTGCAATACAATGACCCTCTGCGTTTGGACGAAATTCGGAAACCGAGAGCGGTCTTCTTAATGAGAGACATTGCTCTGGGATAATTCAAAGGTGCCTGCCATTGAGCAATGAGTTCGTGCTCAACAGTCCAAGCTCGCTGGTAGCTGTCACAAAATTCCAGCGGAACAAGCACAAACTGGAAAAGGTTGTGTTGGGATGCCCAATATCTCAGGGACAATTCTGCATCCACAAATTCGGTTCTTTGAAGTCTTCTGTAGACTGCCATGCGGTTCAAATGCCGCTTGGCTGCACCGACAGCAGTGCTTCCCACATACAGAAGTGATGAGGGCTGACGGTAGCCCGAACGAAATCGACCCATGTCGAAATCAACTTGAAAAATGCAATATACAGTGTTCGGCTTCTCAAACAGAGAATAATGCAGAGTATCTGGATCCACTCCGAACTGCTGCAATCTCCGAACAATCTTGAATCTGTGTGAATCATCCTGGCTGGGTGCATTGAGGTAAAACAACAACACCAACGACATCAATGTATGCACCCAAATCAGCGGAGTCTTGGGTATTCCATCGCCAAACTCCAACATGAAAGCTGCTGCTGTACCAAGCGTGCACACTGCTGAAGCAAGCCTCTTACGGACCTGAATCGGCTGATGTTGCACCGTTTTTGCTTGGGTAGCTAGTCAAGCTGATTCAAACTGACATGCACCAATGAACGAAGACAAATTGGTGAATGACATCTTGCTGGCATGGCTTTTCTTCAAGCCGTACTTGATAGCGAGATCTGCCAGGCTTTGCCGATCAGTGGCTGAATCTTTCAGCACAGAGCAAACATCAGCCACATGTTTCTTAAAAGCTGCAGCTTGACCACGAAACTGGCTCTGATGCTTCTTGAGCCATTTTTCAACAACATCAGGGGAGCTGGAACTCGGAACAGAGTTCGGCGGATTCGGGAGTTCCGCATTCAAAATCTGCCCAGCTGACGGTGAAGGTGAAGCGGTGGGCTTTGGGCCAGTTTTGGCCTGCTTCTTCTCTGGAGTAAGAGCAGTCCCAGCTTCCTTCAACTTTCGCTTCGCACGAGCAAGCTGTTCACTCTCAGGCGATTGCTGGCTTGAATCCGCCGGGGGAGGCGAGTTGGCTTTGATTGTTGAGACAATTTCGCCAAGCAATGGTTGCATAAATCTCGCAGACTCCCTGTGCTTGTCAGGCGGAGCTGGGCCGTGCATATTTGCTGCCACGGCATCAAGATCAATTCGGTCTTGCCGAATGTGACGAAGCAGGTTAGTCACAAACACTGCTTCTGAAATCGACCTCACGAATACTAAGCTCTGAAATTCTCCATTGGACAAACAGCGGAGACTGAAGTCATCAAGACCTTTTCTCGTCAGGTCTGAGACACGAAGATCGGCGACATCTTCTCCAGCCAGTCTAGCTTTCGTAGACCAGGGCGTGGATTGGATGTTACGAAAGAACTTCTTGCCAGAAATAGCATTCTTGTCGTAACACTCCCAGTCACTGGTAAAAGACGATGGGATGGCAACATTGGTGCTGGGAACAGACTGTTGAGGGGATTTTTGCCAGTCACGGTTGTTCCAACCCGACGATCCTTTCTTCTCCCAAGACGAACTAGCCCAGGACGACTTGGCCCAATCTTGTTCACGGGTCCACGACATGATCGCAAAAGATTGCTACAGGCTTGTGTCTCGGAGCTGAAATCGTGGTCTGCGGATAGAAAAGCCGTTGGTTCCATCGGATCTGCAAAAATTCAGGACCTGCAATGAAACCTGGCATCAAACCTGACATTAAGTCAGGAGCAGAGAAAACATCGCGACTGAAGTAATCAGATGTCTGCACCATCGGAGCAGCAAATTCAGTCGGACCTGTGAGGACCACGACGGGCCCAAAACAATGTATCCCTGCCTTTATCAGATCCACCCTGGCAGGTACTCGCACGGGCTAACCCCGCCGCAGGTAGCGCGGTAAACGAATACAAGACCAGCTTGTAACTACCTGGGACACACTTAGACATCCATCGCGCAGCCACTAATCAATCTGGTTATCAAGCACAGCTTGATGTATCTCGAAAGCATGAAGCTTCCAGGGGGTCCGGTACCTATCTGGCCTCAAGGCTCATCTTCACTTGATCTCTGACTTTTCCACTGTACAAGGCAAAATCTCCCAGACATGCACATGAAACTGCACTGCACTCCTACTCGCAATCAACAGTTGTGTGGTCACAAGCTGCACGAAAGTGCCCATGCCGACCACTGCAGGTACGTTTACCTGTCTCAATATCACGGAGCTTCGTTGGCAGAGGCCGTGAAATGAGACCCTCTGCCCCCTGCAATTTTCTGTAATTCAGCACAACTGTCCAACGTGTTTCAAAAACGGTTCCTCTTGGTAACAGAGGTCCACACACACACACACACATCGGCACACTGCGGGAGCAACAGAGAGCGGCGCAACAACCCCGCTGCTGTTGTGCAAGAAGCTGCGGACTCTACCAACATCTGCCCGCAGAAGTCATGTGCAGGGTGACGGAGTCAAATAAATCCGATGTCATCCCCACATGCCTCGAAACCAACAACCATGGAAACAAAAGAGCAAGTTCCTGGGGTCATGGCGCACCCGCCTTGGCCTCCTCTCCGAGGCGTCGCAGAAGGACCTTTGGCCGGAGTTGAGGTCCCATAAAATTCTTTGCCATGTGAAGGGTGTCTTTCGTGGAGGGTCGGAGGCTGCCATTCTGCCATCGACCTGCAGGTCTTGCTGCGTGCCTGCATGGGCCCCGAACCTGAACCTTCGTCTGCGAAGCATGAACCCAGGAAGTCAATCTTGTCTGGTACACTCTAGACAAGCAGAGATCCCAACAAGTACATGCAGCTGTCTCGGTGGCTCAGCCGTCTCTCAGATTAGCAGATTTGATCGAGGGAGGGAGGTTTGACTGCGGCTTCCGGCTCTTGCACGAGTTTCACAGGAACCACTGCACAAGCCACATCAAGCCACCAAAGATGACGCATGTCCGACTGAGAATGAAGGAGACGAGAAGAGCTGTGAGCTTCGGGCATTGCAGCAGATCTTCACATCAAAGGAAGGCTTGGAGTTCTTGATGACCTCCAGGGCGGCCTCGAAAAGGCAAGCCCCAGACCTGGATGAAAGGCCTCCCAACCTGGGCCCCAAAAGCTCTTTTGCACGGATTCAAAAGATGGTCGGCCTGCAAATGCATCTCAGCCTCCTGGCGGGATGTCAGGAGTGGAGACAGCAGGTGCTTCCGGGCATTGCATTTAGAAGACATCTATACCATGTTCTAAGACGACGGAGGCACCTGCTGGCACGTTAGCGAAAGAGTCAGGAACTTCGCCGGACTTGTGCCGCGCTCGGACTCTTTGAGTACCGGGTCGGGGTGATGTGGCTGCGGCCATGGCTATGCCGCTGCCTTTAAACACTTCTATGAGCTTCCCAGCCACTGAAGGTGGGAAGGTCTGCTTGCCGCGTCGGAAGACAAAAACACAGCTCTCGCTTTGTCCAATCCAATGACCATGAGGGACTTGCTTCATCTGATGGTTCAAACCCACAGCTGCATCCCAAGCCCGAGACCTCAAGTCCTGGTGTGGCCACTAATTGACACAACTGATGATAAACAATGTTGCAAAACCTCAATAACGGAGGGTTCCAAGCGACGGCCAGCAAGGAGCAACACAAAGACCAGAACAACACCGTGCACAGTTGCTTGATGACACAAGAACAGCAGAGACCATGCAAGGTGGTCATGCTGCAATGTTTAGAGCAACACCTAGCAATGCCTCGTAATACACTGTGGCCGCGACCCAGCACTGTGTAACCGAATAAACTCAAACTGTCGCAAACTCCGAAAGGGAGAGCCGTGGACAGTGGACATCAGATCAGAAGCCGCTCCGCAGCGGCAGTGTTTTCACAGCGCCTCAGCCCGAAGTTCCCCTGTGGGCTGATGGCTTCTGCAGAATGTGTCAATGAACATTCAGTTGCTCACTACATCACCTCACTGCGAAGCCCATCTCTACATCAAAAAACGGCATCATTTTGGAAAGCAGTGCCACACTCACACAGAGACTGTACATGTACGTCTGACCGGCCTGGTGGGAACCGAGCACTTCCTGGCAGGAAGACCCGCGAAGGGGCGGCCGCCTGCGACATGAAGGCCGCGACACTCAAATTCAGGGTTGTGCAGATGTGCATCTCAAGTTACCCGCCGGCGCCTGGCCATCTGCGGGGCTTGACCTGTGGCCAGGATATAGGTCTTTGACTTCATTCTTTGGGAGCAGCTGTCAAACCTCGAATTCGATCGCCGGGTATTGGCACAGCGTGATCCTGACATACAGTGCACGCACCAACACTGGTCATCTGAAAGGATCCACTTCGAGCCCGGAGGCATCGAAGACACTGAGACTGAAGGCAGTCCTGCCATTTCCAACCAGACCTGAGCAGGCGGATGGCCATGGTGGACTGCGAAGGGCGGGGGCAGGGGCAGTACTGTAAGTTGTAAGGCCCGGTCGTCCTTGAGGGATGTCCAGGTCTGGGACTTGTGCGTCAAGCTTGTCGTCACTCGGCCGTGAAGGCGAGGAAGTGAAATGCTTGGCTGCACCACGTCACGAGTCGGATTGTCTCTTGTGGACCATCGTGTACTGGGAACATAGCTATGGCGCCTGTCGCGGCACCTGTCGTCGTTCGCACTTGTTGTGTGTCTGGTGTCGTTGCTTGTCGGACGGGCGCGGTAGAAATTGGTGTCTGTTTTGGCTCCGGTGGGCGGAACGTGTGTTGCAGGGGAATCCATGAGAAAGGCACCCGCAGTACCTTTCGGTGCGTTCTGAAGTTGCTGAAGTTGGCTGCTCTCCTTGGGAGATGTGAAACCGGCCACATTCGCGGCACTGAAAATTGCGTTGCCCTGCACGCATCCGGGGGTGTAGGTTTGAAAATCTGCAGTGTCGCTGCAAGGGCAGACGGTGGCACTCGGCCGCCTCGGTGCGGCGCCGGCGGCGCCTCCCGGCTGCCGGGATGGCGATTGCTGCAAGGGACTTCTCTCCGGCGAGGCGGACCGGGATGGCAGGTCACCCACTCGGAGTCTCGGGGAGTTGGGGACGCCGAGGCTCTTCTGTCGGGGCGGACTTTGCAGTCTGGAGCTGACCGTGACCTGCTCTCAGTGCATCTCTTCTTTCAAGAACCCTGAGTGCGCCGTGTGCCCGCCTTGTTGGTGTTCAGCTGCTCCAAAGCCGAAAAGCGACGGACTGCGGGCCTTGGAAGGTTGTTGGGGCTTCAAGCCTCATGCCGGTTGAGATACGAAGGGTGCTAAGCACTCTAGTTCTTTGCGGCTGGCTGGGAAGCGGTACTGGTTTCTGCCTCAGGAGCGTGCGATGGCGAAGGCAGTCGTGCGCCTGTCTGCGGTGCTTGCGGCTGCGCCTCGGGGCTCACAACGCAAAGCAGCAATGCAGGGTTCGCCCAACTCGAACCAGCTTGGGAAAAGTGTAGAATCCGCAGAAGGCAACATGTGCATGAGGGCATCGCGGCTGCGGCAGTAACCAGGAAGTCGAAGGCCGCAAAGACCTGTCAGAAAACCAGCTGGGAAGCTTCGCACTTCGAACGGCAGGATTCTGGCAAGGTCCACCTCCTTCCCGACGGTCCTGTTCTCAGCCTTCTCGAGGTACTCCCGTTTCTTCCGTTTCAGCTCGGCATCCTGGAGCATGAAAATCCCAGCAGCCATGCACTGCAGTGGTGTTCGGTGCTACGCAATGTTTCATGAAAGCAGATGCAGAGAGAGAGAGAGAGAGAGATAGATGCAGGGTGCGTTGTCCATCATCTAGGTCTAGGTATTCGCTAAGCGGTGCCATGCTGGCCATCAGCGCCAGAGCGGCCCCTCCTGGCTCAGGATCTGCCATCTTGGCAACTTCCTCTTGGCCAGCAGCTGGTAGGGAAGCAAGAAGTCGGGAACCTCTTCCAAGCCCTTCTCACCTGAGCCGCAGAGCTGACATCAGCTAGGTTATGCAAAACACCGCACGCCCAGAGTTCAGAAGAGAGGCCGAGAAGGCCCTCTTCCGGTAACCCATGCTTCTGGCCGAGCTTGAGCAACTGCTCCTGCGGGGGCGGCCCTGAAAGTCTCCTTTCCGCTCCGGAGTCCGGTCCCTACGACACTCTCATAAAGAGTACCCGGCATCCGTCCTTGAGCAGTCGGATCTTCTCGTTGGCAAGATCCAACTTCGTCGTCAGGTCACGGACCTACGCAGAGGACCAAGGAACTCACCGGCCAAAAAAAGATGCCTTCGCTATCATAAACCTGCAAAACTCACATGCCCCACCATCGCAGCCCCTCCTGTTCCGACAGTTCTGAGGGCTCCATCTCACAGGACTTCTGCGGGCGTCTCCCGCTAGTCGAACTCAAAGGACTGGTTGGACTCGAGGGGCAGGGACTTTCCCGCAAGTCGCTGATCTCGGTCCCCGCGGCAGAGGAAAATGCCGCGGCCGCCAGGAGGGCCTCCGTCCTCGTTCACACGCAAGAACAACATGACGAGTCATGACTAGCCTGAAGCACTTGCGCCGCTGGAGTGTCTGCTGCTACAGTCCGCAAGTTCCAATATCGCTCATGTGTCACGTCACCGCAACTATCATGAAATTGTATCCGTGCTTCTCATGCATGTAGCTTGTCCTCCCAGAGTCTGGTTGCGTCCGATGGGTGCCAGTCGCGCTGGCCGCAGGGCTGTGCTCCGGCTCCACGGACAGCGGCTCCTACGCGAAAGGAAGGAACGGCATCTGCGAGCGAGGATAAAGCAAGTCGTCGTCTAAGCTCTCATGAAGCGGTTTCACTTCCGTGCTCCTCCGGATCAGCTGTTGGAGCCATGGAGTTGGTTTCCAGCTCATCACAGCGCTGCTTCAGCTGCTGCATCTCTACGGCAACGTCTTGCACCGTAGACGGAAGAGCGATTACCAAGGAGTCCAACCTAGAGAGTGCGGCCCTGAACGAGCCCGCAACGCTATCCGTTTCGTCCTGCTCCCAATCCCACAGGTCGTCCGTGGACAGCGCAGAGCTCCGCGCATTCCTCTCGTCGTCTCCGGCTCCGGCGGCTCCGGGTCCCAGTGTCTGCAAGCTCTCGCTGATCTTGTGTACACTGCGGACCATGCGGTTTTTCATTCGCTCCAGCTCGGGCTCTAACTCCCGGGTCTCGAGGAGCTCCGCGGCTAAGGCCTCCTTTTCCCTCTCGAGCTCCGAGAGGCGGCGCTGGAGTTGCCCCACACGCTCCTCGGCACGCTCGCGCTCCTCCGCCGCGCGCTGAGCCTTCTCCTGCTCCAGGCGAGCGTCGATAGTCCCAGAAAGCCTCGAGCGAAGCTCCAGGAGCTCGGCCTCAGAATTCCGTAAGGCATGTGTTGATTTTCAAACTGCAGATCTGTGTCTGTGTAATAGTCTGAAAGAAACGAGCTGTCGGGCCGGCCTCTTGCCGCTGCGCCTGGCTGCGGAGATCCGCCAGCTCATCAAGACCAGCATCAGAGGCTGTGAGCCCAGGTCCACTCGCAGCGGCGCCGTCCTCCTGACTTCCTGCCTCGGTGACACCTGCCGCTCCTGTCGCTGCTGTCGCCGGCTGGGACTCCGGAGGCATAGCCATGCCAATCAGATCACACGCCGCTTCCTTAAACTTTTTCATTTCGGCTCTGGTCCGGAGCAAATTATAGAGCTCGACCATGATCTGTGCGGCAGCGTGCTTCAGCTTCAGCCTCTTCAAGACTGTCGGTAAAGAAGCTTTCTCAAAAAGGTTCATCTCCTGGCTCAGGGAACAGCTTCGCAGCACGACCCGCCGAGCGTTTCAGACTGAAAGTGTGTGACGAGATGCTTCTTCTAAAACACATTAACCCCCAAGTAATCCTGAAGCGTGGACTTCAGCTGGCGGTTCCTCAGGAGCGGCAGATGGTAGCAGCACAGTCTCGACGCGCAATGTTCTGCAGCTGCGACGTTGTCTGCACCAAGGCACTCGTCTAGCAACCGCCTGTTCGTCTCACGGACGCACCGTATGAGGAAGTCCCTGTGCGGCAAAGCAGGGATGGTGTAAATCATACATGAGTCACACATTAAAGGCAATGGCCTCGTATCCTCATCGAGGAACTTCTCCGGCTCAAACCAATAGACCTTCCAAGTTAAGTACTGTTTTGTACTTCAAATGATGCATTCAGAAATGCATTCTAGGGGAGCTACACTCTCTCTCAAGGCCTCGAAGTCGTCGGGGGTCAGGAGGTTCCGGCGAGCTGCTGCATCTTCCTCGCTTTCATAGGCGAGGTAGAGCCTCGGCCACTGGGAGCAAAGAGCTTGGTGCAGGGCTTAGCGTTCAGGGTTTAGGGCTTTAGGGTAGGGGCTTGGGGAAACAAGTGAAAGCAAGCGGCTGTTCCCTCAGCCACCTGAGCTCTTTGTAATACCTGCCAGGCCGATGAGTTGAGAGTGATCCAATCCTGATGTGCGTGCTACATTTACTCGCGGGCCAGGGCCAGATTTGCTTGGCACTGCATATCTGCTCCAGCACGATGGTACGCGCTTGTCTATCGTAGCAACCGTAGCAACACTCTGACATCCAAAGCTTGTCGCTGTGAGTGTCGACACCAACGCATCACGAACCCGAACCACTTCTGCACAAAGGAACCCTTGCAAGCTCGACGGGTCACGCTGACCGACATTCTGCCAGCATGTTGCTCACCTTGTCGCACCTCCCAGACTCCCAGAGAAGAATGCAACAAAAAACCCTCGAAGCACGCTCGCTCCCTATGTCCAGCCGCTCCAGCCTGGCGTGCTCATGCTCGCAGAGCAGCTTCAAAGTGCTGACCTCACACGGCGTGCGGATCTAAGCGAACCATGGCGACATGGCGTGGACGTTTGCAACGTGACTGTACTGTACTTGCCCTGGCTTGCTGGCACCCAGAATGGCATCTCGCAAGCTCAGGCAGAGGCAGATTTCAGCGAGACGAGGAGCCGCGGCTGCTCGCCTGCTTCGGCTGCATCCTCAAACAGTCTTGAGCTGAAGCCTGCATGTCTGCATCTGCCATGGCTGTGCTGTGTCGCCATGCAACTCGAGAAAATCGAAAGTGCTAGGGACTTTGAGACCTGTGGTGGCCAGTTTCTTCTGTTTCGAAGTCCTCGTACACAATTTCGGTCTCCACCTCTTCTTGGTCGTGCTTGCCTCGTTGAGAACTGTAGCTGGACATTCCTGTGCACAAGCATCCCTGCCGAACCGGCCGAGTTGGTTGCGGTAGGAAATCTGCAGCATCTGTGGGTCGGTCTCGTGCCCTGCAGCCTTTCGACTGGAGGCTCTGCCCAAAATTCCTATGCTGCAGATGTGAATCACGTGGCATCTTGCTCCTACCCGGCCATGTTGTATAGCATCTCGGCGCGCCTGAGCCGCACCGATCTCCAGCATGGCCCGCCATCGCTCACTCGGCTGCATCAGAGCTTTCAGAGCCTGCGCGCCGCAGCTGTACAGTCCCAGTTCAGACGAATCTGAGAGGATCTGCGAATCGAGTGAGGGAGGCTTCAAGCCTCAAGAGGTCGTGGCGTAACTGCAGAAAGCGGAAGGCTCCGGCCTGCTTGATCGAGCCTGGGTCTAGCAAGGCGGATCTCGCTGATCCTCGGCGCAGGAAGCACGCGGCACAGTACTGGCATTTCAGATATTTTGCATGCTTTGCTGCCTGCCAACCTATCAAAAAACACCACGAACTCATGTAGTGTAGCACATAATTTTCAGTGAGTTGTTTAGGAATGTGACAGCTTTCGACAGTCTGAGGAGCAGACCCCTTTGCTGAGCCCAAGCCCGTGCCCTATGCAACGCGTCATCTGGAGCCAAGTGGCCGCTGAGAGGTACAGTGCACTTGTGTTTCGATGGTACCGCGTCCAACTGTGCATCCCAGAGAACTCCCTCTAGCCAGCACCAGCCTCCGCGTCTGCTTGCTTCATCCTTTGACGGTAGGACCTGGCGGCGCACGATCGTCAAAAGCCATTGATGCCACATTGCTGAGGCCCTTACTCGTTTGGCATCGTGAGGAACTTTGAGAGCGCGAAGCATCCGTTCTCCTGATCATGGACCATTGATGCTCGAAGCACTGAACTTACGTGCTGAATGGAGCGAACCAAAGAAATAGCGCAGGTGCGAGGCCTGCACGCCCGGCTCTGTGGGGAACTTTTTCAGCGAGGAAATGACAAGCTCCTTAACCGACTGTTTGCATGGGCAGACTGATGGTGCTGCATCGTCTGCATGTAAGTCTGGGGCAATCCCGCTCAACTGTGCGATCTCCACCTGTCATCACATTCCGTAGTAGTCGCCAATCTGAAGAGAACAGTAGCAGGAAATCATTAGAAATTCCAACTGCCGGGCAAACCATGTTCTGCTGGTTGACACCAAGGTTGGCCAAAGCACCACAAGCCTGCTCCTGACAAAAAGTCATGTTCTGCTAATTTTGACGCAAGAAAGGGACATTTTGGCCAAGTCGTAAGGAAGAGATGGGTCCTGCACGCCGGCATGGTCCGCGTGCCTAAAGTGCAGAATCAAACACTGCAGACAGACGCACTTCCTTCTCTCTCATGGCGTGAATTCCCTGGCACCTCTGCATGGAGGAGATGATTTTCTTGTTGCCACCCGCTCGGCCGATGGCAACCTGAGTAAAAGATGTAAAAAGGCTACCGAGAGCCTTCACGAGAGCGACACATGCACGGGAACCTTGTTGGCATCGTCGTGGGCGAAGTTGGACAAGGCCAGGCATGCAAAGTGCTGGACCCGGGGTTCATCTGCACCCAATCGAGGAAAGGACACCGAGAGACGGCAACTCGCGCAACAGCCCTCCATGGCATCATGGGCCTGTCCAGGAAGCCATGGCGTGCATGACCTTTCAAAGACCCAAGCTGAGCAGATGAAATGACTGAATCCATTCAGGGACTCGCACCATGTCCACTGCTCCGGCTTTGAGGATCACAGCACAATTGTCCTCGTCAGGGAGCTGGAGTCTGGAGTAATAGTTGCGCAAGCGGTCCAAGACCAAGATTACCAAGATGCCACCCCTTACACCCCGCCGCCGGGCAAACCCCACCAAGCAAGATGACCAAGATGACAAGACTCCTAAATGACATGCAATTGTAATCTTGGCCCCCGCCCTTTTTGAGCGAGCAAGACGACCAAGATGACCAAGTGAATTAGAGGTTCCACTTTGTCGGCACAATGCAGGAGTCTCTCTCGCGCTCTCGGCAGGATGCAGATTCAAGAGTGCCTCTGCTGTGGCCAGGTTTCCAAGGGCACCTAGGCCAAAGGCCTTTCGGAGGCAGAGGGCTGCACAAATTCGATTCAACGAAACTGTGAGAAACTGCTCGTTCACGACGCAGCGACATGCCTGGATTCCAGGATGTGCCTGATGAAGTCGCAAACCTGCTAAGACCTTTGCACAGGGATGGGATGGAAGAAGCTCGGCACAACATACGACAAGGCCCCGTCCGCATTCACACCCTCGTTCTGAGCAATGTGAGTGCGATTCGCCTGCAAGCCAAGGACTATGAAAATAGAATCATCAACTGCACAATGCTCCTTTCTGCATGCCATCATCGCGACCATCGACATCGCCACCATTAACTGCGCAACACCCTGGTCGGGATTATCATGGTCATAATATGAGGTTCACCATCACCGCCACCATCACCGTCATATCATGGGCTCAATGTCAACGAAACCGTCTCGAAAAGAAGCTGCTGCATCTTGTCAAATGGGCAACATCCTAAGTGAAACGAACACATCTGCGTCTTGGGCACACCGATGTAACGAGCAAAGCTGCAGCTGTGATCGAATTCAAACTATCCTGGGCAACGAAACTGTCAGGACCAAATCCATCGCGTCTGAACAATCCTTTGAACATCCTGAGCTCAACGAAACCTTCACGAACAAAGAACGCTGGCATCTGATTAAGTTGGAAACTCTCTCTCTCTCTCTCTCTCTCTCTCTCTCTCTCTCAAGAAATAAATCATCAGTGTCAATTTTCAGCAGGGTGTGCACCGAAACTATCACGCAAAAACGCTGCGTCTGATGACATTGGAAAATCGCTGAGCGCAACAAAACTGTCACGACGAATATCAATGCATCTAATCAATTTCGAAGAAATTGAGCGCAACGAAACTGTCACGAAACAACGCTGTCACCTCATCAGAACGGAAACATCCGGACTGCAACGAAACTGTCATACAAAACGTCCGGTGGCATTTGGCCAGTTTGAAAGGGTTTTGTGGAGGCAACGACACAACGACACTCTCGCTAGAACAAACGAAGCTGTCAAGCAAAAGCACTTGGCTGCATCTGTTCATTGGAAACATCCTGAGCTCAATTAAACTGTCAGGACAACAGTCCACTGGCATCTGATCAATCCACCATCGTGATCAGCACTGCCACCGTCATCTTGCTTGTCTTGGTCACGATCATGATCCTGACGACCATCATCAACATCGTCATCACGTGCCCGTTGAACTCGTGATTCTTCCTGCTGTTGCGGTCATTGCAGCTGTCTGCTAAATTCGATACTATCCATTGCAAGAGAGACCATGCCTCGTCTAAGGCCAGGTTTGCTATCGCGGCACAGCCTTGCTCTCCTACCTGGGCAGCGATGCGTTCAACCGAGTTGCCTATCCGGCGCTTTCAAGCGGCCTCTGGATGGGAGACGTGGTACTTCATCCCGAGGATGATGAGCTCGATGCCGCCCTGGTCTTCTTGCCGAAAGGAGGCACTTAGATTCTTTGATGCACTTACCACGGTTCTCGTAGAGTCTCCTCGCGGCGGATGGCTTCCCGGGAGGTCTGGAACTCGCCAAGGTTGGCGAAAGCCCGGCAGCCCTTGGTCGTCCGAGTTCGGGCTTTCCAGGCATCCGACAAGTCTTGGCCACACAGGCCCCGGCCTTTCGCTGGATGCCAGTGTCTGCTTGGAAAGACTTCAGTGCCGTGCAAATCAAGGCCTTGCAAGCCACACCGACTTCGCTAGCAAGTGTCCTGTGCGACTGTGCGAAATGGATCCTAAAGATTCTGGAAAAGGTCGCGGCAATTCCTCCCTTTGTGATGATAGGCTCCTTCGTGCAAGGATGTGCTTGGCAAGGCTGATTTCCCTCTCAAACATTGTATCGTTTTGCTTCTGAGGACTCCGGTCCTGCATGGCCTCCACACGAGCCAGTATCGACAAGACCTGATGCCCGGCCAGGATTCCGATGCTTGTGACTTCCGAGCTGTGGCAATAGATCGGAACTAGACCCACATAAGTTGCCCGTGACGCCCAGTCAGGCCTCACAGCCAGTCTCCTGACCAAACCAGAGTCACATTGACGTAGCACATCCCTCGCGTCGGTCGTGCAGCACTTCACCACTCCTGGATCCTCGCTTCTGCTGGGAAGGCACGCATGACCTCATGTGATGCATGCAAGTGCAGGGAGTCCTCATAAGAGATTGAAACGATGCCTCCCCTCCGTGCCATCGAGGCGCAGCCAGGACAAGATCCAGGAGGCTTTCGCAAATGTGAATCATCCTGGCCCGGCCCGGAGGGGATCCGGAATGAATGACGGAAGGATCCGAAAAGCTGGCGGGCAGGCTCCGGCGGCGGATGCGGATAGCCCAAAGTCACCGTGGCCTTATCGACTTAGTTTTTCGTACGAGTACATATTCAGCGGAGCAATTGCAGCGAGCCTTCAGTGCATAAAACACAACCGCGGAATTCTCCGCATGAACCTGGCTGATGCCGTCTTAAGATGTATCCGAGCAGATCGCTGCAGCTCTTCACCGCAACCTGCAGCACTTGGACAATGCCATTGATGGTGAAGGCCTGTCGACGACGGGTGAATCTGCCGCTGCGTTGACGAATCCGATCTTTCCGCAACAGACCCATGCAGCCATCCGGCCCGTGTGGGCTGCGCGCCTGGATGAGGCCAGCCCTCATTGTTTCATCCAGGCCAGCGATAGCCACGAGCTGGGCAGGTTCGGCCAGAGAGACAGAGAGAGAGAGAGAGAGAGGGAGAGAGTGAGTCGTGAAAATGAATCTCTGAAGGTCCGAGCATCCGAAGAGCCCAGCGGCCCAGCATGAGAGGCCACAGGCAGTGTTGAGACATTTACTTTTTCGGACTTCCAGCGACACCTTTGCAGCACCATCCCTCGCGGGCTTCGCTCCTGGATGCAGAAATCCAGGGCCGCCTACGGCCCTTCACTGCTAAGGCGAGCATCGGCAGATTCTGCCGAAGCATAACTGGCCCTCTCTGCAATATGCAAAACCATATTCCTGAGAGAGCCGGACACATACCTGCTTCGCCGCAGGTGCTTCAACCGCTTATCGCAGTTCGCTTCGTGCACACCACGCTCCAAGGAGCAATTATAGCAGCTTCTGAGCGCAACCACCATCAAGAAGCCCTTCGCTTTAGCTGCAAATCGCATCAGTTATGTATACGCAAGGCACGAGGCACTAGGGAATTCCTTGGAGATTAGCTTGAAGCAGCTTCTTCTGCATCAAATTCCAGGTCTCACACTCTCCATGAAATAGGCCTCGGGTGCGGAAAGCACAATGAAAAGAAGGCACGCACCGGAGAAGAAGCTCTGTGCCCCACGTTATCTCAAGAGGATGAACCACTTCTGCGGCGACCTCTCTTCAGCAAGACCACTGAGACCACTGAAATAGACGATCCCGTCCCCCCATCTCTTAGTCAAACGAATGCCAGACCAGAAGCAGCAAAGAAAGCAGCACCTCCGTCACAATAGACTCCGGTGTTCGCATTGGTAGCTCTTCCAACGGAAACCTGGCAAAGCAGGCAGGCTAGACTTTTCTCGTCAACAGGGCACAAAGGAGGCATGCTTGGCCGCATCGTATGCCAGTTCAGCGCTTCTAAGCGACGCACCTGGCTCTCTGCGGGGTCTGGCGGAGGTCCGCTTCAACAACGGTACATAGCGAAGTCGGAGTCATCCTCAGTATGCCGCAAACGGACGACACCTGGCTTTGGAGTTCGCGTCTGGTGGCACTTTCTGTGGGGTCGGGCAAATCAAACTCCTTTGCCATCACGTTTGGACCTGTGTCGATGAGAAGCTCACGTTCTTCCGTTGCTGCTATGCAGGATGAGGCTGCAGGCTCAGGAGTCAGGAGTGTTACAGGCCGAGAGCTGCAAACCCGGAGCCCACCACCATCCCTGAGCCTGGCTCTCGCAAGAATAAAAAACTGCTCCGCCTGGAGAGACGCCGGATCGACAGTCCAAGAAGTCGGGCGACTGAAGCGGCTGCATTGATCTGGCCTCGCATACCGCAGGGCAGTCTGCGAGTTGCCGACCGAGGCTCTGAGGCCAGCGCCAAGGGTGCGAGATGCGGTGGGGCGCGGCAGGGGCTCCGAGCCTGGGTCAAGGCACATTGAACGAGGCTTACCTTTCTCCAATTAATCTCGAACGGCTTGCCCACGTCTGCGGTTCGATTCAATGTCAATGTCTTTAGCTCCTCTCGCACATTTCGCTCCTGTTTCTTCTTTCAGGTCCTTCAGCTTCATTTCGAATGGTTCACTCCAGTCGCCCAACTTGTCCAACCATGTTAAATCGATTTGGTTCCTTCCCGTTTCTTCACCTCGTTCACATGTGTCAAATTGTGATCGCAAGGCTTATTCCATGGACCATGCAGCAGTCCCGGTCAGATGCATTCCATCGGTCTTGCTCCAAGCTCTACTCGCGGTTACTAGCACTCACCGTAGCCGTCCGTCGTTCGTTCGAACGGTTTGTTGACCTCTCTCAATTTGGAACCATCGGCCTCGAATGCTCTCGCCACCTATCAGATTAGCTTCCAAACGGCTTGCTGCTTGGACTCCCTTCGCTTAACTTCACCAATCCCTTCTAAACGGTGTGCTCCCTTTGCACACATGTGTAGTTGGCTCTTTGCAAACGCTTGGGTTGCCCTTTGGCAACGGCCGGCTGCCTGAAGCCAAAACGAAGTTTCAACCCAAATCCAAGTTCGGTGTGGAGCTTCTATAGTGACAGAAGGCAAAAACCACGCAACGCCTACTTCTTGGAAGACTGGGCTTCGGACAGCCCCTCGCTTCGCCTCGTCGCAAGCCCTCGTTGCTGTGATGGGGAGAATGGAGAATTCGAATGCGAATGACCGCAGCTGACCGCAGCTGACCGCAAGGAAGAAGTCGGGTCTGTGGCCCTGGCGGCTTCACAATGCTCCGAAGCTCCGGCATGCGGGGCACCTGCCAGGGCCGGCAGTGACTGGCCTTCTGACTGGCCTGTTCCATAGAGGTACCCATGAAAATGACTGCAAACTGACATGTTATGTTTCTTTTCTTGCTTACGGTTTCGGATGAGATGGCCGAGGCCAATGATGGCAAGTTGCCACCCCTTGTTTCGCATGCATTTGCTTTGACTCGCTTGCTCGGGGTATCGCCGCAACATGCAGGGAGTGGACTCGCCACAGCTCGAGGTCAGAAGACGCTGCATGAACGACATGCATGCAGAGACATCTGCGTGCGTCACTGAGACCAGTCTGTGCTTCGATGGCCCGGGTTTGTTCTACCATATACAGTAGGCAGGACATGCCGGCTGTAAAGTCGGTGCACACAACGACTTTGGAGGCAGCGTGCCCAAGCCGACAAGGCATCCGAGCCAGTTGCTGGCCTCGCGAGCATCCATCGCGGCCAGGCCCGTGCACCCGTGCACCGCCACCCAAACAGACCCTCTTGCACGGCAGCTGCTGTGGATGACCTGGACTTTGCAGGAGCCAACTGCTCCAGTGGATCCCGGATGCGACTGTGCAGGGAATTCCTTTGTCCACATGTTGGGCTGTGAGAGTTGCCGCCGCTGCACTCACGCATACCTTCACGGAGTGCTGCAGGAGCCCAGTTTGAGCGCCCTAGGATACCTCTGCAAAATGGCTGGCAGCCGTGGAAGGACAAATCCGACCCACACGACCCCCGGCCGCCCCGGCCCGGCGCCTGCGGTGCATTCCGCGAAACCGCGGCCTTCAGCCTCGGGAGCCTTGGCAGCCGCGCAGGCTGCGCCAACCGCAAACACGTGCCTCGGACCGGGGCCCAACCTCTGAGCCATCGCATCCGGTGAGCCTGCCAAGTGCCAAGAGGCAACTCAGCACCCATTTTTCCCGCCCTCTCTGATGTCGAAGGCATGCTCCGACTCTTCAGTGCCTGGTGGGCTGGGGACGAAGCCCAAACGTACTCGTGACGTCCCTCCGTCCACCTGAGAGAGGCAAGACAGCGGCAGGCTGCTCTCAGGACTGTCACAGCAAGGCAAGCGCCTCCGCCTCCGTCCAGGAAGATGAAGTCATCAAAGGCACCCGGTCTTCGACGTACTCTTCACGGTAGTGCGAACCTAAGCTATCAAGCAGTGGCCTCTGCAGAGTCCAATGCGAAAAATGCCCCCGGCGAGCACCGCAGCACATCATGTACGCGCGCGAACAATCCTCATGCAGAAACGCAACTCGAGCTCGAATCCAGCTTCCAGCTCAGCCCCTCAATCCAAGGGCAGGGCATCGCCATCCATACTCTCCAGAGCAGCGGTAGCTCGGCCAGGAGGGTATGAAACTCGGTGCACCGATGCTCTGTTGCCAGCACCAAACTTACTACAGATGCGACTCATGAATCTGTCAGCTCGTGCCAGCACCGACTATACAATATACATCTTGCGTTGTGGGGTTTCGTTCTTTGCATGTCCATTCGATCCTCGCAGGCTTCCCAAGGAGCCCTTGAGCCAGAGCATGTCCGAGCACATGATGCCACGAGCAAGGACACCTAGGTGTCCTAGCTCGCGCAGGCAAGCTCATGTTGTGGCAGCAGGTCGTGCAGCCTTGACCATCTGCTTCACCGGATTCGCAATTGTATAGATGTTCCGCATCGAATTGGTTATGACCTGAAAAGCACCACGAAAGACTCTGAAGTGCACGAGCCGTGTCGTAAACTCTACGGGCGAGTTTGCATTCCAGAGTACCGGAATACGTCGTATACGTACTCAAACCCCAGAGCGCAAGCACAGCTTCCAACCAAGCCAGAGAGGCCTCCGGAGACGGCATGTTCTCTTCGCCTCTTCACAGAGCCCGCTCAAGAAAGGAAGTGAGACTGATACACTTATCGAACAGGCAAGCTATGCACGACGTCTACAAGTATACAAAAGCAAATGCACAGGCCTCTTATATGCATATATATATATATATATATATATATATATATATATATATATATATATATATATGCCATTTCCATTTTCAATTACCCTGAGCTGAACCGAACACCAACCACCTGAAAGCTCGATGCCTGCAACGGCATTGGCCAAGATCGCCTTGCCCCGGTCTGCCTCACACCTAGCAGCAGGGACATCATCAGCTGAGACGAGATAGCACATCATGAGACGTACAAGATCATGCTGACAGGCTGTGTTGGAAGGGCTGATCTGGTTGCGTAGCGCGTATAGATAGTGCGCCCTTTGACGAAGACTGACATCCGTCCATGCTCCCTCGTCTACATATGAACGCTGAGGTGTGGACAGGATGGCCAGAGCCGCGCATGCCTGATCGTGTCTCTGAACATTTCACTGTCGCAGGATGTCGCAGGTCTATCTTGAATGGTCATGCAATGCGCTGAACCACTCCGTGATTGCCTGCTCGTTTACATGTTGGTCCATCGGATGCCAGTACATAGCAGTCACCAGTGCCTCAAACGAACAAGAAGCCTTCTTCTGCTGTTGCACTGACAAAGCCATGCTGACAGGTAGCTTCAATGCCTTTGGCATTGATGACGGCCACCTGGATTCAGACCAGAGTTGAGCAAGCTGCAGTGGCTCAAGACTTGCCCGACTGCGCGCGCAACCTTGGCATCGTCCGAACCAGCAACCATGCCCAGAGCGTAGGCACCACTCATCTGATCGCATTCAACGAAGTTCGAGTTGCACAGGGGCGGTGCGCGACGCAAGCAGGCTTAGACCTCTGCGGGCCTGAACACCCTGTGTCTCGGGATACTTTGTCATGGCGGCAATGATGCAGTCGATGTAGCCAGCCTCTTCAGCTGCTTCGATTGCAAATATGCTGCTACTGTTGTCGTTTCCGCTTGTTATGGCTGCTGGCTGTCGTTGATGTAGCGGACTGGCCTGCAGAAGCTTGGCGGCAGCCTCGCGTTCTCCCAGAATCATATCTACGAAGCATTCCGCCTCCGGGCACATTCCGTCTGCCTCCGGCCACAGTGTGAGGCCGGAGAGGATCCGAAGGCAGTGCTCCTGAGCTCCAAGTTGAAGGCTTGCAAAAGCCTTCGGTCCAGACCCTACGTGAAAGCAGTCCTGGATCAAGGGGAAATCGATGTAAAATCTCATGACCTCCATCATTCCGACACGGCCACATCAAGACACTGACTTCCAATACAGCACGGGCCGCACCAGGTGAGCCGAGCCTGCAGAGTGATCTCGATGCCGCCGTACTGTATGATTTGCGGACGGCACCTTGGGCGCCGATGGCTCTTGGAGTGTCAAGCGAATTCAGTCAAACCACAAGATCTTCGGTCTTAGATCGGCCGGGCGCGCTGCTCCTGGTTCGTCGAGATGGCAGCGAGCAGGTTCATCTGGCAGTTGACCACGGGTGTGCGTCGGGCCCAGCTCGATGATGGCCACGGGTGTACAGACAAAAACCCACTTCGGGTTGCAAGACTGTCAAAAAAAAGTGTCTAAAGATTGAGGCAAAGCTGCCAGCCTGGGTTACACAGCAGGACATGCCCGTGCAAATCTGCTACCGAGGCTTTCCATCATCGATCAATTCAACACTAGCACTTCATAATTTCAGCAGCCGCATAGGCAAATGTGACTCGCACCGACTGCTCACAAACATGCAAGCAACACCCCCTCGGTGATGAGGCCAACCGTTCCTTCGTCGGTGGCCCTGCGATGCTGTGTCAACAAGACTGACGTCGCTTGAGCAATCGCGCATCGGCAAGCGGTGCCTGGTGTCCGCAGCCGAACGGATGGCATTGAGGATCGCAGGAATCCCCTGTGCCTGGAACAGGCCAGCCTGGCACGACCGATTCTGTGGGCCTAGTGGTGTTGCAAGGAACGGAGTCGTGTTGTGCCTGAATGGACGTCGAGTTGCCACAGAGTGTGGCGAGGCCTGTGCGTGATGGAACTCAGCCACAGAACCGCTCACTTTGCTCTGTGTGCCCAGGCATTTGAGTCCAAGCGCTTGGACATGAGGGTTGCCGGCGTGAGCCTCGCCAAGTAACAAGCTCCATTTCGCACTCCAGAGGATAGGATCTTGGTCGGATGCCTGCATGACTTGAAGAAGTACTGGAATGAGGCCAGCTGAGACCAGCGCATCCTGGCGCTTGTCGAGTCACAGCAGTGGCTATTGATCTGCGAACTCTGAGCACTGGTACAGAAAGGATGCAGGGCTGGTGCAAAGTTTCAATATCCAGACGCCGAGATGTGAGTTCAAGGGACCTCTGAGCTCAAGTAAAGGAGGCCAAGATGTTTTCTTCAGCAGCATGTAAACAGTAGGCTCATAATTAGGCGCACCGCCACTGCAGATACCGGCAAGCGGCAGGCCATGCCTTGCAGCCCTCGTGCTTGGCCAACTCGTTTATCATCTGCAGCGCACTGATTGCAACCTGCCGGCAAGTGCAGTCGCTGCGCGCAGCGCAAGCTGCAAGGAGCCTGAGGATCGCCAGAATGATACTGCAGCGTGTTCTTCACAGCCAACACTCCGCCAGCGTCGATGATCTGCCACGACGACATCTGGGCTCATTCGGCTACCTGCAACGAAACCTCTGTGCGGTCAAACTGTGCATAGCCTGCGACGCATACTCCGGAATGTATGCCTCGTCTTCGCAACGCAATCCAACGAAGGCGACTCAGCACTGTGTCACTAGGCTTCTGGCCAGTGGAGACAATGCAGACAATGCGTAGCGGTGGATCACTGCGTCCTGCATCTACAACCAAATCACCAGACATTGGAGCTGGCCCGCAGCTCGCAGTTCCTGTGCAAAGTGGTTCATCGCTGCGATGAGTGGCCTGATGCCACCATCCTGCCAGCACTGTGGATACGTACGGTAGCTGCGAGACTGCATCTCCGTCTCCAACCTTGAGAAGCTGAACCGAACAGTGATACAGGCCTTTTGCTCCTCGCGCCAATCCTTATAATAACCCATTCCTTTATACGTAGGTCCTACATAGGTTCTAGCACATTCACAACCGTGCTTCAACATTTCGTACTGTAGTAGTGGTAGTGCATACACCCCGACTCCGATTCACACTTGCTGTGTAAGTGAAACGAATTCGCCGTGAAACAGACCCCTTTAGGGTCCAGGCTTTGCCGCATCGTGTGAACTCTACCCTGCTGATGCTGAGCATTGCTGAACACTTTCTGTCTTCCAGTATTCCTCTGGCGCACAGACATTGCGAATCAGCAAGGAGTGCTGCGACACGAGCTTGTCGTTTACTTCATGCTACCACCCACTGGTTGTCCAAGCCGCATCTGGCGGAGCCTCGCACCAGGCTGTCGTAGCCAAGCTGCGACTGCCGAATCTCTCCCCTGCCTTTTTGCGACCGCCATAGCAGCTTGAAAACTTCCAGCGGCCCTTGCCTGCAGTGAATGGGCAAGACACCCGCAAGCCCGGCAAGTACAGAAATGCTCGGCCTGTGGATGATGCAACAGCCAGGGACAGCTCCTGAAGCCGGAAAGCTCGGCTGCTGACATGTCACTGTGATGGCATCCAGCCTCTGGGGGTTTTGCTTTGACTAGCTCAGGAAGGCTTGGACCTCGGTATGCGGCGGTAAACCCTCGAGCTGTCAAAGTCCAAGCAAGACCATCAAGAGAGTCCCGTCGAGTCGGCGACCCTTCTTCCCAAGCTCCGGGGATGAAGCGCTGTGCCACATCTCCTCTGTTTTCCGCAGTCAGGCAAAGCATGGGAAACATGGCAAGTCGGTGCTCCGTGGCAGACTGCTGCAGCTGCGACATGTAGTCGCTGAAGTCGCAGTACAAAGCCACGTTCTGGAGCCTTCCAGAAGTCATCGATGCCAGGGGAGGTCCACAGAAGCCCGGCCGAAACGAGCCGTCCCAAAAAAGGCTCTGCCTGGACATCTTGGACTCCTGGGCTCGAGTCCGGTCGCCTCACGGTTTTGGAAAACTCGGGATGGACGGGCGGTATCACCGCACATGTCCAACAACAGTGGTTATTCTATTGGGACATGGCTATATTATTGGGACATGTAGAAGGGCAGGTTCAAGGTATGAAGGGCTTCTAAGATTTGTCAATCAGTGACTCGCGCGAGCACTCTACAGTCTCTGCACGTAGTCATACGGCATGTTGCTGGGTGGGCTGCGAGGAATTCAACATCAACTCCCGTTGATACCAAGAACCCTGAAGGACAGTTGTACCCTGACCTGGTGGCCGGATAAGGCGCCCGGGGCGAGTGCCGGAAAGCGAGCCTGTCGGTCAATTTAGTGAGGCTCAGCATAGTACACCAATTCAGCTCTACTGGAAAACCAAGAATCGTCGAAGAAATTCTGATGACAAATGGTACCGCAGTCACTCTTGTGAGGCTGAACATGCTGCTCTCCCTTTCTTCATTGGCGAATAAACCTGGTAATCAGCAGCACTCGTCACTAGTTGCATGTTAGCATGATCCGTCAGCCCATCCCTCTCCCTGTGCCTGCCGCTGATGGATCACCCACTGTGGGTCCTCAGAGCATGGACAGTTTGTGCGAACAATCGAGAGAGTTGAAACAAACGACGACGACGATGACGAGGAGGAGGAGGATGGCTTGATGATGGTCGATGATGGAGGTTTTTGCTGCTGACGATGATGTTGATGATAGCAACGACGACGATGATGGTGATGGTGCTTGACGGACGGACAGACCGATGGATGGATGGATGGATGGATGGAGGGAGGGAGGGAGGGAGGGAGGGAGGGAGGCATGGAGGATGGTTGATGATGATGGTTGTTGCTGTCGTCGATGATGATGATGATGATGATGATGATGATGATGATGATGCTGCCGATGATGCCTAATGGATTGATGGACGGAAAATGGACGGATGGGCACATGGATGGATGGATGGCTGGCTGGCTGGAGGGATGACGATGGTGATGATGATGATGATGATGATGATGATGATGATGATGATTTGGGGCGATGGTGATCATCATCTTCATCTTCGTCATACTGTCCTTAGTCTTTGTATTTCCGGTTGCCTTGTCTTCGTCATGGTTGTCATGACGGCCCAGTTTCATCCTGATGCTCACCAACACGATGTTCACGTTCACAGTCATGATGAAAACCATCACAACGCTCCACTTCCCCTTGTGATTCTGGTTGCCATCAACGTCCTTGACATCATCGCATATCATACCCAAGCATGACCACACCTGCCGTCAGAAACGAAAACCAATCAATGGAGTGTTGGTCTTCGGAGAGCAGTGCCAAGATCTGGCTCCTCCAGCATCTCCTGCGGCCTTGCTGACCTTACGCTCCAGAGAAGCACTGCAAGCAAAGCTCGCGGGCTCGTCTTTCAGCTCGCGTTCTCAGGTCATGGCCTTGAAGAGGGACCAACTTTCCACGGACTCCTGGCATTCGCACGCAGTGCGAAACACTGCCCAGACCACTCGCAGGACAGTCGCAAGCTCCTCGCCCGCACCATCCGGGCGAAACCCAAAGTCAACAGCCTCTCTTGAAAGCACAAAGCATCGTTCAACCCTCTCCGAGTCCAGGAACTGCAAGGTCGGCCTCGGGCCTTCCTTGACGAGTGCCGCTTCGGCCAGTCTTCCTCAAGACCAGAAGGCTGCTTTGTGAAAGCTCATAATCGCTGATTAAAAGGGCTTGAGGAGCCGGGTCCCGCGGCCTCCTGAGGTCCTGCAACTTTCCATTGCCTGTGTCAGCACGGCAAGTCTGAACCCGCCGTTTCAGAAGTCACTGCGACTGCAAAACACCCGACCTCCGACCCCGGGGTCTTTGAACCTGCCGGGAGCCAGGACGAAAGTTGGGGTACTCTCCAGTGGACGCGAGCAATGTGCCAGGCCCTAGCGAGGCATCACCATCTTGTGAGGGAGGAGCTTCGTTCATCGACCTCGGGACATCGAGTCGTGTCTCTGATTCCATGCTCATTCACAGCCTGCGTTTCGAGGCCGAGGCAACATGCTGTGGCTCGACATGCGTGAACTGGACAGCAGAAACTGCCAGCAGGGAGGACGAAAGCTCTTCTAAGGCGACTGCATACACTCAAGTTGCTGGCGCTAGAAAGCACTGGGCGGAGCCGGTGCCTCGGTCTCGAAGGGGGCGGACGCCGAGCGCCTCAGGGTGCCATCTGATCTCCAACTGCAGCCGACTTATTCGATGTTCAGAGCAGTGTCCCGCCTTGGCTGTGCGAGCTTCCGCAGCTCGTGTTGTAGCTGGCGCTGACTGGTGCGGATATCCGAGAGGCGCTGTCGCAGCTCACCAACATCCAGTGACTGGCGAAGCTCCGAGGAGCCGTAGCCAACGGCTTCGCCAATGAGACCTTGCAAAGCTGCGAAGCTGTCCTCCGCTCTGCACAACTGCTCTGCGTACTCGGACTGATCCTCGTTCTCCTCCTTCCCGAGCCCGAGCTGCAATTCCAGAAGCCGGTCGAGACGTGGCCGGAGCTCCGCCAGCCCGTCTGAGCTACTAGGGCCCTCACAAAGCAAGGACCGGAAGCACTCTGCACATGTCCGTAATTGCGACTCCAGGATCTCCCGCAGCTGTCGCAACTGCCGGGCGTCCCCGGAACCTCCCTGAGAACCCGAGGCGCGCGGTGCGGAGCGCTGGCCGTCCACCCTTTCCTCCGGAGCCTCCTCTGAAGCCCTGTGCTCCAAGGATCTCTTCTGTGGCTCTGGCACTTGCTTGAAGGGCAACACGCTGCTCTCTATCAGGGAATCGCCCATGCTCTGCGTGCGTTTCAGGTCCTTTGTTTTGCACGTTCGGCGCGCCGCCTGTAGCTGGGACATGATGGTGTTGGTGTCCTGGCAGAGCAGGCTCGATCCTATGAAACACTATACTGCTAGCTGCTAGCTCCGGTTTTGCTTTTCGCGCCGAGCACCCGTGAGTTTTGGGATGAGCTTTTGTCCGAACACCTTGTGGGACATAGAGTGGATGCATGATTGCACGGATCCCTCTAGAACTTTTTTTTGGAGTGGTGTCCTTGAGCTTCCGTTGGCTAGCCATCCGCTTGATTCTTCTCTCCATGACTTTGTCCTCCTGGTTGAGGAAGTGGTGCTCGTTGAAGGGTCTTTTCTGTGTGGCTGTCTTCTTTGCGAGGCGCTTTCGGAGCCAGTAGGGCTTCTCTTCGCCATCGTCGTCCGAGTCCGAGTCCTCCCAAGGCCAACCGAGCATGCGGTAGAGCTCGCGGAGTTCCATCTTCAAGAGCCGCAAACGGCCTTTGATTTGTTGGACTTTCTCTTTGCAGACCTTCGTCTGCTTCATGAGCTCTACCTGTTCCTCTCCCAGCGTCCGAAGGAGTCCACTCCGAGGATCTGGTGGGGGAAGGCTCGCCTTCTCCTGAACCAGCTCTTTCACCTCCGCCTTCTCCTGCTCGGCCGCCGCCGTCTGCTCCTCCACCTGCCATCGAAAAACAGCCAACACACGAGTTACACCCACATGAAATCCTTCGCATGTGTGTGCGTGTGCGCATGTACATATCGTATATCCTCAGAGACAGATGAGCATCTCGAATTTGGCCCGTTTTGGGCCATTGCACCTGGCCTGGGCCGTGAGCACCTGGGCCTTTTCCGTCGCTGCCGAAGCCTCTTGTGCCAAAGTCTCCGCCTCGGCTTCCATGGCTTTGGCTGCCTCTGCCTCTTTCAGAACCTCCTCGTCGATCTCCTGCAAGGCTGGGCTTCTGGGGATAAGGCCTTGTCAAGGCACGGTGATGGCCGTGTCGTTGTAGTGAAGGGCATGAGATGGGCATGAGTATTGTGAAATTGTCTGAGTGTGCGCTCAACTGATGAAATCCTGCGGAAGAAACCGCAACTCTCGCCTCTGGCTTTTTGCGTTCTATAGCATGTCCTAGCATAGTATCAGATGTCAATGAATGGCAAGCACCTTACCACGCCGCAAATCACCGTTCCATGGACTTAAAGAAGAACTGCGTTATCCATAAACCATTATAACAGTACTACGTATGGATTCTTGTATAGCTCCCTTGCTCGGCTGTCGCGCCTGGTTTGTCTTGTGCTCTGCACGTTGCAGGGGCCGCTCCAGCTCCTTCACCTCTTCCTGCGCCTCGTTGGCGCTCTTCTCCCACTTGGCCAGCAAACTGCGCCAGGGCGAATATTTCAGTCAAACTGTGACGCACATGAAGGCTGACGCTGAAGTCACACAAGTCATCGACAGACTGCCTCTTGACCCGCGCCCTCTTCTGTCCCTCCATGTCTTGCTGGCGTGACTCCTTCTGTGACTTTAGCTTCGCGATCCTGGCACTGTCTTCCGGGCACAGACGGAGAGTAACCGACAAGACGAGCGAGCCAAGATAAGACGGGTAGCTTCGTGTCTTGCGCAACAGATTTCCGCAGCTTCTTCAACTCAGCCTGCACATGGCTTGCTGCAATACAGAGATTCCGTTCCTCTATACGGTGAGTCCGAGGACCTTGGAGGGAGGTTGCCCCTGCGCAGCGATGAACTTTCGAATCTCCTGCAAATCATGGCAAGGTCACATATCTCAACTGCGACGATTTCATAGCTCGCCAGACGAATCAGCTTGCATCATATCATTTCCAGTTTGCTGCAGTTGAATCGGGCGCATCTGATTCAACGGGTGTGTGTGTGTGTGTGTCACGGTCTTCTTACAGAGGAGAAAGACTTCGTGAAAAAGGCTGATGCACACCGAATGCTGTTGCAGTGGCATGCCGGTCGTTGAGTCTCATTGTGTCATTGTTCTGAACATTGTGCTTCATGCCGTGATCCGCATCCATTTCTCGTGGTTCTATAAGCAAATCGACGGAAGAGACGTATGCTTCGGACCTCTTCTTCATCCCAAGCATCCGCAACACTGGAAGCGGCGCTTTCGTCGTCGGGATCTGACTCCGAGTCCTCTCACACCGGGCGATGTCGGTCGCGAACCAACTACGGTGCAAAGCATGGCGCCTCGTCTTCTTCCTCTTCGATCCTTGCGGCACTGCTGCAAGCAGGTTGCAAACAAACGAGGGCACAGCAACACAAAGCACCCGTGTTGCAAACAAGTCTTGGCCGATGGTAATGACTTTGGCTCTGAGTTCCCAGCTCAGACGCAGAGTCGGGAGGAATTACGGGGTCAGGCTCCTGCAGCACACAACTTGGCATCGGTTTCCATAGACATGAGCTGTGGACAGCAGCTCTTCCGTTCTGGCTGTCCTGAAGCCTGGTCACCGCTGTCACATGTCGCCTGCTCGTGGTCTCATGTTCTTGCTTTCAGTTGCCAAATAAGCACGCCTCTGCATGCACGGCATATTTGTATGCACATACAGAAACACGAACCATCACAAAATATACATGCAAGATAGATATCATGTGTTTCTAGATAGGAACACAAGTGCTCAAATCTTCAAGTCTCTAGCGCATCCCCGTCTGACCCTACACGTACCACTGCACGCCACACACTCGCTCTCATCTGATGTGCCGGCTGCTCAGGCTGGCACTCATTGAAGGAAGTGATGGCAGCCAGCTTCCTGGTAATGTCCTCGCTGTTCAATTGACAGCGCATGTCAAAATTGATATGATGTGCTCGAAGCATGACTGTGCATATACATCCACTCACATATCCCCGCACACAAACTCACTCACCATGTTCGTCAACACCCAACGCCAAACTTGACAATCCCGTTGGGAGCTGCGAGTTCTATTCAAGCCTCTGCAAACTGTCTTTGAAGTCTGGGACTATGTCGCTCAGTGCCAAGTTTGAGCACATCCCAACATACCGCACAAAATACTGCTGCTTGCCTTGCGTTGGCCGAGAATAACAACCACCAACACCTTCACCTGCCCCCTAACTTGAACCGAGCTTGGCCGTGTCTTCTGGTGCTGCCCCCAGCCCCCAAGACAAGTAGGACGCCCAGTCTTGTGCACTGCTTAGCTGCTAGACACGACCGGCCTCCTGGACGGCCTCGACTCTGGCATCGCAATCCTCCAAAAGTCTCCTCAAAAATTAGCCGTCGCAGGATCCCACTGGGATCACTTAGACTTGGGCCGCTTGGGGGCCACATCGAGGCTGGCACATCTGCACCATTTCGGCCTCCAAGTCGTCCACCACCGGCTGCAACCTCCGAGCCGACTCATGACTTCTCTTGGGTTGTTGAGGCTAGAGTGCGAGTGCTAGAGCTCCACTCGCTGAGCCGACGGCTCTTCGATCTGGTCCCACAAACCACGGGTAATCTGATCAGTGCCAGGCCGCAAGGCTTCTGCCTGTCGACATTTTTGCCCACCGGGGCTGAGGCTGCATTTTCGACGGTCC
The DNA here is from genome assembly GCA_905221615.1 of Symbiodinium sp. CCMP2592. Taxonomy (NCBI): domain Eukaryota; class Dinophyceae; order Suessiales; family Symbiodiniaceae; genus Symbiodinium; species Symbiodinium sp. CCMP2592. The sequence goes on along the minus strand of CAJNDT010003079.1, from coordinate 602,936 downwards.
GACGGGTGGAAACGTCCTGCGCAGCTCTCCGAGCAGGAAAAAGAATTGGCATAGCTACGACTCATATCCCAGCCGGGGCGTGTCGATTGTCAACGCGACTTGGCAGGGGCACATAGGGTGGGGTGCTCTGTGCTTGGATGCCTCTCAGGGCAGTGCCGTGAGCTACGTGTAGGGAAACTGGCTCGACTGTCCGGGAAGGCATCAACCACAATCTCGCCGATCTCTGTGGTCTTCATGTACTTCAATGCATAGGCCAGCAAGTTTCGCCTCGGCACGAAGCATGACGACCGACGCCATCGTAAAGACTGCAGCACCCCACTTGCGGCCCTAAAAGTGCGACACACACACACAGACACATACACACACACACACACACGCAAAAAAAAACAGACAGACACGGACGGACGGACAGCGGAGGGGGGCAAACACATCGCCGGGAAGGAGCAGCAGCCGACGCAAACAAAGTAGGGGCAAGCTTATCGGCAAGTACGCGCGGCAGCCCTCACAAAAAGGATAGCCGCAAACACGTCGACAAGAAGCGGCCGCAGCAAACACAAACAAGAAGGGGCTGTGCCTTCGCTTACTTAGCACACCAATGCTGATTGCGACAGCAAGTTTGGACTGCTGCAGGCGAGTCGTTATGTTCGCCCTTTCTTGCCAATGCCTTTCGGACGTTGTGGTCATGCGCCGGGATGTTTTCTGGTGACGGGGCGTTTTTGCGTACTTCTTACCGATGCTTTGACACCTGTCCTGCTTGGCCAGCATGCTCCCTTCTTAGCCCCTCAAGTGTCGGTAAGTCCCGAATGAAACAGCTGTGTGACCCATCGCTGCAAGACGCCTGTACGAGATCTTAAGCACGTCTCAGACTTCTGCCAGTTCTTTCCACCAAGAAGATCCAAACGCTCTTGCAAGATCCGGATCTCTTCGAGAAGATGCCCCTTGGAACCATGCGGTTCAGTTTGAATGCAGCAACTGAGAAGGTTTCTTCATGCAGGTCTACGCAACAAAAGGCTCCAAGCAGCAGACCGAAAAACCTGCCCCTGCTTTAGTGATGCAGTCCAGCGTGTGATCCTTGGCGGCACTAGTCAAACTGAACTGCAAGAAGGTTTCACCAGCAGTCTCCGTCCGTCTCTCCCTTTCGCCAAGCATCGTCGAAGTACATCTCGGGGACGAAGAAGCGAACCGGACCTGCAGAGGTGTGAAGTCTCCACAGTTTTGCAGACACTCCGGCCACCACAAAAAGACGAGCCCCCTGAGCTCCCTGCAGGGCTCGTCGAGAGCAGCTGCCGCAAGCTCCTGGCAAAGTGGCAACTCAGGACTGCAGAAGCACACTAGGACTCAGCGTCAAAGTCCCGCAAGCCCCGGCCTCTTCGACCTCAACGGCTCGATGCACTCTGCCAACCAACCTGAAGGCAACTGAAATCACACAGCTTGAGGGCCTGAAGGCCACGTCCTTCGAGGAAACCGAAGAATCCCAGGTCGCGGCCCTCGGAGCTTCCACAAATCCACGAGGAATGCAAGGCGCGTTTCCTCCATGATCTTCTTGGCCTTCCTGCAGTCGTCCCCCCAGGTACGCACCCCCCCAGCTCTCGCAAGCTTCGGCACTCTCGGAGTCTCCGAGGCTTCATGAACAACGCAGGCAAGCCCGAACCACCCCACTGCCTGAAGCGCTTGTGCCGCACCATTTGTGACTCGGTCACAAGGTTGACAAGGTCGGCGCTGATCAGGAAACGCCTGATTGCGCGACTATCAACACAGTCGTGGAATGGACCACTCAGGCCCAGGCTCGGTAACCGAGAACTGGGGATGGCACATGGTGTTGGCACGCATCGACCATGTCTCCGGATCTACATAGACTTCCTGGGCTGTGTACCCGACATACATGGCTGTCCGTCATGAACCTTATCTGTATCAGCCCTTCACTTCCGACTCGAAGCAGTGACCGACACGTCCGCTCCGAGCATCTTTGCTGGAAACCTTCTGGGACAAGGGATCCACATAGCTGACATCGACAGTGCCAACCTGGATCTCGTTGACGCATCCCCGGACAATCAAGAAACCAAAACATTGAAACACATGACAGCGCGGAGAGGGTCTGTTGTTCACAACATCTGCCGAGGTCACTGCTTTCGTTTCGTCTTCTGCCTTCTTGCTTGGGCTGAAGCTTGCATACTTTGGCGTTCGTGCCTGGGGCCGTCAGACTGCATTTCCTTGCATTCCCTCTCCCGGCAAGCTGTGTACCACAACTCTCCGTCAACCGAGAAGTGAAACCAATTGCTCGAAGCCACTACCGGCTCATCTTCAACCATCAGCAGCGACCTGCTGTGGCAGGCCAATGCTAGTCGGAAAAAGTAGGCTGAGCAGGATTGCCTCGCCCTGCGCCGCTCGAAATGCTCGAACGCCGAGCCATGCGCGAGGCTCTGGGTTGGCAGGAGATGCCGCTTGCTTGCCGGACGTGCTTCATGTAGTCATTTCATGTCACGATGCAGCTTGCGTATCCTGGAAGCCTGCGCGACGTTTGAGTCTGGAACACTGTTGAAGGGCAGCCTTTGTAATAAAGTGTTGCATGCGCCGAAAATAACATCCATGCTCTGCCCATCCCCTTTCGAGCCAGTGCAAGAAGGAGTACATGTTAAAGCGGCCATCATCATGTGCAGATCCATCGTTAACTAAGCATGTATGCGGCGATTTTGCACATGGATTTCTACAGCGTGCAATGCATCTGCGTACATGTGGATTAAATCTGGTCGGTGATTCGATTCTATCTACCTATCTTGTCATCTATCTGTCTATCCGCCTACCTGCCTGCCCACCGACCTCCTTCCCTCTCTGTCCACCCAAGCTGTCAGTTAGCCAGCCAGCTGGCGGTCTGTCTGCCTGTCCATCTATCTGTCTGTCTGTCCTTCTACCTATGCGTGAAAAGAAATGTTGACATGTACATACAATACTCGTGGATAGATGGATCGACAGCTGGATAGGTAGGTAGATAAATAGATAGACACACAGACTGACGGATAAATGGAGGATTAGCAGATAGACAGCTAGCTCCCACACCACAGAAGACTGGTGCTGGCAGTTTGGAGCCTTCAGGATTTCGTCGCGGACTTCCGGAATCTGGGCCATGGAGCACAGATACTGGCAACCATACCTGGCAGACCGGGGACATGATATCCAGATATGTCCAGTACACGCTATGTGTAATGTTACATCTGCACGTGTGCTACTATATGTATACCTTTCCATGCAAATCTAACACATGTACGTAACTACATAATATGTATGCATCTGTATATCTTCAGTTGAAAGTTCCATGGCAGATTCCATGGATTGTACCGAAGATACACGATCCACGTCGAAAGGCGAAAGGAGTAGCAGGCCATTGCAGGGTACACGTAGAGTGTGGGCTGCCGGTCGATTGAGGGCCGCACTGCTGCAGGAAGTTGTCCTGAGGGAACTGATTCATCTGCCTCGGCCACAGATCCCAAGCGAGATCTCCCGTGGCCACAAGCCGAACGCGAGGCCCGGGCCTGATTACTATCGGCACGCTTCCAAGATGATGAAGCTCCCGCATGTACTGACATGTACTGACCAAGTAAGAACGAAAGCATCGACGCGCGTCAACAAACCGCTGGAAGAAGGAGAGGGTGCCTCGGTGCTGGTGTTGGCGGCATGTGAAAGGAACCTTGGTGCTGAGAGCTGAAGAACCACCACGGGCGATGTCTTCAAACTCACTCCGACAGCCATGAAAGGAGGCGGCTGCACCCCATACCGCCCAACGCCGGCATCCTGTGACGAGACACACTGCACATCGCTCCCCCCGCAAAGCACTGCAACAGCAATCGTGCGACCTCAGGAAACTGCTGCATGGCATGGATGACTGGCGGAAAACCTCCAGTTTGGTAGACATCCTGGCCGAGACAGACAAGGCAAACACCCTGCGACCAAGCATGTCTCGGCAGTCCTGCATTCGGCCGGGATCTGAGCCCCAATACCTCATCCCAATGTCGTGGACACTTCTGCTGCACTGATTTGAACTCTCGGAAGGAGTCGTGTAAGCCAGGCACGACAAGACACGCAAGCCCTGCTGGTTGGAGAAGAGATCATCTGGACTGCCCGTCATGGCCGTCACCCTGAGAGAAGCGACCAGACACCAACTGTGACTCCGATTCGGTGAACGGCCAGAGTAAGCAGCTCACGCCGGGTTCACTCCTTGCCCGTACTTGTGGACGACGGTATACACCTTCAGTGAACCATTGCCCAACATAGCCACGTGGACAGCTGAAGCGCCCATCTTGATCTTGATGGTGCCTGGTCGTCGCTGATCGGCGCGACTTGCTGCAGTAGCATGTAGCCCTGGAGCATATTTATGTACAATGTACAATAAACATCGAAAGATGGCACAACCAGAAAACCCCGCACACTTCAGAGCTCAGGAATGGATCCGCTGGACTCGCACCACGTGCCTGCTGAAGGCCCTGGCCCTGCTGCCTGCAATGCCACAGTCCAGTTGTGCAGGAACAAACACAGATGCACAAGAAGTGCCGGACGACACATGGAACAAAAATGTTGAGGCATAAGGAGAAGTGGCATTAAAGCAGAACACCAGCTGCGGCACCGGCGCGCAAAGTAAATCCTAAGACCCCTAAAATCCTCTTTGGAAGCCCCAACAAGAGGCACCTAAACACCCCCCAAATCCCTGTCGGGAACCTTTATGTAAGACCTCAAAACCCTACAGTATTGCGCCCACGAACTCTTAACTGAGTCAGAGCTTGCATTTCTGACGAAGACATGGCCTCAGGTTGTTGACCTGGTCCGTGAGCTTCTGGATGTGGGTCTGGTAGTTCTGGATGTTACTGCGAACAGGTTCAATTGCAGGGTTTCAAGCTTTGTTTGTTAATTGGGGTCGCGGGTGCAGGGTCTCAGGTTCACGATTCGAAGCAGACGAGATCTGCCTCTGGTACCAGGCACCGGCGTCAAAGCCGTCTGGCATGTGCACCTTCCAGACTCTGGACATTACAGAGATCAGCATCCGGCACCGGACCTCGAACACCGGCCCTCCAGCCGGCAAAGTGGACATGTACCTGGAGGTCAAAGTAAACTTACTCAGCAGAACGCAGCCGTTCATCTAAAACGATGTCTCATACGCGGAGGTCGCTGGGCCAAGTCCTGGTCGCTCTGCAGCCGGCCAATGACCTGGCTGCTCCATCCTGAGAGCTTTGCTTACTCTGCCGACTTCGTAGCCATGGAGGACTCCGAGACGCAGAAACCTGCAACGCGCTTGGCGCCCTGCCGGCTGTGGGAGGCCCACTGCAGCAGTACATCTGGAGTTTCGTGAACTCCCTGCCCAGGTCTGCAAAGGCTACTACTTAGTGGGCTTATATCCGCAATCCCGTTGCTACAGCACCACGGCACGCGAGCAAGATGAGCTGAGAACGAGGCCTGAGGATGTAGGCAAACTCCTGCGCGCGGCATGTTAGCAGGACGTGGTTGGGTTTCGCGGAGTATTGAATCTCCGAGATGAAGCGAGGCGGGTCCCGGTTAGCCACACCGTTCAAGGCATCCATTGTGGAGATCAGGTTGGGCAGGTCGATCTATCAGAGCACACGCCAAGGCACTCGCGACTCAAAGCTGCGCCAGAAGCCCCCCGGGCCTCAACCGTATATCGCACATACAAGTCGAACCGGTACCTGTTTAGGAAGTTTAGGGCGTCTTTCTGCAGCCAACCTGAAGAGAAATCACACCCCATCTTGGATCGCAGCTTCATGGTGCGCCGGATGAAGCAGCGATTCCTGCTCAAACGAGCCATCGATCACTCCCACGTCGGACAGCCCGCTTCCTGGATGTGGTCTGCTCGCCGCTGGCGTTGCCACGCGGCTACGAGGCTCGGAAACCCTGTGAAGCCTATGAAGCCCTTCGTGATTCTGCTGAGCTCGGATGCCTTGATTGAAACTCCCAACCACCATCCTCAGCCTTTCACAATCAATGAGCCTTATAGGTGTTTCGCACCTTGTGGAGCCTGGGGTTGCAGTGCAATCTCTGTCCGCCCTCTGCTTTACAGGTGGAGCCCCGGACTGCCGTACCAAAGTATTCGTCACACAAGCGCAAGCTTGAGCAGAGTGGCACGCATACACAAGCAAAGAAGGCAAGTTCCATAGCTAAGCGAGGCCATGTATATAAGGGGCCATGTAGCTTGTCACGGCTGCAGGGGAAATACGTACCTTGCTTGCCTCCGCCTTCCTCTTCTTGACATCCTCAAGGAGCATGGGAGCATGGTAGTCAGTTTCAGATCGCAACTCGCAGCGCATCCACACGAGCTCCTGCAGCTTCGCCTGCAGCTCTTTGGTCTTATCCTTGGCCTTCTCGGCTTCCTTGCCGCCTGCGTCCTGCAGCGACTTCAAAGAGAAAGCCAAAGCTTTGCAGGGAAGCCTGGCCTTCTTTGAGACGTCTGTGGCGCCAGGAGTCTCGCCTTTCTTGTGGGCCTCGTTCTTCACATGCCATCTGACTCTGAACGCAACACGATCCGAATCCAGGATGTCCCAGCCGCCTTCTTAGCTTTCTTGATCGCAGATTTCAGAGCTCGCTCTGCCGCGGAGATTTCCTGGCGCCCAGCACGTACCCGTGATGTTTGGGCTCGCGTCGAGCTCAACAGACCATACTGTGACCTGAGCAAGGCCCAGCCTTCGTCAGGGAGTTCGACAAGTCAAACCTTTGCGATTGTGAAAGCGGTTAAACTTGCCATGCACCGACTGTGATGGTCCCTCTGGCCACAGGACGCAAGGACTCATGTCTGGGCAAGGGGCTCCAGCTTGGCATTGGCATCTCGCCTCTGCTCTTTGAGGTCCTGGGACAAGCGGATTTTAGACAACTGGGAGCTAAGCCGCTGGCTCGCAGGCGGCACCGGAATCCTAAGCACAGCACGGCCTTTGTTTCAGCATGTGCAGAAGTTCTGGACAGTCTGCGCTGCTCGCGCGCTTGGTCCTGCAGTCCTTTAGTTGGAAGACCCTGGACAGCAGTTCGAAAATCGTGCGGGAAAATGACAAAGCTATGACACCAAACTGGCGTCAGCTCCTGTCAAAGTACCTGTGCCCTCTCCACCACGGCCTCTTTCATAGTTGAATAGTTAATTATACGGAAACGAGACTTCCAAGAGGTCACAGGGCAAGTTGAAAGAGTCAGAACAGAATTGGCTCCGCAAAACGGGGCAAGAAAACATTCCGCAGCTCAGCCACTCTTGCTGAGCAGCTTCCGGATTAGCGTGCAGCCAAACTGCAGCCTCGGCCTCGTAAGTCAGCTCACGCGTCTTTCTTCTCAAGCTTCTTCGCCTTTGCTCAAATGGGTGGCGGTCGGAGTATCGGGTGATAGCAGCAAAAGCCCCAGGGCTGTGGTGTCAAGAGAGCTAAGGTGTGTAATGAACGAAATCCTGAGGATTGATCTGACGCTGAGACTTGTTGGCTTTTTCACAGCAGCTCCAATTTTGGTGACTTGTTGACGCTCTGTGTTGCTGGTGCTGCTGCTTCCATCACTGTAGTTAGGACGATGAGGAGGACGACGACCAGTGCCACCCTTGTGTATCAATACATTGCATGATCCTCGGCATGGTCTGCTCGTTCCACCAAAAAGCGATATAATGGAATCATTGTGAAGACACGGCCGTTCAAAACCCAATATCAACCCTGCCTGTTGCCCTGATAATCTTTAACACACTGCCGTTCCAGCACTCCCGGCTGCCTCCTCCTTGGCCCGATCCTCCAGTTGCTTCTGCCGTTCCATGATCTCCTGTCACTTCAACACTGGGACAGCATGCAGGGTTGAGGCCCACATCGGCCCACACATGCTGTGCATTCACTTTCTTGGGTGCTTGTCGTAGCAACTCAGCCCTTTTGCACGCCTTACAGCTGCTTGTGGGTTTCAGGGTTTCGAACCGCACATGCCCACTCGGGGTCTACATCAAGTTAGCAACATCCTTGTCCATGTTGGGGAACTTGTGCCGCAGCTATCAACAAACACTTAGTACCTACAGATTCAAGACAGCTTTGGACTGTCCTCATCCAGTCAGCTCCCGACCGACCCAAGTGGGTCCACTATGTCGTCAGGTCGACTACTCTGTGCATCAGAACTCGCAAAAATCCTCGGCTTCAAACGCATCCAACCCTGAACTCTGAAATTCTGGTCCTGCCTGGGATACAGTCTACAAAAGTTGATGCTGTCTGAACTGTCTGAGCCTCGCAACGCGATACAGCAGACTCATGATACACCCGATCCACAATGTCCCCAACGCAAGCGCCCAGTCCTCCGGGCTCGCAGAGGAGCGCCATCCAGGCTCGGCCTCCTCGCTGGCCTGCTCTTGGCGCATGGTGTCCTCACACGAGGCGAGCTCCAAAGGCTGACTTGGGGGCATCTGAGCGAGTCTTCTACGTCCAAATCATTCATATCGCCAACATCACTGTCGCGCTGACTGCAGCTAATTTTGACGGTCAGAGGGCCATGCATTCGACGAACTTTGCTGGGTTCGTACAGGGTTCTGGGCCGCGAGTCAAAGCCGGTCGATCTGATCGGGGACAGGCGGGTGCAGCGAATCAGTTGCTCCACACCGCTGTAGATGCGTCTTGCTGGAAATGGATAACGTTGTGGCTAGCATGACGCCGCCGAGGAGCAACTACATCGACCTTTTGCTCTGCTTGTATCATCATTCTGCTGCGACGGCTCATGCATTTTAAGCTGGACTTCGTTCACAGTCTTATCCCGAGCTCCCTTCCCGACCATAGTCCAAGCAGGGCTGGCAGTCGTGCTACCTACGTATGCCTGCAACCTGCAACAGAACTCACATACTACATGACATGAGAAGTGTGAAGTCAAGCTGCCTTCATGAGCTTGGCGATCTTCTTGTATGGTGCGATTTCCTTCTTTGCCTCGTATTGCTCAATCCTGGCTACGACCTGGTTGGAGGTGGGCTTGTAGGGGCTGTCGAAAATCTTCACCTTTGCTCGCGACAACGACACGTGCTCTGGCTTCAGGGACAACAGATACAAGACCAACCTTAGGCCGCCGCAGTGTTGTATTCCAAGTCCTCAATGTAGATCTCCCAGTTGTACGGATATGCCCGGAAGACGGTCAACTGCCACCTTGGCTTCTGCGGGACTGCGGCATGTAGCCCAGGGCCCCAGCATGCTTTGCACAGCCTCGGGCCGCTGCGACTCGAAAGGGCCATAGCTGTAGTAGTAGGACTGCTCGCTGAACATCTCGCAGAGCCTGGGACACGCCAAGATGGGTTCTAGGACAGCTTGAAGTGCTGCATATGCGGATCATGCCTCTCCTTCTAAAAACTCGACATACTATCTCAGCACAGCAGCTCCGCACCGAAGGTCGTGTAATCCATCCATTCCATACCCTTGTAGTCTACTCGGAAGTCGCTCTGTGCATTCCTTGGCGTGGCCCAGCCATCCAGAGGTAGCAGAGCAGCACTCGATCGAGGCGGGGCGCGGTCAAACATTGCTGGGCCGTTTCTGACAAGCATATCGGTAACAGCTGACATGTGGACGTCCAAGAAGGTTTTCGCATCGGCAGATTGGGCCTACCGCGTACCTCTCCATGACCGGCCCAGTCTTGTTCACAGCGGGCTTCGGCGCAGGTGGCTAAGTACAGTGCTTGATGTTTTGACATGGCTTTGATGAAACTGCAGTATCCGCGCCAAACACGACTCAGACAGA
>CAJNDT010003079.1:402500-593129 GCA_905221615.1 Symbiodinium sp. CCMP2592 | reverse complement strand
AACTGACCGCCTCCAGGGTGCAGTCAGACAACAGATCCGTCCTGCCTGCACTCGAAACGCATTTTCTCAAAATCTGAAGGCTATGCCAAACAGATTTACAGAACCACTTTCGATTTGAAAGGGTGTCAAAGAGCGTCTCACCACTGAGACTGGCAAGATTTCTGGCCTATGGTACCAGGTCTCAGATAAAGTAGCTTTACAAGGTCAAGGCAAGCAGCCCCTCTAGTACGATATAGATATGTAAGGCCTAGCGGACCTAGTCAGATCACCACTGCTGCTGGGGTCTACGGGGCTGCGCGCCGGCTGGCGCCCTCAGGCCCATGGTTCGAGTGCCTATCACGAGAAGGACCTGAACAGGGCACAAAATGCTTGTCCAGAAGCTGACACTCTCGACCAGGGGCTTTTCGCTTGGATCCTTAGAGCCCTGGCGTCGTGTTGACGGCGCTGTGGAGGAGCGAGAGTGCACCTGCGCTTCCCAAATCTGCTCGCTTGCCTTTTGCCACGTGGACAGGAAATCGTGGCGACTCGTGGGCTCTGTACACTGCTTGTCCAGGAGGCCTGGGGCGAAGTTCCTGAGATGTTCAAAGGAGTCATCAGTCCCTCACCAGCAACCGCCTGAAAAACAATCGAGCTGCGTGGAGCGGCGCGGGCAGAAGTTAGTGTGCCCGCTGCTGAGATGGGCCTCACTAGACCTCGTGGTTGATGTCAGTGCGAGCACTACGTGGCATGCTGCGAGTGAAGCAGTATCCGAGCTGCTGATAACAGCTGTTTAAGCTGCTGACCATGACCGGACCCTGCATTCCTGTGTGGACGTTGCTGACAACTGAAAGAAGTCAACATCTGCGAGTCTGAGGACGAGGCCCCGAATCGTCTTTGGAGCACTTGGGCATGTCACCCTTTGTCCTCTGACGGCTCTAGAATTCCAGAATGCTGCAGTTCTTCCGGTCCGAAGAGACAATGGCAGGTCCTGCTTTCCGACAAACACTTTGGCGCCGCTTTGGTTGGCCTTGTACGAAGCGGTACTGAGGCTTAGGACTCGAGATTTGCGTGTTCTCATTTGCCAGAGAACTGCGCATCCTTGTGAACCCTTGCTGGAAATCGGGCACACCAACGAAGGAGCCCGCGCGGGAAGACGACAAATGGTCCTGGGACTCCGACCGAGCAGCAAACACGAAGAGCGGTTACTGCATCAACAGACCACAAGCCACAGGAGAACCGGCAGTCTGAACCTCCTGCAGCGTCGAAAGCCGCTGGCCTCGTGACAACACTGACCATGTCTCTCGTCTCAGCCACATGTCTCAGCAGACGGCATTACTTCTTTGCAAGACAACTGGACAGAAGCAGTCTCTCCACTTGCATGCAGAAGCAAGCCTGGCGTGCGTCTCCTGAGCCCCCTGCGTTGCAGAACAGTTGAGGCCATCGCAAGTTTCTGAGAAAGCCTCGCGTTTGCTGCCTGCCCCTGTCGAGCACGGCATGTTTCTTGGTGCTGTCTGTCGCTGTTCAGACTGCTTCGACACCTGGTCAATAAAATGCATCGAGGCCAAGGAGTCAGTGCCACGGAAACTGGCGCGAAAAACAGGCACTCTTCGAGTACAACAGGTTGCGCAGGTCTGGTAACAAGCCGGGCCCACTGAACACAATGGTGCCTGAGGGCAAAAAGCAGGCAACCCCATGTCTGATGCACATGCCAACACTAAGACCATGTCAAACATTACGTGGTTCGTCGACAACGTGGGGGCCGATGGAGCTCATATTGACATCTGCCGGCTTCTCGACCCATTGGCATGATTAGCTCACTCACTTTCTCCATATTTCTCCGTATCGGCATGCGCCACATTTTCACCACAAGCTTGTGACTCTGTGCACTTACTATGCTGCAGCTTCAATGAGCAGAACTCCCAGTGGCTCAGCATCAACAGAACTGAAGTCCTTCCCACCTTTCCCTACCTACGTTTGGTAAGCCAAGCTGCGCATGCGCTTTCTTTCCGCGCAAGTTCGCATCCAAAACCTTGCAAGACATTCACACTCTCTGTAACCTTGTGCATCTGGACATGCATCAGCAGTGAGATTAGAGGTCGGTCTGTTGCAACGTCTTGAAGCACTGACCAACATGCCTTGCAGGATGTCGCAACCAGAGCATGCGGTACACCAAGCATGTTAGCCAGGAACAAGTTTATCAAGACGTGGAAGTGGCCAGCTCGCTGATGCCAGCTTGTCCAGATTGAATATCACGCTGTGCGAGTATGTCTCCCCTCTTGTGCTTCAAGTATTCATGCTTGCTGCTTTGTGGTCAACGAACGGAACCCTTTGCTCGGGCACCAGCTTCAACCACTTCATTCATCTCAGCTCAAACTGTCGTTTCAGGCCTCCGGTCCGTGGGTTGCCCAGGGCGGAGGTGCTGCACGTATTGGTGCGGCCTTAGAAGCGGAAATCACAAGCTATAGTCTTCTTCATGCCCGATACGAGACTTACTCATGCCCCGAAACCTTGGAAGGACCAGCATGCACGACGTTCCTGCGCGACAGACATGACCAGGTCTGATTATTAATTCGCCTCGGCCGTGGCCGAGAGGTCACAGTTTCCCATCATGAATCCCCGATTCCCCACATCTTAGTCGGTCCGCGCGACACATCCTCCCCTCCTTAAAAATTGGATTTCGGGTTCGTAACCCTTACGTCCAGAGATGCTGCTGAGCACTCGTCGCGATTTGGGCATGTTTTTGTGCGAACACACCGCCGCCCCGGCCCCTCCCCGGCCCCTCCCACCTTTCCTTCCCTCCCCCTTGTCCCCGTTTCCCTTTCTTTTCCTTGAGGCCAGGTTGCTTTCCGCGGGCTAGCTTACATCATCAGTAAATTTGATGCCAAGGCAAGGCTGGTGCAGACAAAAACAAAAGCCTCGCTACGCTAGCGTTCGCGAAAACATTCTGAGGCAAATGCTCTGATTCACTCAAGACCTCAGCTGCGTGAGCTGACCTGTTGCAATCCGAAAAACAATGCACCAGCTTCAATTACAGCCGGGCCGAGGCGGACGACACGCATCACCCACAGCCAAATCGAAGAAGGAACGCTACACAGGCGAAACAATGACACGGAACTCCTAGGTCCTAGGTGCTTGACTTTAACACAAGGTAAAGGGATTCAAAAGCACTCCAATCTTGTTGTATGCCTGTGATATGATTGGACACGAGAACTGTGATTGATTGTGCAGGTGCGCTTTTATCCCGCTTCTGAGCACGATGGGTCCTAGCGACTCCGCCAAAAGACAAAGTGTGGACCTGTTGGAATTCGTCCTGGCATCCTTCCGTGGGCTGTAATTAAAGGCGCTTCTGGGTGATGTCACCTTTAAACAGCTACTAACAAGGTGACCTTTTGCATCAAGCTGTGATGAGTGATCAGTCGATCTGCCCCCGCCACTCCCGACCCGCCCCCCCTGCCTGCCCCTCGCACCGTGTGCCTATCCCTCCACCGTGCACCCCTTGACCCCTAACCCGGCCCTACCCGGACTCCCCTGTAGCCCTAAACCTCACCATGCAGCGTGAAAAGCCCGGTATGTACCGCTACCGACAGCACCCTAAACACCTAAACCCCGAGGCCTGCAGCACCAGACCCCTATGCCTCTCTTCTTAGAACCTTAATGCCGAAACTCCCAAGCTTTCAAACCCCTTCACCCCCATGCCCCTACCCTGCCGCCTCATCATTCGATTTGCCATGCTTCTCAAGCTTCTGATCAGGTAGTTTTGGCTCCATCGAGCTTGCGCGTTATCCTGTCTAATTGAATGCTGCAGCCTCAAGTCGGGATCGTTGGCTTGCTCCCCCTGACAACAAACAAAGCATTCTGTGCGTGAGACCAGGTGCCATAGACCAAGTGACATCCCAAATCATTGCAAGGGGGCTACTATGTGCAGCTCTTCTTCGACTCCGTATCCTTGTGCACGAGACGATGCACACCCGTCATTCAGCAAAGGTGCAATTGCAATGCTCCAAACGAGTAGACCATCACGGCCGTGAACTTACGCTCATTTTAAACAGGCCCTACGCACCCCCGCCAATGACGCAACGACACCAACTTGAGATGTACATGTACACTAAACGAGGCCGCCACAGTGCTGCTTCCACCTGGTGCAGAAGATCCAGTGCTTAGACGCAGCCATCTTGCTGCAGGGTCTACTCCGGCTTGTACACTGACAGCTTGAAGAAGCGGATTCTGTTGGAATCGGTAGGAGCGAAGCTGGCAGCTTGGTGGGCTTTGACGAGCTGGCAAGGCCTCAAGAGGCTCCGGCCAGGAGAGGACTCTTGAAAAGGCACGATAACGGTAGAAGGTGAAACGTGAGCCTTCCTCGTGGTGCAGCGCCTGGGCCGGCCACGGGCTGCTTACTTCGAACCTGAGCTCCACGACCATACCCCTTTCGACATTTCGAGTCGATGCAAGTAGCCGCCTATCGAACTTTGGCTCCCTGGAACATGAAGAAACATCTTCGTAGAGGCACGACCCTCTCCCGGAACACCTTCCAGCCAAATCGGCTTGCTGTTGAGAGACCCTTGTGAACAAGACCTTCTACGGTCGGGGTACAGTGGGCTCGAGAAGGGGCTCTTGCTACGCAGGGCTTGGGTAGGAAAATTTCCTTCGAGAGAGAGAAGACCACAACCTCTCGCGACATTTTGGGCGGAATTTTGGGCGGTAGATATATGTAAAACTGCCGAGCAGCTCCCGCCATGCCAGGTGCCATTAGCCAGCACAAGTAGACACACTGCTAACCTTGCCACGAACTGCATCAGTGAAAAGCAAGACATGGCGGCAACAGCAATGGAAGAGGTTCAATACCTGGACACGGCTGCATTATATAACTCACGCCGCTCGTGCTCAGCCATCAGCAGTCACCACGAAGGCATGCGGGGAGGTGCGACATCCTGAAGCTTGTGCTAGGTGCCCAGTCCGCGTCAGACCGCTCCAGGGCGTTCTTCAAGCACGCCGAGCTGCGGACGGTTCCGTTTCATCCGAGAGGCTTCGGATTGAGCAGCAACGTCTGCAGCAACTCCACGTAAAACGAACCCGTTCAAGTCAACCACTGCTGAGGCACACTTCACCTGAGAATGACATGTCACCGACACCGAAATATGGTTGGTCTTCTCCCCTGTTGAAAAACTGGACGAGATCGCGCCAGTCGGGGCAGATACTATGCTACACTGCAGCCACCTGCTTTGGCAGCACGGGCCGTGCACTAATTATTCAGCGCCAAAGTATGTACCGACAATATCGGTCCCTGCATTGGCCGTTTGGCTCTTTGCGCCTTCTGGTGGGCTCTGGCTGTTCCAGTGCCGGCCAGCAGCGCTTGTTCGTGTGGCGAAGACGAGAAAGTTGCAGATTTTGTGCCTCGAGTAGGGTCTTGAAACAGGGTAACACTCGACAAGCAGGGCCGCTGTTCTGCCGGCGTGCCGATGTAAAGACACTGGCACTCCATGGCACTCCATACACATGGCGGGAACATGGTAGATTGCAAAATGAATTCGAAGGATGGGCATCAGGCCCTCCATGATTGGTCAAAGCCTACCGGACCTGAGCTGCCATTCTTGAAATGCGAACCCTCTCGCTTCTGCCTCTGTTATAGCCGGTTATATGGCAACGGTTGTTGGACCAAGTGACTGCCAAAACCAGCTTGGTTCGGCTGAAAGCGCGGAGGGCACGGCATACTGGAAGCGTGTGGAAATTCAGCAGACACCGGCGGAGGAAGCCTGACGCACCAGCTCCTACTTCTTGCATGGTCAACATGCCGTTAGCACCACTGCACAGCAGACCCAGAAGGCCGAAGCCCCTTTCCATCTTTCAGAAGGTTCGGACACTCTCAGCAGACTTACACTGGAATGCCATCTCTCTCAGCCTGCCTCTCATGGTAAGTTAAGTCTCTGTCCTGCCTTTCTCTCACCTGCCTCGTATCAGAAAATTACGTGTGCTATTGGTTGGGCGCGCTCCGTAATTAAGCGCGTACATCTGTCTTGCCCTTTCAAGTTTCCGACAGTGGATTAACGTTGAAAGGTGATTTTTCTATCTATCCGTGAAGGACGGGTGTAGGTTAACGGCACGATGATTCAAGGTGTGCAGAACTATTTCTGGACCACTGAATTTTTTCAGAATTGAGGAGGCAGCTGGGACGGTACTGCAGCATTCGCCAAGGCGCCAAAACCCAACAACAGCAAATTTGGTCGAAGGCACCTCTGTGGCACCTGTGGGGTAGGCCAGGAAGAGCGCTCGGGCGGGTTCGCATATCGTTGAGAGGCATCATAATTTTGATATGCCTCCCTGACTGCCTCTGCACCCAAGAAGTGTGGCATCCATTCAGGGGAATCCTCCTGCATCGCGGAAGCTCTGGGAGACAGCTGAAGGGAAGATGGGGAGCTCTGGCCACTCGGATCCCACGCACTTTGAGCCATGTAGCGGCCCGGGCTTCCAGTAAAGTCTGGAGTTTCCCTCGGAGCTGTGGACAAGCGCTCGACCTGCCAGCTCCACGGGCTTCCATTTGCTTGGGACGGCCATCTTCCGTTGTAGCCGTTGTAGCCACCGGAAAGTTTCGGACCAAAGTCAACTGGGTGTAGCGGTCGGAGCGCGGATCCGTGTGACTCATTTGATGCAGCTTGAGACAGCATGTTCTGCTCAAGCTCCTGGTCCGTTGGTGGCAGTGCCATGTATCTGTGTTGGCTAAGTTTTCCTTCCTCGTTTTTTCGCGAGCGAGACACCTGGCGCCTCCACGTCTTCGGGCACAGGCGACCGCGTCGGAAAGCAACACACATGGCCACACATGAAAGTACGATCAGTAGCAAGACCAGCCAGAACCAAAGGTTCGAAAAAACTGTGCCATGATCCGTTTCCATCTCGGCCTTGGACGGCTCCGACTCGTGAGGGAGATTGTGACACAACTGTGGCCCTGCAAGGGTATCCTTGACAAAGAAAGGTGTTGCAGACTTTCCCTGGAGACTGCAGATCTTGGTAGTAGTCAGGTAGGAAAAGAAGCGGCAGCCCTGCGTTTCGGTACACCGCACTTGACAAGCTGTGGCTGTTTCGACCGCGGTCTGCTCAGCATTGAGATCTGGCGTATACCGCGTCCCGAGAATGAAACACTGCGAACCTGGCACCACCGCAACCGCAACTTGCATCTCTGCACCTGGTCCGGTGTCGGATCTTAGTGCTGATAGCAACTTGCGCTTCGCTTTGCTCTCATGGGCGACCCGCTCTATGTCGTGGAGCTCACCACCAGGTGGTACGTCCACAAAGCAGTGGACCAGGATCTCGCCTCCACCTCGCGAGCTGAAGGAAAGGGAGACCTTGCCCGCGTTGCCGCGCATGTCACGGATATCATGATCAGGTATACCTGCGTATTTTGCAAACTCAGCCGCTATCTCCAACTGGAGCAGATCCGTCTTGCCCTCAAGGCTGGAGGTTTCTCCGACATCTTCAAGTTTCAACTGCACCTGGGCCACACATTTTACAGGGCCAGAACTGAGACCCACGGATTCCCTCCAACTTGCTTCGATGTCCAACATCCGGCAGTTGCCGTCCGCATGACTGAACGTAAAGAAAGCACATCCTGGTGTTGCACGGCAACGAGCCTGGCAGAGTGTGAGATTCGGCTGGACCGAAGCCAGACCGACACTGCCACCTACATACTCAGTGTCGCTGTAGAGACATCTTGCAGAGCTCGCTTTCGGCTTTGGAACTTCTGCTGCCACGGCCGCATCGCCACCGGGTGGAGCAGCAGCTGTCTCAACCTTCTGAGCATGAGCTGCTGCGCCACCTGGTGGCTGATTCGCATTCTCTGGCGCACAGCTGAAGAAGATGGAGGAAAACTCTTGTTTCGAAACCTTTTCGTCGCCGTTCGCATCTGCATACACGAACGCCTCGTCTGGCGACGCCTTGTTCATGCCTGCCTCCGGGCGATAGCTGGACCAAAATGATGTCTTCCACCTAGTATAATCTACTGGAGCAGCAAAGTCAAACTCCGCACCACTCAACCTTAGCTGGCCAGCATGCGAGACCACAGATCGTGAACCGAGTGTGGGCATGACGACAGGAACAAGGGCTAAGCGATCCAGAAACCGATTCGGCATGCAAACCCAAAAAGTCCACGCAGCCTGCATCGGTGCTTTGAAATCGGCCCGCGAGCGACGTGTGAGAATGCTATACTGCCCAGATATGCCGGCAACAAGCAGCACTAGCAGTTGGCTATCCCATAACCGCGAGGAGCCAACAGCTTGGTATGAGCTGATGCTGACAAATGCTACCAAGACAAACAGATTGCCGGCAAAGCACGCATTCCAGGCTTCATCCACGTTTGCGTACTGCTTGCGGAGAAGTTCACACCATGCAAACATGGAAAGGTAGATGCTGGCCAAGCCATAGGCAGTCTCAAACCTCGAAGTTGCATGCAACAACAATGCACCGTCGATCTAGCAATCACACCGGCAGCAGCAGTGGCAGCAGCAGCAGCGTTGGCTGCATTGTCAGAAAGTTCATCGCTATGACACGTTCGTGACGGTGCTGGCACACTGGTGGTGGCGATCTAGAAGCAAAACAATCTTACGCTGCTCCAACTGGTTGTGCAGGGATCCCTGACGGGCCTTTGCGCACGTAATATCTCGCAATTGCAGAACGAGAAAACGTGAGATGGGCAGGTCTCTCAAAAATTGGAGCTCGATGGTGCAGAATATTGTTCTGTCCAGGCATGTGTGTGATGCAAAGGCCTGATGTAGTCACTGTAGTCAATGCAGTGGGCATGTTCCGCCCATTGAGTTCTGGAGAGATCTCTTACCACCCAGCGCCTGCTTGCCTATGGCACAATATGGCACCTGGCAGCAGTAGCGCCTCTCACTGTGACTGTGACGGCATCGTCGATATCGTCGTCTAGTGCCGCTTGTGCTGCAGAAACTTGCCGAGATACTCTGCTTTCTGGACGTAGCCATCGGGCGGTGTTCCACCTTGGCCGGCGCATGTGGCAAAAAGCTTCGCGCAAGCGGATGATGCCGCATGTTTTGATGCGCCTGTCGTGGCCACTAAAGAGCCACTTCTCTTGTGAAACTTATGCTGCAAGACGTACAGCGCTCCAAACACCATGCCGCCTGGAGTCCCAACGAATCAATGAATCGAAATGCCTCTCGCCAACCAGGGTGTACAAGAGCAGCAAGTGGCCACGGAGACCAGACATCACCAAATATGTAGAATGGAACCTGGGCTCTTGAGCGCTGATGGCAATGGAACCCTGAGGCTGCGATACTGACACCACGCATTAGTTTGGTGCCCAGATGTGCGCAGGGTGGACTGAAATCAGCAATCTTCCAAAAAAAGAGTCCTTACTTGGCATCTCTGAGCACGCGGCGGGCCCAGGTGCCAACGGTTCCACCGATTGCATGGCGCTGTCACATAGCTTCTGCCACGCCTGTGACCGGCTACAGTAAGTTGCACCATTCTCACAACATCGGACCCAGACTCGGGCCGTGGGCATACGCTGTGTGAGCCATGTAAAGCCATTCGCTACAGCCAGAAGCGGGTGCAACTGCCAAATGAACAACAACAACAACTACTACTACTACTACTACCACCACTACTACTACTACTACCACTACCACTACCACTACCACTACTACTACTACTACTACTCCTACTACTCCTACAACTTCGACTACGACTCGACTACTTACTACTACTTCGACTACGACTAGCAATGACTATCTTGCTACTGTTGCCTGGTACTGGCTTTCGTGCTAGCATCAAAAGCAGTAGCATCAGCAGCGCCAGCAGGAGGAGTAGTAAACAGCACTCGTAGCAGCAATCGCGACGGTGATGCTGCTGGTCTTACCACCCGCTACTTGCATCGCACTGCATGCATCCACCCTGTCCGACGTTCGGCAGTAGCATGACTGGCATTTGCAATGGCTTTGTATTTCGCATCGACGCTAACTGTCCTTCGTTTGATCTCACCAGAACCCTAGCTGTGGGACGACAGTCTCTGACTCGAATCTTCAACGTGCAGCAGAGTGCTAACTTTCCAGACCTTCTTCAGCCAAGCTTCCACATCAGCAGAGTCGTACTTGGACTGCACCCATGAACTCCAGTTAAAGACCAATTGGCGAGCCGCAAAGCGCGCAAAGTCGTCGCAGCCCTGTCTTGAGTTGCAGAAGTGCATAATGCTCCAAAAAACGATGGCAGTCTCTGCGACAGAAGATGTGAAACCCGCTGTTGCTGACGGCCGAAGGCTGTCCGTCAACCAGTGCAAAGTTGCGCTGGTGAGTGCTAGCTTTCCTGTTCCTGTCTCATGCTTACCTGTGAGTACATGGAGGAACAGGACCCCCACTAGCATAAGCTCAGCCTCAACACTGCATCGATACGGCTACGACACATACTCCTACTAGCACTCCAACTGTAACTCCTCCTCCTCTTCCTCCTCCTCTTACTACTAACAGTACAACAAAACAAAGCTATGTTTCATAGTCACTACTACTACTACTACTACTACTACTACTACCACTACCACTACTACTACTACTACTACTACTACTACTACTACTACTACTACTACTACTACTACTACTACTACTACTACTAGTACTACTTGTAGTTGGTAGGGGTTGGGGTGCCTACGACTACTGCTGCTGCTGCTCCTACTATACTACTAACTACTACTAGTACTGCCACGCTTCAGCGCCTCGGGAATGCGTAAACGTGTAAATACTGCCGACACAAATAATCAAGCCATGCTTGCTTGCTCGGACGCTCATCCGTCTCTGCATCCCTTCCCCCTGTGGAGTCTTCCCGTTGGGTGCCCTTACTTCTGTCAGGTGGAGCGGCATCCTAGTGACTATTAGTGCACCTGCTTTCTGCTGCCACTGCCGTTTTACAACTCATCCTCCGAGTGGTGCTGTCAGTACCGCTTCACCCCAACCGTCTAGACAGTTGTCATTTCAAGGTCTGCCCAGTCCAAATTCTTACACAACGATCAAGTAACATCATGATAAGCCCAGCAGCTGTTGGCAAAGCAGGGCTTTTGCAGCCATTGTACGCTGAATATGCGAAGCCTCACATGTTTGACAGGCGTGCCTTGACGACTAAACCTGAAGCCTGTGAATCTTTTGTGCAATCTCAGCGGCTGATGTTTGCAAGATGCCGCTGTGCACCTGCCTCTGCATGTATCAGGACCGCAAGTTCCTTAGAACCGGAGCCAAAAAAAAGCTTCGACAGGCTTCTGCACTGCCCAAGCATTCACCAGATAAGGGGGGCTCAGAAAAGCACCAGCTCATGTGCCTTACATCCTTAATCACTCAACTTCCCTACGCACCATCGCGCATCAAGGATTTGGTGGACAGCCCGAGGGGTCTAATACCTGGAAGTAAGTGAGAATGACGTGCCCGTTCACTCGGGCAGCTCAGGGCCTCTACACGTGAGCCCACCACTCCAACCCCAGGACGGAGGTGCAAATCTCAGTAGAATGCTTGCAATCAAGTATGCGCAAAATTTGCGACATCATGCGACTGTGTAGTGTCAGAACTCGAGGCGAAGCCACAAGTAACGGTCAACTGCAATGAACAGATCATGCCAAGGTACGCTGGGAGTCGTGCCCTGATATGTTATACCTGCTCGCCACGAACCTCGACAAAGAGCATCACATTACGAGAGAACACAAGTGCGAACGCACTAAAAACATATCTACACTGGATGGGGAAAAGCTTAGTGCAGAGGAGAAGCCCAGCCACTGTCCAGTGGCTTCAGACACGACCTGGCCTGCAAGGGCTCTCGTCGCGTTCTCGGAAGCTGTGCACTTCTACACGGCTTCAAGTCGGAAACTTGGGGAGGTTGGAAAATGAGGAAATAGGTAAGCCAGGTAAGCTATCAATTAAGCGCAAGGAGCGATGCCTGCATCTATCTCAATCGACAGGCCCCGCCAGTCTTGCGACTTCGGGCCCTGCATCAGCGGGGTCATCGCTGCAACTTGTGCAGGATCGCCCACTGCAATCGTCAGCGCCACTGAAGACACGACAGAGACTTGGCCATCCTCGGAACACGAGCACGGCAACTCTGTTGCACCTCGGGCCTTGCCAGGTCACACATCGTGACAACTGAGAGGCTGGCCTTTACGTATGGAGGAACTCTTATGGTCATCCCCTCCTCTTGGCTTATGGGCGCATAGGCAACTCCTGCCATGCAGTGTGCCACGGCTCTGTGCCAGAACTGCCAAGCTCTTCACTCTCTCAACGGGAAGCCTGAAAGTGCATCACAAGGGAAAAGGACTGTGGCATTCCTGAAATAGCCTTTGGGGCATGCAGCAGATGCCTCAGTAACAGAGGGGCTCAAGACCGTAGCATGCACTGTCAGGGGGTTCTGATGGCACTGCAGAGCGAGACTTGGATGCTGGCACTTGGCGCATTGCCAGCGCTAGGCGGCAATCCAGTTAAGAGAAACAGAGCAAAGGCACTCCGTATGACCATTCCGCCGAGACCCAGGCATGCCAAGCTCTATTCTGTCTCAGGTTCTAAGAATCCCAAGAAACTGCTTCGCTGCTGCTGCACGGTCGTGCTAAAGCTGTGTTGTACTTTGCATTTTTGCAAGTTTTGCGCTGCTTCATGACATGGTCTTTCTAGGGCTGTTTTGTTTTGTATGTATTGTATAACAGTATATCATATCATGCTTGGTGCTGCTATTGCGTGCTGCTTCATGGTATGTCATGTCCAAGCATGTGTTTACCTCGTGCTTTGTTACGACTGCTTGCCGGAAGCGTCCCACAGGACTCCGAGCATATGACTGAGTGGGAGACCTGCCCCTCAACCTATCAGCTACAGCTATTCAAAGCTGGGTAGCATCCGGCAACGAGCAAATCTGAGTTCTGGTGTTCAGTGCATGCCAGCGCAAGCAAGCGGTTCAGCAGCCAAGAATTGCCCATCATCTCTCCTCCTTTGGTTTTCAGGCAGACCGGCAGAGTCAGGACTCGCGTTCTTGTCAAGCGTCCGCTCCCGGCGGCGGTGCGGCAAGGAGACGGATCTTGATTTCAGACATCTCCTGCCAAGCTTGATCATCGACATCATGAAGCAGTCCCGAAAGAGTGCACAGTAAAGCAGATCTTTTGCCACCCGCCCAGCTGAACAATGTCTCGCCGCAGGGAACTCGTCTGAACCACTGGCTGGAGGGATCCAAGGAGCATGCGATCTCCAAACAGACAAGCCCCATCTTGGCAAGACCGATTGACAGTAGGAAGGCAGCACAGACGCCAGGTGTCCTTCGATAACGTCGGCCTAGGCATACTGCAACACTTGTGCAGCACTCGCAATGTCTCGTGCAACATCCAGGTCACTCAGATCCCGGCACCTGCTCTAAGGCATCATTTGCCGAGCTTCTGGTAAGCCTTGTGATGCTGTCCTCGAGAGGGGTGACTGCAGGAAGGCCAGGGTGACTGGCACAGTCTTAGAAACCGAGCTGTCTGCTGCAAGCCCTTTCTTTGTTTCCTTGGCTGAGTAGGATGAGTCTCAACCCCTCAGCGCCGAGTATTCATGAGAGGAGTCGTCTGGGCTGGTAACCGGGTGGTGCGAGACAAGACTCCCGAGACAGTTGGTCGGATTCCCATGCTGAAAGCGGCATGAGGGAGTCTTCCAGAATTCCCACCTGCAAGCTGGCATAATTTGGCTACTGCAGAAGATCTGATCTGTCCAACCGGCCAATTCCATCCATCTGGTGCGAAGCATTTACTATGGACGCAGGCTGCTGGCTACAATAAAGATGCGGAGGCCTTCGCGACTATGTCTTGCAAGTGCTTCGCCTGACAGCAGACTGGTATTCGAATTGACTGCTGCCCCAGCTCTTGAGTGGCAAAAACCCAGGAAGCCTCCATCAACCTACGAAACACCTCTGTGAAACACGGTGCCCTCTGTCTCAGGTCCTGGCCATGTCGGCATCTTCTGCCTTGCAGCTTCGGCCATCTGCCACAATCCTAGAACCTACCAGGAATAACGAATCACATCGAACGCGCAAACATAAGCAAAACAAACCAACACCAACTACAATGCTTGTTAAGCACAGGCTTATGAGCAGACGGACAACAACGCACAGAAAAAGGTCGTGACATAGCCAAATGAAGACGCTCACGTCTACACCTGAAGGAGTGAACCTGAAAGCTTACAGGTGTGCGTGCAAACATGCACACGTGAATACGTGCATACCGGCAAGTAATAAATTTAAAGTAGTAGAAGTACCAGAATAAGCATCGTCGTCGTTGCCGCCGTAGTTGTTGTTGTCACTATGGATTGTCTGATTGCTGTCGAGGATCGACTCTCCTCGCATTGTGCACAGCAGTAGCAGTAGTAGTCGTCGTCGTCGTGGTGGTGGTGGTGGCATTCGCAGTGGCAGTGGCCGTGGCAGAGGCATTGGCAACGGTAGTCGTGGTGGTAGTGGCATAGCAGCAGTATGCAACAGTAGTAGTAGTAGTCGTCGTCGTAGTAGTAGTAGTCATCGTCGTCGTCGTAGTAGCAGCAGTAATAGTAGTAGTAGCAGTAGTAGTAGCAGCAGCAGCGTTAGTAATAGTACTAGTACTAGTAGTGGTGCATAAAGGAGTTGCAGTGGAAGTAACAGCTCCGGCGGCAGCAGCAGTGTAGTAGTTGCAGGGTAGGTAGGCAGGGAGGTAGGTAGGTAGGTAGGTAGGAATAACGTGATACGAACGCAACACTAACCCACGGCTGACAGTCGAACTCGCGATCGTTGAACATCGTCGTAGAAATACGCATGGCCCATACTGTTCATACTCACAAGTGAGAAATGCTCAGGGGGCTCATCGTAGAAAGTAATGGCAGAAGAGACAAAGAATAGCACCAGTTGTCCAGGCATTAGTGGCAGTCAACCGTAGCTTATGGTACGCAGGTACGCTTTATGCGGTAAAGTTTATTGTGCAGTCGAAGGCTCGAAAGTTGAAAAACGACTGCAAGCATGCCGCGCTCTTATGACGCTAGAAATACTTCAAGTCAATGTGGTGGCGTTCTGACTCTAAGGTAACACTGAACCAGAACCAATCTAACGCATGTTAACGCGACTCCAATATGTGAATCCGCGCGGTCCGTCTGCATACATGTTCTTCGTTTGTATGCCTGTTGTCCGCGGGTTTTATCGCAGGAGGCATCTATATAGAACATCTGGAAAGCCTGTTGAACAAAGGTGCCCAGGCCTCGACACTCAACAGACATCCCCCGATATTCATTACCCAAAATCTCACAATGAAGGTACGAACTCCGAGCTTAAGATGTTGCAGGAAAGGGACGTCTTGAAGCGACTCACTCAGCAGCTTCATGAACTCCAAGCGTGGCAAGGTGCGATAGAGCCTTGCAACGAGTTGCGCCGGTGCAACCAAGGAACTGAAGACCTGCAGCTCAGATGCAGCGCAGATCTGAGTCGCCGGCCATAAATCCGCAAGCTGATGAAGTTTTCCGAAGAACTCAAGCCTGCAAAGACAGCTGGTCAGCTACGGTCTATGTTAAAGCGCTGCATGCTGTCAGCTGGCATCCTTTCGCGTCTTTGTTGAACCATGGCCACAGCAGCTTGCATCTCCTGAATCCTCGCAATGTGAGACTACGGCTGAACATCGGACTTGCTAAGTCATCTTGGCAAGTGCTGTTGGTTCAAACCATGCCCCCAAGGCACTGGATCTCCATTCTCTGCACTGCATCGATTTCTAGGAAGTCATACAACACCTCTGCGTGCTGAAGGCCAAAGGTGCTTGGTCGTCACACTGCACGGCCAACTGCTGATGAGCCCTGGTTCTCTTCGCCACTCAAACTAAGTTCAAGTCGAAAGATGTGCACAGCAATGCGACCTGAGCATCAGGCAGACTCAAGTGGGAATGACGCACCGGCTTGATCATGTGCAAAAGAAAGGAGAGATGTGCGCTTGTTTGCAGCCATGTCGGCTGCGATGGAGCACGTGAGAGCTCGAGAATACTCACTCACCGCCACGCAGCTCAGAATGAGCAATGGTATTCCAGTGACAATGCTCACCAACAACCTGAAGTCCGACACCGTGCATGCTCTCATGCAAACATGAAACGAAGCAGAAGAACGACTCTGCATCTATGTCTTCGCGACATGCCATAAGATTGAAACAGTTGTGAGCACGAAACAAAGCTAGCTGCGTCGCGAGGGTGACAGAGCTAACACTGCCCTACCACCTAACATGCAAACATATGCAAACACTATCCAAAACCGCAGTTTGCCATCAGCTGAGGAATCAGGCTGGACATGTTCAGGCGACAGAACCTCGGCAACCAGCTGTGCATGCTGCCCAAGGTAAAAAAATGTGCTGCCAGGCATGGCCACTGCATGCCAATTATCTGCTGCCATGCGACCGTGCAGGAAAACAAGAGGCCGTGGATTTGAACTGGAAAAGACCCTTCCTCTTCATCTCCTGCTGTCTCAATACCGATCCCACATCCTTGGAATAAACGCCCTGCCCTTCGACTGCGCTGCACGACACAGGGCTCCCGAAAGCAGCTAGAAAAATCATAGCAGACAAGATGCCAATGTCAATTCGGAACCTCGCTCGCAGATGTTTTTGCCAACGCCACTTGTCACTAGCAGCACGTACACCGCTTTAAGTACACCTTCACGAAACGGCAAGTTGTTCGCCCTGTGTCTGTGTCGAGGATCCACTTCAGCTCACGAGGTTCTGCGATGCCGTCGTGCGACTGGGCTGAAAGGTCTGGGACTGAGTAACACACACCGTCTACATGAAGCTAGCTTCATCTTCAGAGTACGCACTACTAGTTCCACATGGTGTTGGCAACGATGCAAATGCTAATGTGTGCTCGCCAGCTTGCAAAGGTTCCAAACGATCCGTCTTCTTCATCTCCTGTCTTCGGGTTCTTCCTTCGCTTGACCCATCGCCCCAGGCCAGTCAAACGAAGAACCTGTGGCCATTCGCTTGCAAACAGCCCAATGTGCCTTTCCCCTCTTTGATCCCCGGCCTTTCTCGGCACATGCGTGACCTTCTTCCATTTTTGACGCCTCCAAATCTGAAAGCGAGAAGAGAGCAGCTGCTGCTCAGTTCCCACTGTGTTCTATGTGCTCGACAAGCTGCAATCCCGAAGCTTTTTTCTTTGCTTCCTGAACTGAGCGAACAGGAACTTCACAAGGGAACAGTGCCGAAAGGGTCCTATACTGGGAAGACCCGATACAAATCACGTCAAGCACATGTAGACAATCCTTGAAAAGGCGGTCCTCGACGTGGTTGCCAAGAAACCTTACTTCTTTTGCCTTCGCACGGTTCCCAACAAGCTCCTGGGCGGACCGGCGGAGCCGGCTCTGCGCGGCACTTACGAATTGCATCAGAGCAGGGAACTGCATCGACCCAAAAACAATGTAACCCTGAAGGAATTCGTGGCACCCATGTCTCCATCATATTACCGCCAACTTCCTGCTAGTGGCACCGCACGGCATCTGCTACGAGCTACCAGGTCCCCAAGCCGCACAAAAATTTAGTTGATCGCGCACAGTCTGCGCAGCATCTTTTCTGAGGTCCTAATCGCTGTCAATTTTCTTGAAGATTCAGGGAGCCCTACTGTCATCGAGCTGCCATAGTTGCTTCGAGTCCCACAGCTGCCTTGCATACAGCCGAAGACTTGGCCACGATCTTCTTGGAATTGTTGTTAACCCCTCTCTGTCTCTCAAACCCTCTAGTCCCTCCCAAACCGTCCACACCCATTGTTCTTTACTTGTCTTTCTTCAGGTGTTCTTCGCGTTTCTTTCAAGCGAATGCTTCACGAAATGCTGCGCATTCGAGCGGTTGGCTCCTTTTTGTCCCGATCGCTGATCCTTTTCGAAGGGCGTGCTTAGGGTACTTAGGCCCATAGCCCCTTTCCTCCAATCCGCTCCGCTTGCAGGCAGTCCCCCAGAATCTTCCTAGCCCGTCTCGGAATTTTCACTTATGCAGGTCTGCATTCTCAGATTGTTTGATCCCTTTCTAGCTAGCTTGGCTGCTCCGTGCCTTTCAAGGGCTTCCTCGTTACTCTGACATGCTCTACTCCCTTTCGAAAGGTTGACTCTCCTCTGTTCGACCACCCGTCTTGCTTAAGCGATTTGCTAATCTTCGCCATGTGAGACAATCAGGAATTATTAAGCAAATGCCAATCACCTTCGCACGGTTGAGCCTCGCTCCCGAAGGGGCAATAGCCCAGCGACAAGTTCGCTCAGAGAGACTGTGCGAAGGAGGAGCAAGCTGCTCTAGAGGGATGAGAACATGGAGAGGGATGTTGGCCACGTGAGAAAGGGGAATCACGAGGAGCCAGCAGAATGCAAGAAAGGGGCTATGGGCTTCGAGAAATCATTCCGGAAGTCGACAAAGAGTGGCAAATCGCTCGAAAGGGACACCGACGAAACACATTGCTCGAAAGTGGCTAACCATGTCTTGAACAAGAGACACAAGCTGTTCGAAAGGGACGAGCAGCTGCGAGCACATCCGGGTCGACGAGCAAAAACGGGTCATCCTAGGGGCTTTGAGGCATATCAGGCCCTGCGAGCAACTCGCCAGGGAGTAACTCGCCTGACGGTTCGGTGGGCAGCTCACCCGGGGACCCTCCCTATACAAATGGGTTGAAGTTTCAGAGTGTCCCATTTTGCAACACTCCTTGCTCCTTCGAGTGGTCATGGTAGAACTGACACTCCGTTAAGACTTTTTGGAACGGAGCATCTTGGTTCTGGTTGGCAGTGGAAAGCACTCCTTCCAAGGCCGCTCGCTCTTCCCGTTGTACTTCTACTACTACACTCTCTTTCTCAATTTCCCGAGCTTTCGAGCAGCGTGCTCCCGTCGCCGGACATTGAAGTATTGTGGGTATTCGCAATGGGTTCGTTCCCCTCATTTCCCCTTCGATAGGCACCTTTCTCTCAAACTCTCCGCGTCCTGAATCCCTTTCGACCGGCGTGGTCCGCTTTGTCAAGTTGTATCGTCCCCTCTCGAAGCGACATCGTCTCAAATTGTTCAATCCATCGAGCTACTTGAATCTCGTTGTGTCCCGAAAAGTTTCTGCGGTATTCTCCTGTCAGGCCATTGTGTTCAAGCAGAAAACTATAAATAGTTGCCGACATGACAACCCACCACCGCAATCATTGACAGAACGACTGTCCGGTGCAATACGGTGCGAACAGAAGACGGCGTGTAAGGTGCGAACCAACGCTCTGGACAGTTCCCACTGGCGACCCACGGCCACACTACTGAAAGCACAGTAGTAAAACCAACCTAAGAGTTCTAGGCCCAAGGGGATCAAGGCACCATGGTGTAACTCACTAGCATCCGTGCACACGACAGTTGCGGAAGGAAGCATCATTGAGCCTTCGTTGACACCGAAACTTGCTGCATTCGAGGTTCAGCAACTTCAGCTGCTGAAGCACATTTTGCTCGGAGTTCTTCCTGTGTCGCTAGAATGTACGGCTCATGAATCGGATCCACAGCACCTGGGCAGCAACTACTGGTTGCTTAACTCATCGAGGAGCTTGCAGGACTCGACAACAACCAATCTGCGTGGCTTCGACAACTCTCCTCGTTATAACTTTGACTGTGGGACATTCTTCGAAAATGGCCAGGTACTGCACAATGAAGGATATGAAACTCCTCAGTCAAGCTCGCGACAAAAAACAGGTTCGTCGCAAACAACAAGGGGCACAAAGCAAGACATAGGTATCTTGTTTTCAAAAAATAGTGGAACAAGAGACCGAGGTTCTCTGGCGAAATTTCAATCGTGGAAACGGCAAGTTTGCGCACCATACCCTTCAGAAGGAAGGTGTGAAAGTCGCGCCTGCGCCACTCTTCTACATTCTTCTCATACGACTTGCTCAAAGGATGCAGCAGGCCACCGTTGAATCCGCAGGCCTGTGAGAATCTAAACCCCGCTCTGCGAGCGAAGCCTGCTGCGACGCACATGGCAGCACGGGGACATGCGACGCGACGCGCATCCCAGCTCTCAGGCGCACCTGGGTGTCGGCAGACTTGTTCAACATGGAATCCATCTCCGTCACGGTGTCGTTGAAAGTTTCTGACACTTGACTCCTGCCTTAGTGTAATGAAAGGAGCCTTGCCTCTCTCCGTTCTTTACAAAACTGGTAACCAGCCTCAAAATGCGAACGGGTTAAACAGGTCTGGTAGCTGGCTTGCAGTCTGATAGATCTGGTCTGCAGGTCTGCACCTTTGTCTCAGCATGCTGAAAGAAGCATCCCAAGGAGTGTACTTGAAGAGAAAATTATAGCCATCTGCGACTATATATGTCAAACCCACGTCCTCAAAAGCCACTCTAGGACTTGCACGGGTATGAATGCTGGAGCGGAGCAATCTCAACATGTGTTCACGCTTCTTGGTGGCGTCGGCGAGGGTACACTACTAATGCGCTTGTAGCAGTCAAACCTTCCGAACGAGGTCATTGAGCCGGTCATGGTAAAACTAGGGCAGGAAACTTGAACTAATCGCATTGCAAGAACCCTATCCGATCCACTCCTGCCAATGAGCTTTTGTTGTGTTGACACCTCCTTGTGGGCCAAGTCGCTGTACTCAACCAGGTGCTTGAAAAAATGCTGCAAACAAAATAAACCATATGAGAAGCATAGAAGCAGTACCTGAAAAGAGATTGGCACAAAATGACACACGCGTTCGCCAATTGCATACTCACAGTGCAACCATCAAACATGCCATAATATCGGCTTAGCCTCACAAATTTCGAGGTTGGTATGCGTGACATTGTACCAGTTGCGGTACTCCATCAATATCCGAGCTAGCAGCGCCAAATCTGCACCGGTGCCGATGAGGAGTACGAGATGTGGGACGCTGTGGATTACCTTCACATACGTCGGCACATACCTGCAATGACCGGCTCGTGATTCTGGTACGGTAGCATGTACAGGTCAAGGTCAACACACCCTGCAAACACATGCGGAACCAAGGTGCTTGTACTTCGAGGGGGCGAGGTCCCTTATCGGCGTATCAGATGGGAACAGGAACCGTTTGGCTGCTAGCCCTTCGCAACAGATGTAAGTCCAAGCTTCCCAATGAAGCGAAAAGGTTCCAGCGGGAATGGCCAGCCGTGTGACTCGCTCGCATCAGCGGCATCAGAAGCAGGGTCGTTTCTGGATGGCGCGGTGGCCTCACATGAACGATGCAGGATGAATGCTTTCAATGCACCGGCTTCGGTTCCATGCTGCTCTAGTAAGCAATGGGGCTGCGGCGTTGTAAACAGGCACCTCGTCTGCCGTGAGTTTTGTGGTCCTTGCAAAGCACGTCGAGCCGTAAAAACAGCAACTCAACAACTGGTAATTCGCCTCGGCCCCCCCCGCCGAAGCGGTCACAGGTTTCCACAAGGACCCCTGTTTCCCCACCTTTTCATCCTCTCCGCAGCGACGCACACGCCCGTAGCCGGCAGCACGGAACCCCCCCCCTTTCTTGGATTTCGGGTTGACAACCCCCACAGTACGTCTGCTGTACAGCCGGGCTGGGGATGACGCGAAGCGCTTACGTCACCAGAACATCAGTCGCAACAGCAAACACCACGACCGCCAGCAACCCCCCCCGCAGTGTCGGCCTCAGCAGCATCCCCACCGCCACCATCACCACGTGACCATAACCACCACCACCACCACCACCACCGCCGCCGCCGACAGACGCAACAACAAGTACTAACTACTAATTACTATAATCGTTGCTGTTCCTCCTACTACTACTACTACGACGACGACTACTGCCACTACTTACTACTACGACGACGACTACGACTGTCACGGATATGGCATTTCGCAAAGTGCGATTGAAGGGTGTGAGCCGGCAACATCCGGCAACAATACACCTTGACTGCTGAAGCTTCATCGTCCCAAAGAAACGAACGTTGCCCTGTACAGCAGAACAGTTGCACCCTGACCCCCCTGCATTTCACCAGTGTGGGCGTAGGCGATGGTTCTGACAGGGGGGCATGGTGATTCATGGAAACGAGAGTGGTGGTGATGAAGTGAAATAATGATGTTCATGCTGCTGCTGCTGCTGCTGCTGCTGCTGCTGCTGCTGCTGCTGCTGCTGCTGCTGCTGCTGCTAGTGAAGATGGTGTTGATGCAGCTGATCATGTGGATGATGTGGATGTTGTTGATGATTACAGAAGTGTTTTCAACGATGCAGATAGATATGACGATGATGATGTTGAAATAATCATGACATGGAAGTTCGTGATGAATGTGATGCTGATGGCGCTGGTCATGTTGATTGTCATTGCGGTTTGGGTGATGACGATGACGATGATGTTCATGTTCGTGTGCATGTAGATGATGATGCCGATTGTGATTGTGGTGTGTTGGTGCTGATGTTGATGGCCGTGTTCGCTATCAACATCTATCAACTCTCCCTACTGCACTCGCGACTGCATGACCACATGCCGCCAAGACTCTCTGCTTCTGCCATGCAGAACTGACCAACCGACTTCCAGTTCGCAAACAACTGCACCCACGAAAATGGCCTGGGACTTAGGTTTGAGCCGCATCTGCCCGGAAGAGCACGCCTCTTTTTCTCTGTTTTTCGACTACGGGTACATTGTTTCGCGACAGTTACATGCGTGGTCCCAGTGCGGCTGCAGGCTACGCCATGCGTGCGTACCGTAAGTCCGCGCTGGGAGGCGGTTGGTAGCCGGGTCATATCAATCGGCATTGGCCTAAGCAGCACCTTCGAAAACTTGGAAAAAGGCTGCCGCATGCCTACCTGATATGCGTGGACCGTGTAAAATCTCTAGCATGCCGCGGCAGACTCAAACAAATGCGACCAACCGAGGACGCTGGCAGATGCGCCTGCAGAGCGCGCATGGACTGGGCTCGGATGCACTCGGCACCGGGCTACAAGCAAAAGGGATTTCGCCTAGCACTCGATGCGCCAATGCAGCTTCACACGTCCTCAGCAAAATGGCTCGGAAGAGTGGTGACGTGAAGTCCAGCAGCGGTTTCACGGAGTAAAACCCCACGGCATGCGCCGACAGCCTACTCGGCTTCATGGAGTGTCGCATGGCGCGCTGTAGCCCGGCGCGACCTCCGCTTCGCACACAGTCGCCCGCTCTCTCGCCTTTGCCAGTTGGCGTTGCAATCAGCACGAGAGGCCCGCGACTCGCTAGGAGTGCTGTGCTGCGACGCGACGTTGGTGTCCTCCCTTACCAGAACGCGTCACCTGCACCCATGCACCGTTGAGGTGCACGGGGGTGCGGTGAGGATCGCACAGCGATGCAAGCACTGCATGCACCCCAAATTTAACTCTAGACTCTAGGTCCTGGGTTCGGAGATAGGAAGCCGCTGGAACCCTGCAGCAGCTGTTTTGTCCGCGGCCTCCTCCGGCTGCGGGCTCTGCGCGCGCCGCCCGCCGCTGCGTCCTCCGATGTCCTCCGTCTGGGCGAGACGTTGGTGGGGAGCATTTTCCGCCGCGGTCCAGCTGGCACAGCCTTGGGCCACGCCTCGCCGGCCGCTCCACAGCCGGAACAGAGCGACGGCCCAGCCCTGGACCGCGTGCTCGAGCTCGCCGCCGCCGAGCCAAGACCGTGTGGTGGCTGAGTGGTACTAAAATGTGACACCTTCGGACTTGCATTGGAAAGAATCAGCTATTACGACATCGAGCGCTTCGCGAGCGCGAGTGGTGACAAGAAGACACTCGCCGGGACATGGCTGGATGTGTCGGGAACGACAGGGCCACTATGTTGGCTAAGGGCGTACCGCCCCGATGCCAGGGCACTCTTTGCACATAACGGGCTGCGAGCGCCAGGCACTGCGCACGCCCGAAACATCGAGCCGCCCGAATATGCCCGGGCTGTTCGCGGGAACATATTTACATATAGTCATGAATACATAAGAGCTATGCGAAGGGTTTTTTGCGAGGGTGTTTCACATTTACAAGCTCTTTGAGATTGAATGTTTCAGGATTCTAAAACATCCCGGCTTGGAGTTCCAGGTTCGATGCGTAAGGTGCGGGGCTGTAATGCGGCAACCTCGACTTTCGAGCGGCTGCCACGAAACGTTACCGGATTTGTCGCTCGCGCTACGTGCACAGAACAAGCCGCACCGCCGTTTGGCATCTGCCACCAGCAGCAGCAGCAGCAGGAGCAGGAGTAGTCGTAGTAGTGGTGGTAGTGATAGTAGTCAGTAGTGAATAGTGCTAGTGGTAAGGAATGCATGCAAGCGTGCCAGTACCCAGCCCTCCATCCATCCACCCATCCATCTACCGGTCCGTAGCAGCAGCAGCAGCAGCAGCAGCAGCAGTTTTAGTAGTGGTGGTGGTGGTGGTACTACATAGTACTACCACTAGTGCTACTACTAGCACTACTGCTACTGCTACTGCTACTGCTACTGCTACTACTACTACTACTACTACAACGACGACTACGACTACTACTATTACTACCACCACCACCACCACCACTACTACTACTACTACTAGTACTAGTACCAGTACTAGCACTACTACTGTTACTACGACTACTACCACCACGACTACCACCACCACCACTACTACCACTACCACTACCACTACCACTACCACTACCACTACCACTACCACTACCACTACACCGGCCCGCGAAAGGCAGTGCATTGGATGTTGGTCATGCGAATCCCCAACTAGACGCCCGCATTCAGAAAGGAAGTGCAAGGCAGTGCAAATCATAGTTCTAGTTGGGGACGCGTGGGTCCGAACATAAAGTTTTCAAGCCGATTTGAAGGCCAGAACCTGCCAATCCCCATGAGACGCCGTGCATGCACTGGTCCCCGAAGCATGGTCTGCGTGTGTGTCAACAACGGCAATCCCCATGTAGACTTTTTGCTTTGCTTTGCGCCTGTTCGAGTCCAAGACTACGGTCCTAAAAGGACATGGGGAATGTCAGGAAAAGCATATGCACGCCTAAGATATGGACAAGCTTTGCAACGTGCGCCATTCGGGCAACGATGCAGCACAATCGATCCAACTATTTCGGTCAAGGTGAGTCGCAGCGAACATGTTTAAGTCATCATCCCAGCGCGTAGCGGGACGACCAGGCTTTCGGCTCGGCTTTTCACTGAAATTATGCCACCATTTTTCTGTTGGTAACCATTTCGTGGTATAAAAGTGCCATCCGAGTTGACCCGCAAGTCGCGAAGCCAGTGTGAATTTACAACTTCGCAGCTGTTTTGTCCAATTGGGTATTGGGTGTTGGCATAAAGCGTAAGAGACCCGAGAGTTCATCCTTCTCATCGTGACCACCCACTCCTCATCGTCCACACGTCGCCAACCAACTATGGACCGCAGCATACGACGTTGAACAACATCAAGGTCAGTAAACTGTTTGTCAGTAAGCGGCAAAGTTGATAGTCCATACAGTACCGCCGGAGTCACAACTGCTTGAAACAGCTTCAACCTGTTCTTCAATGAGACATGTTTGTTCAGCAAGCTCTGCCGATGTAAATGAAACTTGTGCAACCCGAATACGGTGTGAGTATTCCACGGCTGCACGCTCACGGAGATTGCCACACAATAAACGTCCGAGGTAAGGATGTTGATCTTTACCGTGCAAAACCGCAATCATGTCTCCATGCACATCCAAATACATTGGCGATGCCAGCTCCGTTGTCGTCAAAATTTTTGTTTTCTTCGGATTGAGTTGCAAACCGACTTTCAGAAGCTCTTCCGACAACACTTCCAACATGTAGGCCAATTCAGATGACGATTTGCTGTAAATCATCAAGTCGTCTGCAAAGCGAATGTTCGTCAAACGTTCGGTGTGACCCACGTGAATACCACAGTCACGGATGCGGGATTTCCAAGATTGTATCGCTGCTTCAAGCCCAGCGTTGAAAAGCAAAGGGCTCAAAACATCACCTTGTTTGACTCCGCGCGTGATGCGAAATCTGCGGCTGCCATGAACAGATCCTGTCTGACCCAAGTACAATGCCTTCAATAGCTGTATGTACGAAGATTCCACACCCTGTTTCGCAAGTGCAGCAAACAATGCGTTGTGTTCCATGCGATCAAAAGCCTTCGTAAGATCTAAGCTTGCAAACCACAAGTTGCATTTCCACTCAACTGATTTGCCACATATGGTGTCAAACACTGCAAAAGCATGATCAGTCCCGCGATGCGGACGAAAACCCACTTGGTCGGGTGACTGGTAACTTTCCAGCAGCGGTTGCAATCGCGAGCACAACATCTTCGAGAAAATTTTGTAAGTCACTTTCAATATCGCAATCGGGCGCCAATTCGAAGCCACTGAAGCATCACCAGTCTTCGGGAGCATGCTGAAAACGGTATGGCACCACTTCGGATCCCAAACGTGTTCATGTAGCATATGGTTGTACATGCTGAGTAAGCACTGATGTAACATCCCGCCGGCATGAATAAACATTTCCAAGACCAAGCCATCGCCGTCTGCAGACTTACCATTCCGAAGCTGTTTCAAAGCCAACTGGAGTTCAGCATCGTCGAATGCAGGAATCTTGTCAACACACGACTGCGGGCAAGTAAAAGGCAATGACGCGTGACTGTCATCCTCAGTCGAAAAGATGTTCTCCAAAAAATCGGCGAAGTCATCCGGGGAAGGTTGCGTCGAACAACTGTGTCGTTTTATGTTATCATCTTGAACAGCATGAAGACGATTTAGGCTGGAAAATTCGCTCAGGATCTCGTTCAACTTCTCATTACGTCGTAGACGCATATGGCGACGCAAATGTTTTCGAATAAGCTTGGAAAGATGTGCCCGCTCCACGGCACATCTGCATTGCCGTCGTTGTTGAAGTAGGCCACGAAAATCTTCACGTTCCCAAGGCTTCTTTGCATCAGTGGATCGTTGGGTGCAACTTTCTGCCTGTTCTGCACAACGTTTAACACCATCTT
Organism: Symbiodinium sp. CCMP2592; assembly: GCA_905221615.1. NCBI lineage: Eukaryota > Dinophyceae > Suessiales > Symbiodiniaceae > Symbiodinium > Symbiodinium sp. CCMP2592. The sequence continues at coordinate 566,270 of CAJNDT010003079.1, read as the reverse complement.
CAAGCTCCGAAAGCGTCTGTGGCTTTGATTTTCGCAACCAGTCAACGAGCAATGATTCGTACAGAGTCTTTGTTGGGGCAGTCGGGTGCCATCCGCGTCGACAACGTTGACGCGCAACACGTGGTTTTCGACATATTTCAACCTCAATGCATCCATGCACTGCCCTGTGATCGGAACCTAAATCGAAATGGCAAGATGTACAAGCTGATCGCGCACTCAACGAAACATGACATAGCAAAAAGTCAATACGCCTCCTGATGCCCATGCTGCTTTCGAATGTCCATGCCTCCTGTACAGGTGAATCCCTGTTCAATGTTAATTTGTCGATGTTGGCCCTAGTCTCGCTGAAAAGGACCACATCCCACATGCATTGCTGCATCTCACCCAATAACTCCAAAAGTTTTGCGTTTGAATGAAGTCTTGCATTTTTACAATAAATGTGCATATGCGCCTGATTTGAATTCACTTGCACTGATTCATCGCCATGTCTTGCTTTCGTCGACTTAACCATGTGAACAGGTTGACCCGTCGTGAGCGACCGAGAATTTGCACCAGCTGAAAATTCAAGCTTAACGGAATATCCATTCCTGCATGGTATGCTGTGCATTCGCCCGTGTCAATGACAGAAACATTTTCAAGAATGGCTATTGTGGTTGCCTCCGATACAACTTCCTACTGTTGCCCGCGAAACTTGGTGCAACGTCTTCGGGTTACACCGTTCTAAGCAGACGCCGCGCATTCGGTAAGTCCGAGAAGTCAGTGCAAATCACTACAATCACCATGTAGACGCTCGATTTCAGAGTCACCCGCTCAACACAAACAGCAGTGGAACCACAGTACTTCAAAACCAGCCATTTCCCCACTACACGATCGATTTTCCGAAGCACCCGCTCAAGACACACATCACTGGCATCGCAGCGCCCGACAACCAGCCGTTCCTCATACCAAAAACCATGCAATATTGATACGAATAGTAATACTCTCAGACGCTGTCCGGAAGCTTGTGAAGACATACAGTTTGGTGGCCTCCGATACAACTGGGGCTCGAAAATGGGTATCCTGACTGGACCTAGAACGATACCTTGAACGATACCAGAACGATACCCTGAACGATACCCTGCGCTTTGGCATGGAAGCCGAGAGCCCAGCCAACCCTCCGTACCAGTACTAGTACTAGTACTAGTACTAGTACTAGTACTAGTACTACTACTACTACTACTACTGCTGCTGCTACTACTACTACTACTACTACTACTACTACTACTACTACTACTGTTACTACTGCTACTACTACTACTACTGCTACTACTACTACTACTACTACTACTAGTACTACTACTACTACTACTACAGCTAACTACAACTACAGCTACAACTACAAGTACAACTACGACAACGACCACTTTAATTTCCACAAGGTGTGTGCAGTACATCATTCGCAGCCGTTCACGAAACCCCAACTAGACGCTGTGACACTAAGCAACGCATCGCTTTTCACACCCCAGAGTACCACTACCACTGCTACTTCTACTCCTACTACCAGTACTACCACCACCACCACTACTACCACCACCACCACCACGACGACGACGACGACTACCACAACTGGGAACAAATTATGATAAGAGAAATTCAGACCTGAAACCACCGTCCTCGGTAGGTAATGAAAAGGAAAGATGCATCACACCTACGGCGACAGGCATCAAGGCAGCATCAGGCTAAGGAATCTAAAGAAAGTTATCGCTGCAGGTGAACAAAATGCACATGAGCAGCAATCGAAGATCGAGAATTAAGCGGATGTTGTGGCATGAAGACCAACCGCAGAACATTTTTCGTTTGAGAGCTGGGGGAAAATCAATCTCATAATTGCGCGTACGACTCTGCCAGATCTGACGCTGCTCATCAAATGCTGGACACTCTCGCAACCCATGCAGAAGACTGCAGCTTGGATTGCCACACAAACACATATGCTGCACGAAACCGTCCCAAAGTCCATTCACGTGTAACGCGTGTCGGAATCCTACCACCGTGCACGTCACACTCAAGATAGGGATGAAAGGCCAGGAAAGGCCTCAAGGAAGACACGGTCACAGCTTCTGAGTGGTATTGTGCCAATGCCTGACCTTGTACGAGAGGCATCGCGACGCCGGACTACTGACCTATTCCACAGCAGCTGCGCCGCCAGAGCACCCGGCACCACCCCACAAGCAGCCGGCAGAAGACCGCCACTGGATTGTAGCTGCAGCTTCACGTCGCGAGCCCAAGACCCTGGCGAGTGCACAGCAAAGTGGAACACCCGACTAGCCAAAGTACGAGCGTCATCCGTGCCGCCAGCAGCACATAGCCGGCCAAATAAGCTGAATTGCAATCGGCGAACTTCAACTGACAGGGGACGCCAGCCCAACTCGCCCACGACAACATCATCTGATAATGGAGAGCCGTACAAGAGCGATGGTAGCACATACGAGCGAAAGAGACTCGTGCGGAAACTGGTGCACAAACCTCGGTTCTCAGCCCAACCCAAGCACTGATGGAACTTGCCAATGCTCTTGTCAATACGGTGCGCGGCATGCTTTTGCCACTTCCTGGAGGCGTGAAACATCGTGAAACACCACCCCGAGGTAACAGTGTTGACTGACACATGGCACTCAGGCTCCCTGAAGGTGGAACCTGGAGCTAGAGGAACGTGAACCTACTACAAGAACAGGACCAATTCCAAAAGAGAAGTGCCATGAACTGCCACTGCGACCCCCATGCGCCTACAGCGGTGAGAGCACTTTGCAAGTCCGACTGGTTGTCGGCAAGGATGACAAGATCATCAGCGTACAACAGCAGGGGAAACCCGCGGTGCATTGGGACAGCTACCAAGCGCGACGCCTGGGCAAGCTGCACGAACAGCTATGATAAAGTTGTAGTACTGCTGGTATTGCCATAACTTTCGCGAAAACAATTCTTCAGCAGACCCATCGCGGAATTTTCGCGATGCGTGTTATGTTATGCCATGTTATGTCCGTGATCTTTGTGTATAAGTACCACGACAAGGACCTCTAAATCAATGCCCACATGCCAGTGTTAATGCGTGCATCGAGCGGCAGGGCGGAAGCTCTCCGGCCAGCGTGCAGATATTTGGTGCTGATGTGGCGGTGGCAATGTAAAACCGAGATGGCGGCAACACATGAGGGTGGCGGCGCAGACCGCAGTGTCTACGCGCCTGTCGCGGCCCAAGCGCTAAAGGCCTGTACGAGGGCAACCCAGGAAATGCCGGGTCGTCGCCATCAAAAGGTTAGACAGGTGCTCTTGCAATTCCACTTGCACCCAGGCTTGCGCCAACACGATGTTGGCCTCAAGTGGGCTAGCGGAGGGATATACGATCCAGTTGACCGGATTCATGGATTTTTTTCATCGGTGGTTGGACGACATATGCCACGTCTTCATTTTGTGGGCACGAACATGTGGGACAACTGTTGTTGTTCCCCCCCCGCCCATTTTCCTCCGCCTGCATGGTATGGGTTGCTGAGCGCACCGCGCAGCTGCCTACATTATGGAGTCCTCTCCGAGCGGATGCATCGTAGTACCATGCCCTTGTTGCTTGCGGGCACGCGATACCGCACCAGCAAACAAGGGAGTCGTATTGTGCCGTAGGTGAATCAAACATTTGCGTGGCAACCGTATAACTGCCGTGAGTGAAGCCATATATCCGGGCCCAGCTGTCACCCCAATTCCTCCTGGAAACGACCTGTGTGTGGGGTCCAAATCGTTGAGCGCTGCTGGCAGTGCAGCATACGGATGCATACGCAAAGCCGCGGCATGGCTGAAAATATCCCACGGACTCCGCATGTACAAAATCTCACATACGGCCGTTGAGTTCGCGCATGCCCGGATTTGCTAAAACTGTATTAATTATGCACTAGTTATGCACTGTCTCGCTCCTGGCAGTACCTCAGGGCCATCACACGCTTCCGCAACGTCATGCAATGCATCATCTGCATCAACAGATGTTGGGTTTTGACAACATGGCTCAGCGCTCTGTCGTGTGTGCGCCGTGCGCTTGCTTGTGATGATCGGGTCTGTGTCCGCGGCGTTTGTGCACGGAACAGCACGGATTATGAGGATCTGCGTTCCTGCGCTTGCATGCAACCAAAACGTCCCGAAAGGACTGACGAATAAAACGAGTGCAGGGCACAGGGCGCGCATCATTCGCCGGGGCGACGCCGACCAACTCGGGCGCAGTATGAAAAGAATGACGCAACGCGATTAAGCAATCCAGCGCGCAACAAGTTTTTGCAAAACAAGCACTGGGCTCACCCAGTGCCCTTTTGCAACACACATGTGTGGCTCACAACAACAATTAAACTTCAGCACAAGACACGTGCCTGGGCGAGATGCCGGGATGCCGGCCGGAGTCCATGGACCAGCAGCAGCAGCAGCAGCAGCCGCCGTAACCGCAGCCGAAGCCGGAGCCACAACAGTAGCAGTTGCAGTCGCAGAAGCAAATTCATGCATCAACTTTTGAGGATAAGTGTTTGCCCAACAGCCGTCAGCGAACAACGGCAAACCAAAGCAATGTGGTCAAGGTCATCGTTGTCACACGATGATCGGAGATCGCCACAAACGGCGTTAACGCAACCCCCCGTCTTGCAGGGTGGGCCAACGTCTCTTGTCGTTTCCCGACACAAAAAATCCGCGGTGCCTGCTTCGATGTGAAGAGCCGCGATGCTGTCCGTGTGCGGTGGGGCTCCGAGCATCGACTGCATCCGACACTGCGAAACTGGCAGATACCAGCCACACAAGTTTTGTCCCCGCGCCGTTGTGTCTTTGCGGAAAGTAGTGCAGCACTGGTGCAGCGTGTCCCGCGACGGCAAATACTTTATGTTGAAGTGCTGGCGAAGCGGCCGTCGACTTGGGGCCGCTCGCAGTCATGCACTCACGACCAACGAAGCGTTGCGGGGCTGCGCCGGGGGTGGGCTCCGGGTAGTTTGCACGCTGCTATACAAGCGCGACATAGCGCGACCCCCTGCACAGCCCCATGGGAAAGGGGTCGGCCGGCACGAGTGAGTGGGGACATGTCGAGGTCGGGGACATGTTTTTCACCTTCGAATGCGGTCGGCGGTAGGCTCGTCTGGAGAAACGGCGTGAGCTGTACAAGCTACATGGACGATGCAGCAGCATTCGAGGCCTTCACCTTCGCAGTAAATGGCACTGCCCGCGCGCAGGCCCGCAAGTCGTGCTTGATGCCATCACCCTCTCACAGCTCAAACCGCCCTCCGCAAACCTAACACAGGGGAGAGGGTTAGGCGCCTCGTTTCCCACGCCCTTGTCGGAACTCTTGCGGCTGCCACCCGGCCGTTTGAACAGTCTCAGGTTGCACTGCCGGCACTGAAAGCCTGGCAGCAGCTGTTGAGATGGACCCACGGACCACGGTCGTGTCTTTGGATGGCCGCAGCACTTATGACTCATGACACCATCAGCTGTGCGATCATCGTCGCCAAGCTTTGCGTATACCGTCCCGTCGCTCGTACTTTTTCGTGCGAGCCACGTACGCACGCACCTCTATACCACTTGTGGTGGGACACTGGTGGGACGGAGGACGACGGACGGATGCGTGTGATTGTGCAAGCTGAAGGTATATTGAGCAGGGCGACTAGCTCCGAGTTTCCACGCACGATTCGCTACTTCTTTGAAGTGGTGATGAGCGCTTTGCAGGTTTTATGGGCTTCTTTCATAGTGATTTCCAGGGAGCTTGGCTGTTGCTTTCTGCGCGGCGCCTCGCGCTCAGCACCTGCTTCGTCGCGTTGTCCTACTACCCTACGCCCGTGCGCATGACGCTGCTCCGTTTAGCAGCTTACTGGGCCGCGTTGGATGCCGCGCTCCCGGTTCCGCGCGAAACTCGGGGCCGCGTGGCGGCCGCCCTGCCGACGCGCAGCCGCTCGAGGTGCCGGCATCCGGGCGGCTGAAGGTGAACTTGGCGTTCAGAATTCTCAGTTTGGTCGGGATGCTGCATCCAACCCCCATGGCCGATTTCATGCACGTCGCAATGAGGCGACGCCGGGCTTCGTTGTGTTTCTTTGCTGCGAATCGGTGAGCCGGCGTAGCTGGCGGCACCAGGTCGGTAGAATTGCCACCTCGCCGTTCCAGCCTCCGACTTCCGACGAGCCCACAACAACCCACAACGACGAGCTGTTATGGGCCGCCGTGATTGTTCTCGGCACTCTGCCCGAAAGGTTGGGAGACGTACGCATGCACATGTGAAGTACGCACATGTGAAGGGCATCATCACAAATTGGAGGACATTCGATTTGCGCGGAACAACAGGAAGTCCTCACTTCTGAGTGCCCGGCCGCACGTAGATTCGTGTTTTGCGTCGCTGGGTCAAACAAAGCTGGCCGAGCCAGAAATCGTTGCAGTTTTATCTTCGCAACAGAGACTAATGTCTCAAACTTGGTCGAGGAGGTTCCTGCAGCAACGAAACAGGCACAAACTGGATAAACATGTGGGTTGCACCCAAGCCCGCAATTAAACAAAGTACAAGCTCAAACATCCGCACGTGTCGGAACCTGTCGCGCGCTTTTTGTGCAAGTAAGCGTTTCGCCACAGCAGGAGCGCCGGCCTCAAAATGAGGCTGTTCTCAGAGCGTGATTTGAAACCATGGCAGCTGGCAGGCGTGGCATCTTCTGTGATTCGGCGTGCCTTTTGGGGGGTCTTGTTTTGAGTGTGGTTGAAAGGCTTTTGGCGCCGCGTGCCGCGGGTTTTCGTGACGTCAGTGTGCCAAAATGTCGGCTTGCAGTTGGCCCCAAAGTTTGTATTTTCTGGTTGTTCGCCTCGACGAAGAAAGTCTGAACATGTCTGAACCGCGGGTGTGAAACAAAAGGTTGTTGATCTCCGAGTCATGGTTTTGCACTTCAGTATTGATTTGAAGATATGTTCGAATCATTGTCAAAACATCGGGAGTTCATATTCACTGAGAAAGACTTGCTAATCTTCTGTGCTAAATCTGCATCGGATCAACTTCGTCAGATTTGACCATGGCAGTTGACAGCATCGGATCAACTTCGTCGTGGTTGAAAGACTCATCCGGGGTTGATTGGAAGATACCTTGGTGAGTTCATAATCACTGGGGAATTAAAAATGATGGACATGGACTTGTCAATACTTTTGCTACATCTGCATCGCATCAACTTCGTCAGATTTGCCAACCGCGCAGTTAACTGCATCGGATCAACTTCGTCAGACTTGAAAGCTTATCCGAATTGATTGCAAGATATGCTCGAATCATTGTGTGAGTGACAAAGATCTGTCATTTTTGTTTGCCAAATCTGCATCGGATCAACTTCGTCAGATTTGAAGCTTACCTGAGTTGATTGGAAGATATATCCGAATCATTTGAAAACATAAAAGAGGATGCAAGGGGTGGGGGCTGAGGATGTAAGGCTTATAATTAATGCTTACCCCTTCCCCATTGAACACAGACGTTACTAGCACCATCCCACCCCCTATCCCACCCCAAAGAGCTACTAATCCTGAGAAACGCACAACGGCAAACGATGCGCTAGCTCAAACATGAGCAGGCCATCATCCAGAACAGCTAGAATTCTGTTTGGCAATCAGCTTTTTCTTGTAAACACCCACATTACATCAGCAACTGGTGGGCATTGACCGGCAGGGAATTAGGTGGCTCGCGCAAATACCCATGTTAGAATCCATTAGTTGAAGTCTGCTTCAGAGTGTTGCTCGAAGGATGTTCAAAGGAATGCTTCGCAAGCAATCCACGAAACGTACCACTCGCCTTCGAACCTGTATTGTCGGATGCACTCATCAACATCCCACACTGACTTATGAATTCTACAGTACCGGGTTCGCCCTAACCTCTGTGGCCCATGAGTGGGCCCACAGACGACGGCTCGCCGAATTGCCTCACAAGCACAAAGCACGAAGAACGCACACTGCATGGCAAGAAAGTACCCAACAACGTCCGGAGCAGGATCGGCCGATCTTCACCCGACACATGATCTCCCAACCGCACGTACAATAATTCCAGCCTGCCAAGCTCGAAACAGAATCGAACATTGGAAGGTGATTTCGGGACCCGCATGAGGCGAAGGACACCACAATGAAGACCTTGCTTAAACACCATCGCGACGGTATGTACTGGCAATGAATCACTGGACCCAGCTTCGCTGTGACGGGAAGCACGGCAAAAGAATGCCAGGAGTTCATTCAGTCTCAAAGCATCGAGGTAGCAGCTCGAGGGACGGAGTGGCAATCTGAGGCGACAGATAAGGATGGAGCCACCGTGTTCACGGCAGCGCCAGGACTTTACACACTTGATAAGGCGGGAGCGGATATGTTGAGGGAAGTGCAGTTGGATAAACACTCGCCCATTGCGAAGATGATGGCTGCGGCATTTGGATTGACGGAGGCCGTGAGGAGCCGAATGCAAGCGAAGAATGCACATATGCAAGCGCCTGCAAGGAAGCTGATGCAAGTAAACTCGGCCGTGGGCCTTCCATGGACAGTAGTCAGGGGGCTAAAGAGGGGAAAATATTAACCTCGCTTGTGGCACCATACATCGCTGGGATAACTCTTCAGCGCCTCGGGGTATCGTCAACCGGAAGAGTTTGATGCTAGACCGATACCTGACATGAACATAGATTCCGAGTCGCCGATAGCGAGCTCATGGGGAGTGATCATCATGTCAAAGCAACGCGGAACATGTTGAAGACCGCGTTTGATTGGTCGCAGTTCAAGACTCACAACCATTAGGTAGGTGATAGGAGACTTCGGGAACCACAACGGGGAACCCGGTAACCGATAGTGTTGATACATTCAGAGCATGGTGCGAATGTCGGCCGCTTTCGCGTGCATTACTGCCACGGGCAACTGGGGCAAAGGCTCGGTTTGCGAAACTTGAGTTCACAAAAGGACTGCAGCCGCAGGACCCGCAAATCACGTCGAAGGATAAAGCTAGCTCAGTGCCCTGTGCAACTTCACCATGTGATGTCGTGGGCATGTGGGGCAATCGGGCCGTGCACACCTGCCTACAGAACTTACATTGCAACATTCCCAGCTGACGCAAGTCTTCTGCCCCATTGGCCACAGTGATAGGAGATGTGTGTCATATGCTGTCCGACCTTTGGCGACAACAGCTTGCAACAGGAAAAGATTTTCACGGAGGAAGGAGAACCAAGGTCCAACTATGGACCATGGCGAAAGTTCATGGCAACATGACGTTTAGAGCGATGAGCGACGGACATACGCGCGCTCTAAGGCTGTGCTGCTGCTGTAAGACATGTCACGCGTGCAAACGTGGAAGTACCCTCACCGAACATGCCAGCGGCGCCGGTTGAGCGTTCAACCAACGGCCAGGACAATCAAGGAAGCCAGGTTCAGACATGTTCAGACGATGTTTTTGCGCAAGCAACACAAAACGAATCGCCGGCCCTTCCGCATCTGCTTGCGAGCAGCCAACCGAACAACATCACAGTTTTGGAAGTCCATCGCGAGTTTTGCGTTGGTCTTCTTGCACTCCTCGGCATGTTCACGTTCATACCTCCGCTGACTCCGTCAAGGCAGCAAGCTCGGCCTCGAAGTCCTGAATGGCAAGCATGAGGACCTGACCAGCCAAACCTATCTGAGCCGCAAACTCCCCCAGCTATCTGAACTTGCAATGTCACTTTACGAACCATGACTGCCGTTCGGTTCTTGCCTGGCCAGGCTTCAAAACATCGAAGTATTGCAATCACATGGCTATGAAATTGGCAAATATTGGCAAATGCAGGCCTGGAAAAAGCTGCGGATCCACAAGCACCAGTCCTGGTCCCGGTCGTGCTGCTCGTGCAGGCTCTGATGGATTTGCAGTTGTCGCCTCTCGTTCCAGTTGGGAGCCTTGAACGAAAATACACCGGCGATACCAACGACTATTACAACCACGATGTATGACTATAAGGTCAAGGACGACATCGACAATGATCACGACGAGGAATGGCTGCTTAAAACACTCTCCGCTCCGCCAGCCCAGAACAACTGGTCTTGTCCAAGACGCCTGTATGCGTTGAGCGCCCATCATGGGTTCAACTGCCAGATCGAGCAGCCAGTTATCTTAAACCCTTGCACACCCAATTTAAAAATCAAACTCTTCTGAGCGCGACGGAGTGCTACAACGCTGCAAGTGCCGATCCAATCCAGCTCCGAATGAAGAGCTCTTAACGAAGCCTCTGCTCCTAGCGGCGCGTGGCTTGAACCGCAGTTTTTCCGTAATCAAAGCAAAAGCCAAGGTCTTTCCGCTTTTGCAAGGCAGTCAGTGAATCAGCAAACTAGAACAACAATTAACCACCATGTTGCAAACAGATCAGGTCGAACCTAATTGTGTGGTACGAGGCCTCCAGAAGCATCAGAACCAAGCACGAATGTTTGCTGCCAGCATCTTTATACGGGGTCAACATCACCTAGATCTAAACATCAACATGCAATGTGTGTCTATGTGTGAAGCCAGGAACGTCTGCACAAAGAAACTACGGCCAGCAGCAGACAAACGCTGCAACAATGCCAGGGCCTGCAAACGACGAGCTGCTTCCTCGAAGATGTCGGTGTCAGCGTTCACCAGGAGATGCATCTCCAAACGGCGTATTTTTTTTGCAAACATGCCAATACTCTTGACACACAGGAGGATTTAAGACCTCCGTTCGTGGTTACCCATACCACGCAGAGCCTAAACTTGCGATTGCTGCCTGATTTCTAACGGACCACACGGGCATTAGAGAACAGCCTGAATAACTGCCGTAAGCGGGAAGGCAAGCGTGCTTGCCGTGGCGCGCTCCACACGCGTCCCACAAAGCAGTAGCCGAAGGAGCTGCATCAATGTCCCAACTGGCCGAACCGCACAAATCCTAAAACCAACGGCATGCTGGGATAGCTTAAAGAAAAAACCGAACATCAAACGAAAACCTCTAAACCCCACTGCCACGGGCTACAGCAACAGCACTGCTTAAGAAGTCATTGGTTTAAGAAATTGAGCCTCTCGGACAGCCGTGCGATAAAAACATATATACAAAAATGCGCACATTCAAAATAAGAAATCCAGGGTACCCTGGACTCAGCGTGCCAGTTCCTGATTTTGTTCTTTTTCATTTTTGTCTTCGCTGGTGTTGTTTGAAGGCTGCCACGCCCGAGTGGATAGGCGCGCGAGCTGGAATGGGACGCGCTGCGGGCTCGAACCCTCCTGTATTCTGATTTGCCGAATTTGTCAGTATTTGCTGCCGTTTCGAAATTTGGGATAAAAAATCCAGGGTACCTTCAAATCCCGAAACGTTGATTTTACTAAGGTGCGCTTCAAAAATCAGAAATCGAGCCCCCTCACGAAAAATTAACTGTTTCTCAACCGGCGCTGTCGCTGTAGGATGGCTCAAAGACATGCCAGCACTTGAGATACTTCTCCCAAGCACTCTATGGTGGCAACGTGAGACCTGAAACCCAACCCAACTAAAGCAACGAACGATTGCAAGTCTGGCCGGTACAAAAAGAGAGCTATAAACGGCTCCTCTCCTCCGGCCTGCTTCCATGCTCTACTGTATCTGATTTATCCATCTATCCATCCAAATACATTCCAAATACTGTTGCGTGTTTGTTGTTATAAATACAATTCCGCTGCAGTCAGTCCTTTATTCCGCTGGATGCCACGCATTGCTCAGGATCGTTTCAAACGCATAGTGGGCACTTGTCGCAGACACTCCTTGATACTTACCTGAACACTTATCTGCTCCACCGAAGCTGACTTGTCAAGTGCCCATTTGTAAGTTGTTCATTGTCCTTGCGCTACACAGGCGCAGGGAGGCACGAAGCCACAACAATCTCTACAGCTTATGCTGGCAGAACCCTCGGACCGGATGCATGCTGCACCCTGCTTCACTGAAGCAGAGGTTGTCTGCATCTGCCCTGAAGCGTCTGCCTCTATCCGGGAGAACTGGGTCATGGCACGGGACCTGACGCTGAAGCTGAAGGGCTTAAGGGTGCGTCTTTGCTTCGTGTGGCAAAGATACTTACGGCTGCACTCGGGCAGCAATGCAGATCAACTCGTCCCGTCGCCGTTCTCCGCATTTAGCGTAGCTCTCACAGCTTTCAGTTCTTCCTGGCAGATTGCAGACACTTGAACATCGGCGCAATTGAGAAACGCTGAACGTGCCGGTTGCGCCAATTCCCGCTCCCTTTTGTCTAGGTCTTGCTTCGTGAAGTCCAGCTGCTGTTTGACCTTGGCATGCGAGCGCTTCACAAACACTGCAACTGCCCCACTCAGTAACTCGGTTCGCCACGGCATCTCTGATTTCGCCAGCTTTTCTGGGATCCAGATTCCTTCACGGGCCGCGCCGCGCGTAACACAGACACGCGCACACACACACACACAAACACACACACCCAGGACAGGTTCGCAGACCTTCTTAGAATACAATCGCCTAGTAGATGAATAATGCTAAAGGGCACACACAAGGAAACACAGGAAAGAATTCAGCATACATACTCCGATTACTTCTTGCTGGGGGTGCTATCTGGCGGCATCCTGAAGAAGAGCCTAACATCGATATCTACTTAGTCTTCTGTGATGTTAGCATGGGCGAAGCAGTGTGAGTGTGTGTGTGTGCTTTGGTTTTTATGAGCTGCCACGTACTGCTCTGTCAGTGTTGCCCCATCTCAGGGCACTCCGGCCTCTGGCCACACCTTGTGCCGGCACTGAGCAAAGATGAATCTCGTCACGAGGCAGCAGTGCGCTGGGAGAAAGCATAAGATGGAAGACTTTGGAGGCCACTGTTCACACAGAAACATAAGGCGCGCAGACGTCCATGGCTACGCCGGCAGCTCTCAACATCCCAGGCCAGTCCTGAATATCATCATGATTTGTGGTGACCGTCGCCATGGAAGGCATCCCATCACGGCCTCGCAAAGAGGGCACAAGGCAGCTGTTACTCTTCAGATTTCACGCCACCTCCTTCGACCAGGAGCCAGATGCAGCTTGCTTGTCGACGGGCTGTAACTTCAATCTGCGCTGTCCTCACACTAGGCACAGGAACGACGGACCCCAGCCGGAAACAACAAAAACCAGGTCTGCCAAATAATCGTTTCAGCTGAGATGCCTTTCGATCGGAGTGCCTGCTACTGAAGAACAGCATGGACGACCAGAGCAGTCTAGTACACATGGACAGTTTTCAAAGGCTCTAGGCCAAGACAACAAGATAAACTAACAATTGACGGGCTTTGGCAACAAGCTTGGCTGTGGAAACGAGGTGAACAGTTCAGTAAGGCACGTGCCTGCGCAAGGGAGATTGAAGCAAAGGCCCACGGCTTTTTCTGAGGGTCCAAGTCGTACAATACCTCGAGACAGGTGTCAAACTCGGAAGCTCTGTCGCACGCCCGCGCCGCAAGGAGCTGATCGGGCGCACGATCTGAATGTAAGTTGAGTTCGGCTTGTACTGCAACGGCAAGAAGATGCTTTCCCTGATGGAACTCAGTTCCTTTCCTGGCCCAGACTCGAACTGACAAGGATCCCAATCCCTGGTGACGTGGACAGGCAAGTTGCTCGGCAAACAGCACCACAAGGTCGTATGCTAGTGTCGAAGATACGGAAACGCCTGGGATGCTGTGCGACGATGCTTCAGCCTCTGCCGGAGCATCCAGCAACGGTCCTGGAGGCGGCTGGAGCCAGCAGGGGGATGAAACGTGTGTTTGCAAATACTGCAACTGCCGCCGAACTCGGCGGAGCTGGAATATGACAATGAGATACTTCCTACTTCGAATTCCTTGCGAGACAGAATGCGAGTGAACTCAAACGAGCCTTGTCGAGCAGGATCCTTATCGAGACACCGAATCTCCACCTTGCGCTCTGCATCCTCCGTGCCCTGCCGGCTGCGAAGCCCATCCGCAAAAGGCACACTGACATGAAAGGCTGATCTTTGCAGAGCTGCCTGTGGCGGCCGCCAGCCGATCATGGTAAGGACCTCAAGATGGAGATGCAAGCCTCCGGTATTCAAGTGATGCGCAAAGTGGCTGGCCTCACACCAAAGGATGATCTCCTGCAGAAATCAAATGGAATTTCGACTGAAACCTCCAGCCCAGCTTCCTGACAGGCCTTTCCGTCCATGTTCGATGCGAAGCCGTCTGCCGAAGCTCCCGAGCCACCGCCACCTCCACCGGCAGCCTGACAATCTCACATGGGACGGTCAGTCTGCTTGCTGGACAGGAGGATAGTGGAGTGAAGACAGCACGACTTGCTGAGAAAACTGTGGATCATGCGCAGTGGCAGGGAGCTACGGGCTGGGTGTGTAGGGATTATTACATATCTGAGTGCATCTCGTGACCGTGGCACCTAAGTGAATGCTATCGACATCACAAGGATGCTTGCTTCGTGCGCTGAACTCGGCCATCCGAATTCCCGTTGTGTCCGCAAGGCACTGAGTAGCTCTTCCAGTGGACACTGCAGGATACTACTTATACACATAGATGCCCCCTTGTCCCATCCGGGGTAACGTTTGCTGTCTGGCAAGCCGAACATCATGTAAACGATGGAAAGCAACGATTTTTATGCAAATGGCAGGTCTTACACCTCCAGGTCACCCTGAATACTTGCTCTACACAATGCGACCAGCCGTTTTCAGTAGCAGGTCTATCATGACCGCGTTGGGCCTTCCTGTGGTATCGGCTTTCAAAAGTGGGACAAGGGAAGCAGAGCAGCTGGCAAGGTCGGCGAAGCGCCGGCCTGACGACTGGCGCAACAAATGGCGCTCACCTCGGAGCCTGCGAGAAGAACCTTGGTTGCACATGATCCTGTAGTTGTGATGGGTTGAGTTGGCTTCAGGCTCCCTCTGTCTCCAAGGAATTCCCACTGAACGAATCCGCAGTGCTGCAAAAGTGCAGGAAACCTGCATACGCCATTTCGCGAAATCACTGCCATGCTGCTTAAGAACAATATGGATATACCATGACGGGGACTAAACTTAGCCAGCACAGGCCCTGTAAGAGTGAAATTTATTTGTCCTCGCAACACCAGCTCCAGGCGGACGAGGCGCTGCTTTGTTCGACTTGACACTGCGGTTCACCACGAACTGAGCGAAAGCTGGCAAGCTCTGCAATGCTACATGGCCAGATGCAGCTGACAAGGATAACTCTAGCTACTGGTACCTGTGAACTCAGAGGTTGAGGCTTTCACGACTGTGAGAGGCAAGCGGGAGTCCAAGGCTCGAGAACTCCAGAGCTGCTGTTCTTTACTTTGGCACTTTGGCAGATGTGAGCAGGTGTGGGTGGCTTCGCGGAGACCGCGCCTCGTTTATTCAGCTACGCCGCTTGCGAGGGATGGGTCCCGCAGATCAGGCAACCCAAGCGGTGAGGTCCAAGAGGGGCAGGCGCTTTGAGGGACGGGCTGTGTTGAACACTGTCCAGCCAACGACGGTCATGTAAAAGAGGAAACATTGCCGCTGAATATCTGGCACCTGCACGACACAAGTCTGACATCAAGCCGAATACTGCCTCGTTGTCAAACTACAGTGCTCGCGCGGCAACTCCCACAACTGCAGCTTTGCTGTGATAGCTCCTTTCAGCGTCGGCCGCCTGGTACTCATAAATGCTGGAGAAGAGACGTATACACTCCGGTGCCTGACCGTACAGCAACAAGCCTGCTCCAGCTCAATGCCTGCATTTGCAGCAATGACTGAGCAAGCGCGCAGACGTGGAGAAGCCGCCTTGGTCCTTAGGCGCATCACACGGAGTCAACAAATTTCGTGATAGAATCATAGGTGCGCAGGGTGCGCAGATACCTTTCATCGAAAACTGGGGCGACCTGTAATTAAGTTCAGACCAGGCTCATATTCACAAGCCACAACATATGGACGATCACTGGACAGGACAGTGCCATCACCCATGGGCGGCAAGAAGTACAGAACGTACCTGGCTTCGTCCAAACCGGAACAATGCACTCACCCAGCACCAGCCGTCAGAGAGCTCGGGCCCGAACGCTATGCCAGCAACAAAGGCAGTAGTGTGGGCCCAAAGGCCAGCCAAATCCCTCTGAGAGATGCCACGAATAAACCTCGGTTCGAGCTTTTGGTTACGAAGCAGTCAGCCGTTGAAGCCTCTGTGCTAAATGCTGAGAAGACCGCTCCATGGCTATGTGGAAGCCCACGAAGATTAGGCGAAGCCACACCCAGTTCTGGCGCCATGCAGACATCGGCCAAGCATGCAGAGATTGAACGGACGTGTCCCGGCACGAGTCTGGTGAACTCGCAAACGTTTAAGTGTCCGAGAACCATGCTGCTCGTAGGACCACGACGACCAGTCCCCCACTACGACCCCCGCAATAACCGCAGAGCCCACAAGAAACCACCAGCACACCACCACAAGAGCACCAAGATATGGCCAAACTGCCTCCCCCCAAGCATTCAGAACCAGGGCCGACTTCTTTCCCTCCAAGATTCGCGAGCCCGGCCAGAATGCTTTGCCCCCACAGCCAAACTGTTTTCCGCAAACTGTTGGTGGGATTCCAAACCTCAAAGAGCGCTCGGTGTAAAGAAGACTGGTTAGGGTAGCAGCACCGGATACCGCTCCAGTTGGGCAGGGTGCATAGCGTCCTATCGTTTACACGAGGCTCGATTCAATGTGAGTTCCTATACTTAGCCCAATCAAGAGAGACAAGGAGGGAGCCAAGGGAAGACAAGCCTTGAAAATCCCAGCATTGGCCACCCACCCACCGGCAGTGTGAAGTGTCGGTATTCTGTTTCGAACTACATTAATAGGAACCTCCGCCGCAAACAGTGTGGGGACAAAACTGTTAAAGAAAAATGAAAAAAGCAGCTGCATAAACATGGTGGCGCTGCGTTTGGAAAACTGTAAGTGCACCACGGCGGCGTGGCCAAAACTCGAGCGAAACGCTCGTTTTGCATAGGCGAGAAGCTTTCGTACGTGCAGAAAGCACTACGTGTAGAGAGTCATGCAAACTGTTCACGAAACTGCAGTTTTGCTCGGCTCCTGCGACGTTTTGGGTATTTCCTCTCAGCGGGCTTTGAAAACTGCAAGTTTGAAGAGCATGCTTGCTTGAAAATCGTGCTCTGACCACACGGGGGGGGGGCGTTTTACTCTGTCCGCATTTTGTGTTTCGGGAGGCCCTTGATTGCAGAGGGGGCTCTTGGCAAGGGACAGCTGCAAGAAGAAAAGCTGCAAAATCCTGGTTTGGCCACAGCGTGGAGGCGATTGACACATTGTGCTGTGTTTCTTTGGACTAATGTTACAGAAGTGACAAGCTCCAGGTATTCCTGCACTTCAAAAATGAGCATGTCTCGAATCGCTGGAGCACTCCAGACGTTCGATGACGTTCGTACCGATTTCTCGCAAGCGTATGAGAGCGGAGACCAACAGTGCCAAACATCGCAAGGTCCCCGTACTGTAAGCAGTACGTTGCGAACAAAAGCTTTGAGGTCTGAAGGTTTAGGGTTTACCGTGCAGGACCATGAGCACGAAGACGACCACATGCAACGATCAAAGAGAAAACAAGAACAAGCAGTGCGCAACCATCACCGTCCATCACCATGCATATCAACAACGCAGCAACATCAAGAACACCCGATTCAAGGAGGATGTCACCATCATGAACATGAAGACAAGCACATGCAATTATGTGCTGACACCGCACGTCACTAAGCACCCCCCACCCACCCCACACACCCCCAAACCGCGAAACCAACAGACAAACCCTACAAACATAACCCATTGGTTGGGAAAGGTGACGATGTCAAAGTTACGTCATCAAGCCCTCCTCCACCCTACTCGGACATGCGTGCAAACACACCTCTCAGTACGGGCGCAGCCTCCGCAAACATGCCAATGTACATAAATTTTCTGCGTAAACACATATATGTCCAAAATAGATATACAAACATGCAAATAGGCATATTCTACTAACATTCACATATACGACCAGAAAACATCCAAGTATACATGTGTATCAACTTATACCGATGCAAAAGTATATAAGCACATAAGCATGCAAATATGTCAGTGTATAACTCTGCGACTGAGTAGACCTGTAACAACAGCGACAGCACTGCTTAAGCAATCATGGGTTTAAGCCCTTGCGCCACCGGGCAGCAGCGCGAAAAAACAATCAAACAAACACGCAACTTTTGAATCGATGGTACTCTCACCTCAGCGTGCCAATGTCTTATTCGACTCTTCCGGATGGTCTTCGCTTGTTTTCTTCGGTTCCAAAAAACACCGAATTAAGAAGCTGAGTGGCTGGATTTGGCATGGAAGGACACCCAGAAGGAGGACTGACCCCACGGTCTTCAAGGGCTTCATATAGGGTTATGAAGGGCTTGATAAGGCTGTCATAGACAGATAAACACTTAAACGCATGGCTGTGTATGTGTATGTACACGCCCACATACACGCATGAATTCTGAATATTTGTGGATACGAATGTATGAAGCGATAAGCATATGAATGTACATATTATGCATGTTGTGTGTTGTAGGTCATGTAAACAGTACGTACACCATGCATGCAACTGCCCCAGGGTTTGGAAACAGCTCTGCCTCGAAATTACGCTGCACGCTGGTAGTGGTATCCAGCTTCGCACCTGCAGCTCGTGCTGAGAACTTGCGCAGGCAAGTCTTCTGAGAGAAAAATGTTCGTGCGGACACTGATTATCTTCACTACACCATAAGAGGGCTCGACCAGCGCCGCTGGAAGCTCCAAACTGAAAACTTCTCGACCCTCACATCCCGAAACTCAAGAAATCAGCAACTCTTCCCACCCTAGAACCTGCATAGAGTGCATAGAGGGCCACGATAGCCCCTGAGAGCCCGAAGCCCAGGGTAGAGGCACCTGGCCCCGGGTCATGCTTGCACTTTGGGGCAATGAAGCTTGATCATGTAAGGACTGTTGGGAGAATTGTGCCACGGGGCTCAGGGGGAAGAGGCCTATGGCTATCGACATAGAGAGTGAACGGCTCAGAGGTTCAGAAGGCATCATCAACGGAGGCAACCTCCACACCGTCTGTGATTCCTTCGGTTTGAAGTGATTGTCGCCATCTGCAATTGCGATAACTGCTATGGCCTGCAAGGCTGATCGTAACAGTTGTTGAAGTGCCTAACCCGCAGAGTTGAAACCAGTTGAAACCCGCTTGGAGCATCTTGCTTCTCTGTCTCCCGAACCCACCCGACTTTTCCTTAACTCGGACGCTCACCTAGATGCCTAGTCACCCCTTCGTGCCGTTATGACTCGGCGTGGTTCCCCGGAAGTTGAACTCATTTCAGCGAAACCCTGCTGTGTTGAGAACTACCTCGCCCAGCCCATATGTTTCCCTGCTCAGGTGCTGCCTGCAACGACGTCGCCAAACTTGATCCAAGTACTGCACATCCCACCGATCGCAGAGCTCACCAAAGCCACACCCAGCGTGTGGGCAGAGCCCAGGCCTTCACAGACATGTGCACATCTGACCACAGTGTTGCTGTGCTTCCTTGATGCATGCGCGGTACCAATGCTGGGGTAGCACATGAAGTTCTGCTTGGCTCCAACCTCTCAAAGATGGTGTGACAAGCCAAAAACACTCGAGTAGACTGCAGAACAAAGGCTGCCAAGCCACGCCACACTTCAAGTTAGAGCCGTCACCCAGCACGATGGGTGGTGTGGCCTGAAAGACAAGCGTTCGGCAGCCGACCAGCATGCATCATCAGAGAGCATTTATGCAAGTCTGGCCTCCACATCTAAAGTATCCAAAAGCGTCAGCAAATTCTGGAACAAGTCCAGAAATTGCAAGTGAAAAAACGTGAAGGTGAAGAAGCGCCACGCCTGAAGCATCAAGACCGGAATAAACATCTCAGTCTGTACATGGCATTTGCACTAGGGCCTAGGAATGAAGATGATCTGTGCTGAATATCGCGAGAGCTATACACTCACTGACAGGCCACTCTACTGCTCTTCGATGGTAGACCTCGTCAACCTCAGAGGGTGTTGCGAGCTTCATGTAAGGTAGAGTCCAGCATTTGGCACGAGAATACGAGTTAGGCTTGCAAGGGTAGCAAGAGTAGCGATCCGACAGCAACAAGATGTGACAAGTGAAAGTAGGCGTGCGTACTTCGAAATAAGGGGGCCTTTGAAGATAGCGGATAGCAGCACCAACAGCAAAATTCAGTGGTCATCCTGACAGCCATCGAGACAATTATCACTAGCAGCGTCATCGTCGTCATTACCATTGCCATCATCGGCATCCTTTCACGCTCTGCTTGGCCTCGCCGCGTTTCAGCGCTGGCCCAAAGATGGGCACACAACGCGTCCAGGGAATGAGCCCACCGGTAAACTCCTCCAGGGATCTTCGGGTTTCGAGCTTCGGCTCAGGGATTTTGAGGATCTGGGGACCCTGGCAGATGTGGTTTAGGGACCGGACCCTCTGGGTTTGGCGCCTACAATGCTACAGTTCCGAGTGCGAGTTGTCACAAAACTCCAGAAACTACAGAAAACCATGGCCGACCGGACAGCGGCAGTGTCCTCCACCTTGCGCACCAGAAGGCAGCAGAAGAACAAGAACATGTAGCCAGTGATGACCGGGCAAGCGTCGACGACGCTCCACAAATCCTGGCACCGGCATACGTGATGATTCAACTCCCCGTGTATAAGATGGCACGGCGGAAGCAGGTCCATGAAGATCCAAAGAATCGGTGGACTGTTGATTCCGTACCTCAGGGCCGGCACCAGTGACAAGCAACCGGCACATAGGTCTTTGAAACAAAACGATACATCGTGCTAGCTGCCCAACACTCACAGCCTGCCGGAATGCACAGATTGCAAAGCGAACCCTCAAAGGCCCGCATGACATCTCATTCTACATCTGATGAGACCCTCGACGATGACATCCTTGCTTTTCAGAGCATGCACAAAACTCGCCCTCGAGTACCAGAGCTTGACAAGTCACGGAGGCCACCAGGACACCGATTGCCCCTCCATCTGCTCAGCCAGTGCATTCACCTCAGAGCACAGAAAGGCAAAATCCTCCCATCCGTCACGTGGCCTCACCAGAGCCTCGGGCTTTGAAGGTGTATTCCTTACCGCTCTCCGAACAAGCCCAGCATCTTTGGCCCTGGTGCGAAACTGTCACTCGACCGCTCTCGATCTGGCAGGCAAGATGAGGCCCACAGGCCTGTGGGGTTCGGAGTTCCAACTTGCGGTCCTGGCAATGAGACATTTGGCCACGCGAAAGAGCTTCGAGGATGGGGGTCGCACTGTCGAGCGGCGGCATTCACCTCGCTGGACAGAAGCAATGCGAGGGGACTCCCCACCCTCCAGTCTTACGAGGCCCCCGCAAGGAGTCGTAGTGCAGGTCCCCGGCTCGGTCGCACCTTCAAGAGCTAAACAGCTGCCTGCTGCTTGCGGCAGCGCAGAAGGCTTGCATCCAAGTGCTGAGCAGTGAAGCGCTGGAGTGTGGGCAGTCCAAGTCACTCCTGCCAGTTCGAGGGCAGATGACTCTCGCCCACTGGAAGGTGCAGTCTGAACAGGGGGCTCGCAAAGCGGAACCCTGTGCAAACGCAACAGATGCTACATGATAGCACGATCCGTAGCCTAGGGCCTAGAAAGCTGCAGTCAGCAATTACACTTCAGCAGGAATGCAGCTCTGTGAATATCCAGAACCCTCCTAAGCTCCAAGCTCGGAAGGCTGCTCTCGAAGGAACCCGGAAGCCACCGCTGTCTCTGCTTCATGACACCCAGGGACCCAGCGTCCTTCGTCTGGCCGGTACACCACTGAGCAGACCCGGGACTGCCCGACCGGTAGCTTCACATCCTGATGCGGCTCATGAGGGCTGGAAATCGGTAGCTCATGTAGCTTGGAGTCGAGGGTATAGGCTTTCGCTACCACAGGGATCGCAAGTGGCGCCGCGGGCTCAGGCCAGGACATCTGCCGCCTGACCACTGCGAACTCCGAGAACTCGGATGGATGCCAGCGGAGAGATGCCTGGAAGGCACAAAACTGTCAAAGCTACGACGTCCTGCCAAAGCTTCTACCATTCTACGAGTTGTCTCGATATTCGTGCCACTGCAAACAGTACGTCTATCATTGAGATCACTGCAACAGTTGGACCTTTATCACGACAATTTCTTGCAAACTAAACTCACCATCGGCCGCGGTTGAATCCTTGATAATCATCGCGATCGCTCTTGCTTTTAATTGTCGCCGGTGCAACCTGCGTTGCAACTATGTTGTCTTGACGCTGTTTTGACCACATGTGCTGCAATAGCAACTGCCCTATTCGGACAGTCTCATTCGTGTTTTTCTCCTGGTCTCGTCACCACTACTTTTGCTTCTACTACGACGACTACACCACTACTACTACTACTACTACTACTACTACTACTACTACTACTACTACTACTACTACTACTACTACTACTACTACTACTACTACTACTACTACTACTACTACTACTACTACTACTACTACTACTACTACTACTATTCCTACTACTACTACTACTACTACTACTACTACTACTACTACTACTACTACTACTACTACTACTACCACTACCACTACCACTACCACTACCACTACCACTACCACTACCACTACCACTACCACTACTACTACTACTACTACTACTACTACTACTACTACTACTACTGCTACTGCTACTGCTACTGCTACTGCTACTGCTACTGCTACTGCTACTGTACTGCTACTGCTACTGCTACTGCTACTGCTACTGCTACTGCTACTGCTACTGCTACTGTTGCTACTGCTGCTGCTACTACTACTACTACCACTACTACTACTTCTACTACTACCACTACTTCTTCTGCTACTGCTACTACTACTTCTTCTACTACTACTTCTACGACGACGACTGCTAATACTATCCCGATTACTACTACCCATCACTACTGCCACCGCTTCTCCCACTACTGCTACTACTGCTGCTGCTGCTGCTCTACTACTACTGCTACTACCGCTACTCTACTACTGCTTCTACTACGGCTTCTACTACTGCTACTACTGCTACTCCACTACTGCTACTACTGCTACTCCACTACTGCTACTGCTGCGACTACTGCCAGCACTGCCACCATCGCTACCAGCGCCACTACTGCTACTACTGCTACCACTGCTACTACTGCTACTACTACTACTCCTCCTGCTGCTGCTGGCAATAACACTCCTCGCTGTGTGAACTATGCTTCAGGTTGCCGCAGTTTGCGTGCAGCTTGGAAAACTTAGCGATCAGTCTGACACTTTGATCAGCGTTTGCCGGAGTCGCTGCTACCATGGTAGACTCCATAGAAATCTGAAGCACGTAAGTGCGTGGCGGTGACAAGCATCCAGCTTGCGCAGTGCCATGTCCAACTGCTCTTCGGCCGGAGCTGTTCGCGCCATGACCTTGTCCACATTCAGGGCACCCCTCGTCTAGCCATAAGCCAATTCACGTAGTTTTGTCAAACTGTTGCCGACTTCTGAATGGATTCACCACCCACCCTCCTGTCGAACCAAACCCTACGCAACGCAAGTCAATCTCAGAGATATAGAACGCCATGACAGGTAGCGGTATGTGAACAAGTACACAGTTTGGAGGAGATATGCTCGTCCGGCCTGAGGAATGACAGTTGTGTCCCACCGTCGGCTCATGACGACCTGCCACTTGCACAAACTGTTGCCGGAGTTCCGTAAAGAAATCTCCCGGTGCACTCTGCCAAGAGCATGACAGCTGCTGAAGCACTTTCTGGATCTTTCTAGTCGTTCGCGCAGTCATCATGCACGCTGGCGGTTTGTGAGGGATGGAGTATCGTGGAGTGGTAGCCGCCGAAGACAAGCCCTACGTTGAGGGTCCAATATTGGTCTGCACAGCTCAGGCCTCTGCATACAGTCTTCCGCAGACGCAGCAAAATTACTTTGCCCACTCTATTCATGACTGTCTTGCCACACTTCTAAACAGATGCATCCGGAATCCAGTACGAGTACTCTTGTAGCCCCTACACGCCCTCGCGCATTCAAGCGGCAAGCCAAACAACCGTTAGAGGCTCTACTTGACGACATTTGTCGCAGTTTTCCACACTCGTTTTAGTTGTTCTTCTCCCTCCCCAGTTCCCCCTTCCACAGGAGAGCGCACACAGCCGTACCAAAGGTCGTCATGAGCACCGTCACAGCCAGGTTCTTCGGCCTGCGACGATGAGGTGGATTTAGGAATGTTCCAGGAACCTGCGTGTGGATCAGCACAAAACCAACCACAAAACCTGCCCAGGCCTTACAATCTCGAAACAATGGCTTCTGCGCCACGACCGTACCAGTTAATTGCACGCAATCACACATGCAAAATCATGCGCATGCACCACACATATGCTCCGGCATGCGTATGCTGGAGTGTAACTCACACATATACGCACAGTATGCAGGACGCGCACAACTTGCCTTTGAACGCTCTTTCGGAATGAAAGCACGGGAACCTGTCGCATGCCGCTATCGACCCCAAACCAGCAGCAGCTAAACCCCATTATCTTGCAACCTGGGCATGCACTGAGTAAGTACAGGGACCCTCCAAGTGAAGGGTTCCTTTAAGGTGTCGGCCTCGTCGGATGCTATCTCAATTCGTGGGGTAAGCCCCTGCCGCACCTCGGCTCTGGGTCAAGCAACCTTCTGCAACTCTGAAACCAGCGGTCACTTCGTGCTTCGCACAAAGTCATTGTCCGATATTGTCCGAAGCTCTCTTGGGATGAGATCTGCTCAGGGTGAGTCTCGATGGCCAATGTACTTTAATCCCGGCAACAGTCCAACACGGGGGGGACACCACTGCAGACAGGGCACCATGGCCGCAAGACCTTTTCGCACATCGTTGTCCCATGGCAGGCCGTCCTTGCAGTGCCACAGTTCTATTCTGCGGGCCGATTGCTCAAGGTTGCCTCTCTCTCAGATCTTCAAGAGTTATCTTCTGCAGATGCAATCGTCCTGACACCAGCACATCCTCAGATCCCTTTGTATCGGAGCACCGAGGGCCTCGCCAGCGCATTCGTCACAAGATGGGCAGCTGAAGCATGCGACGCTGGGTTCGGGGTTGTTCGATTTTGAGGTTGTAACGCCTGCACAACAGCATTCGACAGTTCTACGGGCTACAAACCAGGGACTGGGTCCCCCGCCTCAGCCGTGCAGGACACCTCAACAGTACCCCACATTCTATCTTCTTTCTGCAATGCTTTGAAGATGAACAGGTGTGTGGCCAAAAGGCTGAGTGAAAACCGAGGCCAGTGCCACGCCGTCGGAGTTGATTTCTCGAATGGAGTCGCCAAGGACAGTACTAAAAACCTTGCTGCCGTCCAGAGGCCAGGGCGAGCCACGTGCATTGAGGTCCTACAGCTCACAGACCAGCACTTCCCCCGAGGTCAAGACCAAGGTGCCCACGCACCGACCTTCCCGGAAAAAGCTCAGTACACTTTCACTGCCGAACTTTCACAAGAAGGCCGGGCGGACAAGTTCCGCCCATAAGGGCGCACGGCCGCCACATGTCGCGCAGTGGCCCTGCAACCGAAGTCCTCCCAGAAAAGTATTTGACGGCAAAGGGCAGGCCCAGGTTCCCTGGCACACGGAAACAAGTGAGCGGTGGCATCCTCAGCTGCGGTGTTTCTGCTGCGTCTGTGGAAGGTGCCTGGAGGAAAGCATGCAAAGCTTTGGATTCTGTAGCCAGAGCAAGGTGAAGGTGGCTTGCCTCGTCTGCCGGGTCGGTTCCTTCGCACCCAGTGACACTGACGGTTCCCAAGCGACAGCAAAGAATTCTGCCGACAAGGCTTGATGCTGCAACCGGTTGGTCGGATAAGCGACGATGACAAAGGCACAATCGTTTCGGCTGCATAGGTCCTCCGCTGGCCAATGCCTCAAAACCCCGCCCCCAGCGCAAGCCACCTGCCAATTTCAACGTAATTGTCTCGGTGAATTGCTGGCCTGAAGGGCAATCCCACGCAAACAAACTTCACACGGTAATTATTCACGACAACCCGAAATTGAAGCTACACAAACTCACATGGCAGACTCCAGCAACAACTGCACCGAGTCAAAACGTTCAGCAGCAGCAGCCGTATCAGTCACCGCCTGTGGCAATGGCCGCTGCTGCAAAGCTGCCAAGGCATAACCTCTACGACATGCAACGCCAGATCTGCTTACGTTTCGGGCACGCCTACGCAACCCAGTTAGGCAAAACATCCGTGAATAATTGCTCTTTGTACAAATCCTGGCAGGGCCGAGGACATCGGAGAATTCTGGGCTGTGGCTTCTGCGAGCGCCTGCGAAGCGCCAAAGACCGGTTCCGCGCCGCGCGCGATTGTGCGCCCTGACCGAGAGCCGGGGAGTTGTGGAGTATCAGAGCCGGAAGTATTGGGTTCAGGGACTTCGCACTGCCCTGCGACAAGAGGCAACAGCTTGCCTCTGCGACCGGGTATAGGGTAGAACAGTAGGACTTCTTGATCTCTGCTGAACCCGCTAAAAATGCAGCCGCATGCTCTACCTCCCTCACTTCTGTGCCGACTCAAACCCAGATATGCCAGATGTGCAGACTTATTGCATGCTCGTCGCGCCTCTGGCGCTCGTCTAGGTAATGCCATTGATCAGTAAGGCAGCACGTCAGGCAGGAGCAGTCCTTCTGCCGACGAACTGTTGCTGGAAGCAACCGAAAGAGCCGGAGGCAGCAAGAGAAATTCTGAATGTCGCACAAGCAAGACTGTGATGCTCTGATCTGTCCAACACCTGTATTTTCGGCTACCACAGTTTCAAACGTGTGCAGGTGATGGGAGGCTTCCTGCTCTCTCTATCTCTCGCTCTCTCTCTCTCTCTCTCTCTCTCTCTCTCTCTCTCTCTCTCTCTGGAATGCAATCCTTGCTCTGGAGGCACGATAGCATGTTCGTTATCCGTACGCCGACTGTTCGCTTTGGAGCAGTTGCGGCATGCGACTGCCAAGGACGAGCCCAATTTCAACATGTTCACCCAGTAGTTAAGTGAGTCGTTTTGGCGGGTTTGTCCTCGCGCAGGGTAAACTAGAATAAAGAGTGAGACGCGGTGGAGGTCAGAGATGGTACATGAACGAGTGGACCGCAAGCAGCTCGCTCCTGGGCTGGCAACAGACGGAGTAGGAGCAGTAGTAGTAGTAGTAGTAGTTGTTGTTGTTGTTGTCGTAGCAGTAGGAGTAGCAGTAGGAGTAGCAGTAGGAGTAGCAGTAGGAGTAGCAGTAGGGGTAGTAGTAGTAGTAGTAGTAGTAGTAGTAGTAGTAGCAGTAGTAGTAGCAGTAGTAGTAGTAGTAGTAGTAGTAGTAGTAGTAGTAGTAGTAGTAATAGTAGTAGTAGTAGTAGTAGTTGTTGTTGTCGTAGCAGTAGGAGTAGCAGTAGGAGTAGCAGTAGGAGTAGCAGTAGGAGTAGCAGTAGGGGTAGTAGTAGTAGTAGTAGTAGTAGCAGTAGTAGTAGCAGTAGTAGTAGTAGTAGTAGTAGTAGTAGTAGTAGTAATAGTAGCGGTACTAGGAGTAGTGGTGGTAGTAGTAGTCGTAGCAGTAGTAGAATTCTAGCAGTAGTCGTAGTAGTAGTAGCAGCAGCAGTAGCAGTAGCAGTTGCAGTTGCAGCAGCCGTAACAATAGGAGTAGGAGTAGAAGTACAAGTAGAAGGAGTAGGAGCACTAGGAGTGGTAATAGTAGTAGTCGTCGTCGTAGTCGTAGTGGTAGTAGGAGCAGTAGTCGTAGTAGTAGTAGTAGTAGTAGTAGCAGCAGCAGCAGCTGAATCAGCAGTAGTGATAGTGAAAGTCACAGTGACAGTGGTAGTGGTAGCGGTAGTGGTCGTGGCAGTGGTAGGTGGTGGTGGTGGTGGTGGTGGTGGTAGTAGTAGTAGTAGCAGAGGTAGTAGTAGCAGCAGTAGTAGTAGTAGCAGTAGTATTAGTCATCGTAGTCGTAGTCGGAGTCGTAGTAGTAGTCGCAGTAGTAGTAGTAGTAGTAGTAGTAGTAGTAGTAGTAGTAGCAGTAGTAGTGGTAATAGTAGTAGTAGTAGTAGTAGTAGTAGTAGTAGTAGTAGTAGCAGTAGTAGCAGCAGTAGCAGCAGTAGCAGTAGTAGCAGTAGCAGTCGTAGTAGTAGTAGTAGTAGTAGTCGTCATCGCAGTTGCAGTGGTAGTGATAGTGGTAGCACTGTGGTAGCGGTAGGGCTAGTGGTAGTGGTAGTAGCAGTTGTTGCAGTACCAGTGGCAGCAGCCGCAGTAGCAGCAGTAGCAGCATCAGCAGCAGCAGCAGCGGTGCTAGCGATAGCAGTAATCAGGGGCAGCAGCAGCAGCAGCAGCAGTGGTAGCCGTCGTGATCGTAACCGCTACAGTACTTACCTCAGGCTGAACAAAATATGATCAGCGAAGCAGCAGAAGCGAACAGAACTTGTCTTCGTCGAGCGTGAGGTTGCAGGACCTCGGCCGTGTGCATGGCAGGAACTTGGCTCATGGAAACTATGCCGACCGAACATGACCGAAGCCCGCAGGAACTGAATCAACAGTGCTTCTTCAATCCTGAGCTCGGATTGGAGCCCATCTCCTGCATCTGCATGGCGTCGGAAGATTCTCGTGAGCTCCTCCTTTCCAGAGACTCTGCGCATCCGACAGGTGCTAACCTGCCCCTCATCACGTTTCCTGTACATCTACGTTCACAGATGCACAGACTGATCGCACACCGTGCGACACCTCTGCCAGACAACAAGAGCGAATTGCTGCAAAATTGCCGACCTGTGTGGATGGGACAGATACAAGTCAGCATGATGCGAGATAGATACATAGCTCCTACACACACATGTGGAAACATCATGTCAATCATGTCACTTTTTCTGGAATCCACAAGCACAGCATGCAGACGCACACACTAAACTCGCAAATGGATGGAAAGGTACAGATCGACAGATCAACACACGGGAAATCCATGGAAGCATATGTTCTATGTTGGGACAAACAACTGCAGACACGTTGCATGCGCAGCTGCATGGGGTGGGACGGGATGGGATGGAATGGAATGGGCCGGACTGGACGGGAGTGTGCGGGAGGTAACATGCCTGCAGACAGATAGACAGACATGACGAGCAACCTACTGGGTAGGCAAACTAATTGCCGCCGGCATTTCTGCCTTGTCGGGAGGATCGCGGCCCAGATCCCCATACAGCCTGGAGTGGGCAACACCGCGAAGGGAACAGGAGATCTTCCTCAAGCTGTGAATCGCTTCCCTTGGACCCCAAGTATGAATGCTGCACGCTCTGCAAGCTTCCACTGCAGCCCGACAATTCCCATCGCTCGGCCTCATTGCCAATTTCCCCTGCCACACCTCCAGGCCCAGCCTCAAGAACATGTTGCAGGAACATTTTAGAAGACTCGAAAGACTCAGGGGTAGGAATCTGCCCAAAAGCGCAGCAGACTGCTTCGGAGTTCGGCAGCACCGATTCGAAACCGCGTGCTCGAGAGTGAGACCCTTTTCTCCTGATCTCTGCCTGATCCGAAATCGTATTGTTCTGTATCCTGACCAAACAGCTTCGCTCCAGATTTGCATCACATCACAGGCAAATGCAGCTATGAAGCCTGCTTGTGGCTTCAAGGATTGCATATCGTGTCTGCGATGCCCGACATGGCCGACGAACTGAGTCTGAAGCAG
This sequence comes from Symbiodinium sp. CCMP2592, assembly GCA_905221615.1. NCBI lineage: Eukaryota > Dinophyceae > Suessiales > Symbiodiniaceae > Symbiodinium > Symbiodinium sp. CCMP2592. The sequence goes on along the minus strand of CAJNDT010003079.1, from coordinate 536,630 downwards.
TCCATTTACTGCCCCGGCAGCAGACATATAGCGGCGAGCCTCCCAATCCAAGGACTTCAGTAGAAGCGGTGTCTATGTCGTGCAATCAACGTGAGAGGGATCGTTGGAGGGATTCTCCCTGGTTACCGATTCCCGGACAGCTATATACAACGAAAACTTTGAGCAACAATTTTGCCGGAAAACTCTCTCCAAGCCCGTCAGCCTGACACACAACCTGGTGACGGCAGTCCACATGCCCAAGCCTTGTAGCGAATCCACGAGGGCCTCAGGTCACGGCCCGGTGCTTCAGCATCAAAGGGCGGGACTGCACGAAGTGAAGCAGTCACCTTGAGATTCTGGGACACTGGCTCCTGCAGCATCTGCCTCTGGCTGGATCAAGGTCAGGCGTGCAGCGAAAGCGAGAAACTGACCCTGATTCAGCTCCAGCTGCTCCCTAGATTTCTTCCATACACTATCACCCTGAACCTCTGACTTAAAGTTTCTTTGGATTCCGTTTGCCGCGGTATGGCAATTCGGAAGAGCAGCCTGTTCTCGCGCCCTGCTGCATGGACAAGAAGCAGAAGAGCTGCAACATCAAGGGCTTTCGAACCAGAATCAGCCCTCCTCCTCCCCGGCACATTGAACATCTAGCAGGCTGTCCAGGAACCGAACATGAATGTTAAATCTTGTGTTTCCGACCTCGACCATCGAACTGCCAAAGGGTCCTGAAGTCAAACACGTCCTCAATCTTCCCCATCTACTCCTTCTCCCGTTCCTGCCTGCAGTTGACCCCAACCTCTCAATCTAAGCAAGGCGGCCCACCTCGCGGTTCCAGCGGCCATGGAGCCGAGGGAGTAGTAACCTGCCGAGACTGTCGGGATGCGGGGAGAATGCTACTACCAGCTCAGTAGCGAGCTGCTGAGCTTTCAACTTGATTCAGTATCCGCGGCCCCGCAGCTGCATAAGCTGTGGCGGCAAATACGAAACCTCTGAACTGAAAACGACAAATCCCAAATTATATACATATATTATATACTACATGTGCCTTAAGCCATGAAGGCCACACCCTGCCTGGCCTCGAAAAAGCCCTTTGCGGTCGCAGGAGCTGCACAGGTAGAAGCCGCAGAGCGCGCACTGCGTGGAAGGATTCAGTGGGAAGACGTACTGTGCAGGTTCGTGATTGGGGGCGTGCAGTGATTCAACTTTGTTGGGCTTCGAAGCCGGGCGACGACGCTTTGGATTGCGTAAGTTCGGGTTGGGGACTCGGAGAATGGAGAAGGCACACCTCTGCAGGTTTCAGACAACTCTGCAGCTTTCGTCAGGGTTGTGCTTTAAGTATGCACCACGGCCGCGGCCGTCCACCCGGTGCCTCGAGCTTTCGCTCGACGTGGGACAAGTTCTTCCGGCAGATCCCTGCACAATGCAAACTGATCCCCGAATCCCAAAGCCAAATTGCCAAAAGTGTCAAAGTGTGATTTTGAGGAAGAGACCGCAACAGAAGCCTGACCCGATCCAGGCCTAGGCAAGGCACGATCTCATTCCCTTTTCAATGGCTCGCAAAGTTAATGCCGCATGCTGCTTGGGGCCACACGATTGACCACTGGTTCTCGGACTGTTGCATGGGGTGCCCCTTGGCCAGCAGTTCAACTCACGCATGGTCACTGTCCGACAGCTACCCAAAACTGGACACCGTCGTAGCAGAAGATGCAAAGTTGAGCAGCGAGCCTGCGCGCAGTGCGCATAGACGACTGCTTTGCGCCGAAGGACGTTCTGGATGCCAGGGTCAATCCTCCTGCTTAGCTTCCACAGGAGACGGCATGGGCCATGGGGTTCCAAGCACACGAAGCAGGGCGTCCCGAGCCCAGCTCGAAGCAATGCACCAAGGCCTGGGCCACGGCTCGGCAAAGCGAACTTCTCTGCGTGCGCTGTGTGTGCATTTGGCGCCGGGCCAACGGAGGCTGCAAATGCGCTTTGCCCTCTGAAGGAGAAAGCTGATCCTGAGGAGACCCAAGGTGCCACTACATGTGGACCACCTCTCGCAGGGATGCCCAGATAAGATGCCGGCCAGATGCTTCATGTGGGCGCAAAGAGGTTAGTGGCACCTTGCATACTGATAGCAACCCGAAGCTCAGGCTGCAGGACTCATCTCAACACTTAGCCGGGCACAGCTTTTCGATACTCTACATGCCAATCCCAGAACTCCCCAGCAAGCATACAGAGCTTGTGACCTTGGCTGCAGGTTCAACCGTTTGAACTGGATGCACTTGGGGAAGCGTTCTGGGTCTCCCTGGCGGAACTGACCATCAGCGATGACTTCACCGGTGAAGTGTGGGATGCCTGAACCAGCAGGTTCTCTGCCTGAGGACCCTGGTACACCTCTTTGCCCTAACACAAACACGAAGATGGTACCGAATGATACCAAAGCGAATCAACTAAGCGCGCCATGAGTATGGACACGCCTTGTTTAGCATGCTTTATGAGAGGCTTCTGAAAATTTGGAGTTCCTCTACTACCAGGCAGTGTGTCTCGGTGCGAACCACTTTCGAGCATTACTGGCACAGCTGAGGCTCCAGCTGGACGAATCGAAGTAGCAAACATCGCATGTCCCACTGAAGGCGTCTACACTGGAGACCTCCGTTGCTTTGGACTCCACATGAGTCTACAAGTTGATGTATGGTCCCATCCCAGCTGAACAAAACCATTCATTGTCAACCGTCTCTGGCAGACTTCGATTGAACTACGATCAACATTCTGTAAATTCGAACCCGCTGAGAGTCTGAGAGTTCTTGTGTTCTCCGGTGGCATCTTGCCTGTGCCAGCTTCACTTTCTGGCCGTCCGGGGGCGCATAGAGGCAAAGGTCACCTGCCAGCCCTGTAGACAGTTGCACTCTTCTGACGCCGCCACAAGATCTGGCTGAATGCTCCCTCCGCGGGTCCTCTCCCGATTGAGAACGAATTCGCAGGACACGTGTCTTGGTGTCTAGACCACGTAGCTAATCCTCATAGCCAACTTTGGCAGAAGTAGGATTAATGAATGGTGCAGTAGCATGAACAACTGCAATGAAAACGGTGGTGGTAGCAGCAGTGGCAACAGTGGCGGTAAGAGTAGTAGTTGTTGTTGTAGTAGTAGTAGTAGTAGTAGTAGTAGTAGTAGTAGTGGTAGTAGTAGTAGTAGTAGTAGTAGTAGTAGTAGTGGTAGTGGTAGTAGTAGTAGTAGTAGTAGTAGTAGTAGTAGTAGTAGTAGTAGTAGTAGTAGTAGTAGTAGTAGTAGTAGTAGTAGTAGTAGTAGTAGTAGTAGTAGTATAAGTAGTAGTAGTAGTAGTAGTAGTAGTAGTAGTAGTAGTAGTAGTAGTAGTAGTAGTAGTAGTAGTAGTAGTAGTAGTAGTAGTAGTAGTAGTAGTAGTAGTAGTAGTAGTAGTAGTGGAAGTAGTCGTCGTAGCAGCAGCAGGAGCAGTAGTAGTTGTAGTGTAGCAGAAGCAGCAGCAGCAGTACCAGTAATAGCAGTAGTAGCAGGAGAAGTAGTAAGCGAGGCTGTACTATCACAGCAGTTGCGGGAGCTGTAGCAATACGTCACCAGGCACAGCGGTACTGGGTCCAGCCGCTGAGCGGATCAAGACCTTCTTTGTGTGTCATGCCTTTCATCACATCACAAGTCCGCGCACAGATCCAGACTGGGTGCACGAATCCGTGCTGTCTGGTGTCGGAGCATCTCAACATCTCATTTTCTGTATGCGCCACTTGGGCTTGGAACCCCAAGCCCAGAAACGAGATGTGGAGCACAAGCCCGAAAGCCTCAACTTAAAATGGATGCTGCTTCGTATGTAAGCCCTAAAGCCTCGAAAGAGATTCTGAGAACAAACTGACCAGCTGGCTGTGAAACCCGACAAAACGGTTGCGTAGAACAGCCTGAGCCCCCGTAACGGAAACGCTTCTCGGAGACATCTGAACTGTACAATGAAAACTCTACAGGCTGTGAGTGAAACAGACTAGCCGTCCAGCCCGGAAGTAGATGTTGGCTGGAGTGTGCTTGCTTGACACCCCGAACTCCTCTTGTAAACACATGTAAACTCTAAACGGAGATGCCTAGGAAGACAGATCCTGAACCCAGATGTTCCGTGCGAAGGCGTTTGAACCCGCTGCTGGAATCCGAGTGCTGAGGTCGGTCTTCGGTTGGTCTCGGAATCATGTGCCTTTCTCTAATGCATGGATCGCACGCACTCGAACTGGGCCTGGCCAGAGTCGAGCGCGCCACTCCCCGGTGAGATCGTCGATCTCGGAGCTTCGATCTGAACCGGCCTTGCCGACTCGGCATTTTGTTTGTGATCGCTGAGCACAGGTCTTCGACACAGAAGGCACGCAAAGAATGCATCAGTTTCAAACTGCATCGCAGAGCACAGGACTCTGATATTTATGCATGCAACACAAGACCAACCATACCAACCAAGCGGGAGAAACATGTGCTCGTTGACAGCCGAACATGTGGAACACTGAAGCAGCAAAAATACCTAGCGGCTACCTAGCGCACCACACAATGCCACGGGAGAGTGTGTACGACGATGGCAAATTATGGGAATCTGAAAGTGAAACTTATGTCCAGCAGCATCTAAAGCAATGAGTGCAGCTCTACCTCGAGGATGACAACAGCAGGATTTGTTAGAGCAACAGTACAGACGGCAAGAACAACTACAACTCACAACAGGATGCCAAGACAATCGTCAGAGTACCGTCTCGATGAAAAGACAACGAATTTAGCCGCCCTGAACAGCACAAATCGTTGGTCGAAGCACACGCACACTCTTTTGCTGAGCTTCACACTTCATGATCTTGATGTCTCATTGTTGCTATCCACTTGCACTATCCACTACAACTGGCATTTTACCACGCCATGTTTCCCAATACGATTGATCTAGAACCAGCCGCATCATGAAGTTCGCTACATTAACTTTGGATGTTCCAATGGGCGAAAACACGCCGTTCTGCAATGTCTCGTGGACCGCGTAGCTGGAGACGTTTTCCAACTTGTCCGAGAGGCTGTCCGGCCGGACAATGCAGTATTCAACCTTGGGGTGGCTGGGGCCGATGTCATCAATGAGATAATGCGCCGTTTTGGTGTTGTCCACCATTGGAGGCAGTGCCCAGTGCAAAGCGCCCACGAGACATCGAGAGGCCCAACCATGGTACGCCTGGTCAGTGGGATCCTTTGGGTTGGTCACCAGCACTGTGTTCAGGAGCACAAACTTGGATTTGCCCTGAGACTCGTCGCTCTGGACCCTGCCGAGTGACTCACACACTCGTCGAGCAATTTGAAGAACAAGATCCTTTGGTTCTCCGAAGACCTCCACATGACCCAGACACGACACCACAGCGCTGCAGCCGCGCACATGGGAGTCGAGCTCCGCATCGGTAACGTCAGTGACTCTCGCTTGGACAATGGAAAAGTTGACGTCTTCCTTGACGGCATCTGGAAGTTTGCCTGGTGATCGAACGACTGCACGAACGGGTGTACCGTTTGCCAGGAGCTGCTTCACCAGATGGAGTCCGATCCCGCCCGTTGCACCCAGGATCAGCACCGCCATGATTTAGTATTTCACGATGCGGCTACAGGGAAGACGTCGAGTCAAAGGTCAAAGCGGAATGCGACGACGTCAAGCCTTCTTGCACGGCAGAGTTATGATATGCCATGGTTAGATTTGGATGGCATGAATCTTTGATGCATCTGCGGCTTCCCCCAAATTGCAACACCGACCTCGAAGCCACCAAGCCAGGAGTTCAGGATCCTCAGCTGCTGAGCGTTGCGCGGCACTCTCACAGAATCGAGGCCTGGAAGGCCTGGAAGGCCTGGGGCCGGCACGGTCGCAGGGCATTCATGCCAGATGTGCCGATTAAGGCCTGCCAAGTGTTGTCTACACTTCGATGGACCCGTTGCATTCTCTCCGCAACCTCTGGTTGGCGTCTGGCTTCATCCGGGATGTGGCCGCCCTCGGGCAAACCAGCACGACCAAGTTGCTCTGTCATGCTCTGTCCAAGACAAGATTAACATGGAGTCGGTGTGTCATGTCGCGCCAAGAGCAGCGGCTTGGACCGTCCTGGATGAGGAAGCCCACAACTTCATCGGAGAAGTGATTACCTGGGAACGAGACGGACTTCGTAAGCATCCTGCTGTGAAGGAGCCATTTCTCGGGACATGGCAATTATGCGACAGGATGTCGTAGTTGTCACGAGTGTACCTGTATAGACAGACAATCCTCGCCTCGGGGATCGGCTAAACCTGGAAAACCCCTCAGCCTTGGAACGACCTCGAAGCGCAGCCAATCTTCCAGCTCCTGACATATGACATGAAATCCAAGCAAGTGCAGCCAGGCACTGGTACCAACATCCAACATGCGTTCCTCCCTGGTGTGGAGCGTGGTGCCGAGATCAGAGCATCCTGACGCAACAGTCCAGGCAACAGGCAAACTGTGGCAACGTTGCGGCAGGATGCGGCAGGTGGCTCAGGATGGGACGGATTGGCCCAGGAGGAAACGGTGCCTTGCCAGGCTCCGAAGCCAGGACCTGGACAAGAAGGCTGGCAGCCTTGACAAAATCTGCATCAGAGAGAAAGCATCGCCGAGCCTTGCCACCAAACCAGTACTCCCTGCCGAACGCGAGGACGCCGGTGTGCCAGATGCCTTTCGTGTATTCCAGAAGTAGAGCATGCGGAAGGGTTGGGTGGGCACGGGGAAGCTCTCAAGTGCTCTCAAGTACAAACCGAACCAAACCGCTCGTGTCAGCTGTGCTGGATTTGTGGACTCTAGCACGGCTGCTGGGCTGTTCGGAATGAAATTACCCGCACGGAGTCCCGCTTCTAGCAAACCCCACTAAAGAGTCACCTGATGTCACCTGAAGGACTAAAAGCTGTGAACAACTGCGAGATGCGCCTTCAAGGTTCTGGCCGAGAAGAACCCCTGTCGGGAGCCATTTGGCGTATCCACGCGTCACATCGTACCTGCATGTCACGCTTGTTGTTCTTGAAACCATGGCGACTATTGGTAGATTTGTAACGATGGTGTTGATTCCGCAGGTGACCGTGACGATGATGATGACAGTGATTGTGCTGGTGACCGTGACGACGGCGAGGATGAGAACGATGATAATCAGATGATGATGATGATGATGATATATGATGATGATGATGGTGATGGTGATGGTGATGACGGTGACGGCGATGAAGATGATCACTTTGATCGAGCGCTGAACGAGGAGTCTCGGTTCCTTGCGGGCGTAAGTGAAACTTGACTTGACTTCGGCACTTCTGGCCTTCTGTTACTAGTCTGCTTCTGCTTGCTGGTGGTTCTCGAGGGAGTCTGCAAGAATACAAAATGCCTCCACGAAGACAGTGAGTTGCGAATCTTAAGCCTGACACCGCGCTGTCCGAAAATGCTGTGGGCACTGCCGCCCTGGGAGCTGTCTCGGAGCCACTCACTCAGAGAAGCCAGCAGGCTACAAAGGCACTGCTGAGGATGATGATGACGATTTTTGCTGATTTCTGATGATGGTGATGATGACGGTGATGGCGATCTAGGCGCACCAGTTGAGCTGCACAGGCGTGCGGCGATACCCAAGACCTTGGCCGAGAAGGAATGATACTTCCTTATATACACAACGAACACAATAAATAGAAATACAAGTATAACAACATACATATACATATATGTATACTGCAGGAAAAAATATGTAAATGTGTATGTGTATATATGTATATATACAGATACATGAAAACAAACATTTACATGTATACATACCTACTTAAATATGCATATCATAATTAATCCTGCGAATATGTATCTGGTTATCTAAGTATGTTATTGTGTATATATTTTTTAACTAATGTTGAAAATAGCCCGCATTCCGGCCTCATCCCCGCACCCTCTACGGCAACTCCGTAGTCCCTATATACGAAAACCGCTCCCCCACTCAGAAATGCATGACAGTACCTCTCTCTCTCTTTCTCCATGTACTGCTTGCACAGCCTTATAGCGAGGCAGAGACAGAAAGCCACGAAGTCGTAGTAGCACAATTCCTCCCGTTGCCGTGTGCAATGCCGGGGAAACGGCTGAGATCTAAAATTGCAACAGCAGGATAACGAAGATGATTTGGTATCTCGGCGACTGCGTTCTTTCTGTCCACCAACCGCATGGCATCAGGATGCAAGATGCGACCTTCCTGGAAAGTGTGCCCGGCCCTGTCCTCTCAGCCCTTTATAAGGACCCCCCCCCCCGGAATCATGAACACAGGCCACTCCGAGGTCCTCGGACGCCGCAAGCTTCACCTGCTTCGCACAAAGTCCGCTGATTCCGGCGGGTGGCCATGCGGCACAAGCTTTCTCGCAAGAATTGCAAGTAACGCAATTTCACGTTCCGACTTCAATATCAGGGGACATGCTTTGACAGCCTGCGAGAGCAACTCCTCACAGTCCAAGAAGGTTGCCTGAATCCACCGAATCCACCGCAGCTGATATCCGTCTCGGGTGTGCAAAAAAACCTAATCCTTCTGAGAATCACCTCGATGTCCCGCAAGTGCAAGGAGCCTCTACCTGCAGATGCGCAGCGAAGCCGCACGGAGCAAATGCTGCATTCGGAATTAGACCTCTCGAATTGACAACATTCTGAAGCAGCAACTGTCTTCAAGGAGTTCGGTGGCGACTGAGGTTGCAGCCCCGCGAATCAGCTCGTTCAAAAGCATCGACGGCCTGCATCTTTATGGCTGGCGTTAAGCAAACCCACTGATGGCTCTACCAAGATGACCCCAACAGGAAAATCTGGAGCAGAAAGAAAAGCGACCGCAGATTGTGCGTGACATCCGGCATTGCATATAAACTTCGTTGCAAGCACTATAATCAGGACAAGGTCTGCAATGTACCATTGATACCTGATGCTCCAGTGCAAGACATCCTTCAATCCCATACCTCAAGTACCCATGGCTGAACGCACGTACCAGTGGTAATTAAGCATGACACTGCAGCTTTGCCTTCTAGGGCAGTGAAATGTCCGCTGAAATTGCCAATCAGCCGAACTCGTATCTGGTAACTTGGTCCCCGGAAGCTCGAAATCGCAGATAACAGAAGCAGTATGCAGCCCTGCCTCTCGGAGGAAAACAGAATTGCCGGCCTGGCTTCGGAGGTGAAGCTGGGAGCTTCGGATCTGGGGCTCCCCTTCATCGACATCGAGCATCTGTGAGAGAAGCTATGTGTGGTTCCTTTCTCCTCTGGGGTCTCAAGCCACCACCAGGACCACCACCACCACCACCACCACCACCACCACCACCACCACCACCACCACTGCCACTACTACCACTACTACCAGGTTCTACCAGGTTCTACCAGGTACTATCAGGTCCTACCACTACTACCCCCACTACCACTACTACCACTACTACCACTACTACCACTACTTCGACTACTACGACTACTACCGCTACAACCACTGCTTCTACCACGACTACCACTACCACTACTACCGCTGCTCCTGCTGCTGTTACTAGCACTGGCACTGGTAGAATTACTGGTGCTGCTACGACCACTGAAAACCAAACTACTGCTTCTACTACTAGTACTAGTACGCGTACTAGTACTAGTACCAGTACTACTGGTACTAGTACTGGTATCGATGCCTATGAGCGCAGTACGTTCAGCTGCAGCAATAGCAGTTCTGAAAAGTACACAAGGTGGAGGTAGAGGTAGTGGCAATTGCAGTGGTAGTGGCAGCAGCAGTAGTAGTCGTCTTCGTAGTAGTAGCGGTAGCAGATGGTAGCAGTAGCGGTCAGTAGCAGCAGCAGTACCGACAGCTTCGGCAGAAGCAGTAGCAAAAGCAGTAGCAGTAGCAGTAAGTAGTAGCAGCAGCAGCAGCAGTAGTAGTGGTGGTACTAATAGTAGTAGCAGTAGTGGTAGTAGTCGTCGTCGTAGTAGTAGCAGTTAGTCACGCTTAGCTGAAAGAAGTGGTAGCACAATCTGCCCGGACGTCTCTTTGAGCACAGCTGCAGTCATTTGGGTATTATAGAAGCTGCAGAAGGAGCAGTAGGAAGCAGCCTTCCAGGATGCTGAAACGTCTTCGCTCCCCATCTCCGAGAAGCGGATCTCGAGGGAAGGCATGGAAAACAAAGCCAGACTTACGGCCGTCTTCCACGGGAGAGATAAGGCGAGACTGTATTTGCACTTTTGTGGAGCTCTGATTCTCGACAGTCTGATTTCTAGACTGTGGATCACTCAATAAACGAAGCACCGCCACTTTGGACGGACTTCCTGACAGACCAGACGTCTTCTGAAGAACATGCTCGTTTGGGCCACGCATGATGATGCGTCCAACTGACTCCATGTACTGAGACAGGCGGATCCTGTCATCAAACATACGGAAATCAATGTAAGACGAAGTCAAGCGCTTAGCCAACATGGAATCTTGAATACGATGATCCAGCTCTTTCGCGGCATAGCTCAATGGGCTGCAGTTGTCCCAAAGCTCGTTGTTCGAGCTTTCCTCAATCCTGAGAAGCAGCACCCTCGAGCTCGAGTCGTCCAGGAGGAGTTGGTGATGCCAGTGAGGCTGACACGAGAAACACAACATTCCGGCAGCATACTCCAGCAGTGTGTCAAAGCAGATGCCGTATGTCGCCACCACATACCGCATGCTGTCCAGCGCAGCATCGAACAGCACGCGCTGAGTGGACGACGCATCGCGATACTCTTGCGTGACAGCGAAATCCTCCATTTGTGAACGCAGCAACTCCAAATGAGATGCCTTGTTCTTCCAATGTGTCTCCCACCGCTGGAAGGCTTGCTTCTGTTCGTCTTCAAAAGAGACTGTGCAGCATGCAGGCCTTAGATTCCAGATGGGGCAGAGGTTCAGGGAATTCTGAACTGTTGGTCTGCTGGCAAGGTGACGTATGTCACTTTTTCCGGCCCAGTGAGGCTGAAACAGTGGGTTGAAGCAGTCGCCCGCACTTCCAGGTTCTGCAGCTCGGAGGGTCGGCAACACCCATGCCCAGGACAACGCCCGAAAGAGAAGCTCTCCCGACATTCTAATTCGTGCGCTCGGCTCGGCTCAATAGAAGAAGTGAACAGACAACTGTAGTATCGCTACTGCGCACGTCACCAACATGACTTCTGGTCCTGATGGTCTGGCGTGGGGATTTCGGTTACGTGCACGTGCGTCTGCTGGGATGTGAGCAAAGGTCAGCTCATTGCGACAAGTTCCAAGCATTGCAAAGACACACGCAGGTTGCGACTTCTTGCTCACGACGTCCGTGCACTTCGGTGAAAGGCGTCGGAGCGACCAGTTCACGCCGTAGTCGCCTGGAAAGAAAGGCTTAAAATGAATTAACCCTAGGCTGATGTTTACCGACTGTAGTTTGAAGTGACAGCAGGCAAGAGCTGTCTGGACGAGGGTGAATATTCCTCTCCCTGCAACACACATCTCAAACCGGATTCCACGTGAAAACATCTCTCTGCGGACTTGTTCTCGACTGGGTAAGTTGATGCTTCTGCCTGGACACCAAGGACAACCAAAGAGCCAGAAACACCCGGCTGTTGCCGATCTAGCTTTGTTCGGAGCTGCCCTGACACTGTCTTTTAGCCTCGACCCATCATCCTACCAGTCCCGGCTCACGCAGCCACTGCTACTGCAAACCAAGAAGTCTAAGTATCGGCATTCAAATAACTTCGCGACACCATGCCTGTTGAGCAGCTGTGTGGGCGCTGAAGGTGAAGACACCAGAAGTAAGCCAAAGTGAACCCAGTCCTGCACTGTAAATTCAGCATCAGCATGAACAGTGCTTTTCGGCAGGGACCGCCTCTGAGCGGATACCTTCCTTTCGCACAGCTGCCTGCTGAAAGCAGCCTCATTGAATGGGCTGCACTGTATTATCACTTGCCGCTCAAGCCACGAGAAGCCCAAAACCACAACGTCTGAGCTTTGCACGTCGACCGCTTTCGCGAAGGAGGTCTTCGAAGTCTGCGGGGACCTTGGCTGGGGCCCACCTCAGCCTCTCCTCCACGACCACCGTCCGGAACCAGAGCCCAAACGAGCCCCGAGCATGACCCATATGCCTTGCTCTGGAGCGGACGAACGAGATCAAGTCGGACTCCGTCACAGCCCTGCCCGAATAGCGCAGTTCAGGACGCTCTGACTCCAAAACACGCATAGTGGCGCCTCCGATTGTGCAAGTTCACGTCGGCAAACTGTTTGCGCAAAAAGGAGTAAATGCACGGCACCTTCAAGCTGCAACTACCCAGTCGGTGTCTGGTTTAGAACGAGCTGTCGCGTTGAAGTTCTCAGGCATGCGCTGTCAACCTCCAAGAACCTCCGATTCTGTGATGTAGTGTAGAAGACACGATGACTACAAATGCTTCTACCTGAAGCAACTTGAAGAAGCCCCACCCTGCACACACCTCTTCATCATGTTTTTGTGAAAGGTGGTCGGTTGTCCAGATCACTAATTAGCCTAGACGACCACTACGACGGACCAGGGAGGTGCATGTATCCCCCGGGCGATGCCATGTTCGAGGGTTGTGAAGGTGTGAGACTCGAGACTAGGGCAGACGTCGCGCCAACGCAAGTTGCTGCTAGGAGCGCACACAGTTTCCAAACAAACGTGTTGCAACTGCGTTCATATGACGTCATGATACTCCGATCTACGTACTGAAACCCGAAAATCGACGCTCACCATTCTTCAAAGATGCCTACACACACGCATCGAAACCCGAATGTAATATCATGTCAACCGTGCTGAACATCTTACCCAGATGCACGCACTTCGCTGGACTAAAAACTCTTGGCCAGTCGTTCGCGCTGATACTTGTACCAATTCCACCATCCGTGACCCATGCACAGCATTATATCCGGCTCGGGGTGGAGTACTGGGACCCTGAAGCTTTCGGCCGTGCGATACCCGCGTACGCTTCCTTTCGAGGAACCCCGGTCGCCTTTCAGAACACTTGGAGCCCAGGCGAATGCTACAAGTAGCAATGATCGAGGAAGCTCTGAGGCCCAAAAAGAGAGCATTCCCCAGAGCTCGCGCTCCATGTTAAAATACTACAGTACTACAGTGCCACCTAGCGTGTGTTGCCCATCTGCATGCACTTTGCAGGAACCTCTTCAATTTGGAGGCTCTCGGCTGCAGCCGCCTTGCTCCCAGGCTGAACCTCCTGGTGTCAGAAGCTTGGGCGCTCAGTGTGCCTGTTCGGGATTAAGACGCTGGAAACACGCGAAACAGCGACCCGGACTCTTAGCTTTTTCCTGCCATCTCATCTTCCCCTGTATGTCCGGGTCGCTCGTTCCCTCGAGTCTCATCTTCTTCAAGCAAATTACATTAGGAAAAGGTTGCCCTGTATACCTGGTCGGCTCTTTTAAGTCTTTTGGCTAGACTACACAAGTGAACTTGTAACACTAAACACCAACCAAGGCGAGTCAGGCGAGTTGAATGCCACTGAAATCAAATGTGTACTCACCAGGTGCCGAGATTAGAACCTCAGAGCTTTGCATTCTAGACTATACTCGGTGTCCGAGCCGCAAATCAACGCCAGAGCCCTCTAAGGATTCTTTTGGCCATTAATGTCAAGAGGGTGGCAGGCCAAACACTGGCCTCTGCTCGCCAAGGAGTTGTCAGACCCCGAGACATATTGGCCTGAAAGTGCGACGCCGGCCAGGATCATGTAGAACGGGGATTCTGCTACTGCACAGGCTACTGCTCCTGTTTATTGGCTACTCGCTACTGGCTTTTGCTACTTGCTGCTGTTTAGCAGTCATTTACTAGTACAAGCACTTACTAGCACTAGTTCTAGTTCTAGTACTAGTACTCTTACTACTAGAAATACTGCTGGCAATACCACCACTCTTAATACTGCTACGACGACTACAGCTAGCCACTGCTACTGCTACTACTACGACGACGACTATTTTCAATCCTGCTGCTGCCACCCCTACCCCTACTCCGCCGACCCCTGCCCCAGCCCTACCACCACGACTACGACTAGGACTAGGACTACGTGCTGCTGCCACGACTACTACTACCACTGTACTACTACTACTACTACTACTACTACTACTACTACTACTACTACTACTACTACTACCACACTACCGCAACTACGACGACGACGACGACTGCTACTACTACTACCACTACTACTACCACTACTACTACTACTACTACTACTACTACTACTACTACTACTACTACTACTACTACTACTACTACTACTACTCCTGCTACTACTACTACTACTACTACTACTACTACTACTACTACTACTACTACTACTTCTACTACTACGACTACTACCACAATATCTACTACTACTAGGACGACGACTACGACGACGACTGCTACTACTACTACTACTACTACTACTACTACTACTACTACTACTAGTACGACTAGTACTACTACGACTACTACTTACTACTACGACTACGACGACGACTACGACGACTACTACTACTACTACGACTAGTACTACTAGTACTACTAGTACTACTACGACTACGAAGACGACTACTACTGCTGCTGCTACTGCTACTGCCACTGCCACTGCCACTGCCACTGCTGCTGCTGCTACTGCTACTGCTCTTCTACTGCTACTGCTACTGCTCTTTCTACTGCTACTGCTACTGCTACTGCTACTGCTACTGCTACTGCTACTGCTACTGCTACTGCTCTGCTGCTGCTACTCCTGCCAATCCTGCTACTACTGCTGCTACTACTACTACTACTGCTGCTGCTACTACTACTACCACTACTACTACTAACTGCTCCCGCTGAAGCTGAGTTCCTCCAGCTGCTTGTGCTACTGCTAGTCGCGCTCGTGTTCGGGCCAGTATGAGTACAACCACCACCACCACCACCACCACCACCACCACCACCACCACCACCGCGACTACCACGACTTTGCTGCGACGACGGCTACCACCTGTTGCTTCGTTGCCTCGTCGTCACAATCATGAAAAAACACTACAACAAACTTCGCGAACTGCTAAGCGCACAATGGAACTTTGTCGGGCCTCTTCTCTTGTGGTGGACCGCAATGCCGGGATGGTTACATCCTTGAACTTTGTTCCAACCTGCAAGGCTTGGCTACACAGACAGTTTCACCAGGTCGATTTCTGCTGCTTTCTGCAAATTTCTGGAAACAAGAGCAGCAATGACAGCAGCGGGTCACCCAGAGCCTCGATAGCTCTCGACAACCTTCCCATCACGGGCGGTGAGCGTGGCGTAGGTAGAATGGTACCTGACTCTACGGCGGCTGGTTGCAGTCTGGGTTTTTTGGTACCCTCTGTCAACCCTCATGCGCACCATCTGTGTCAGACGATATGCGTTGAGAAATCTTGTCGACCAGCGTCGCTACCTCGCAGAAAGTTGCTGAAACGCCGTTCAGTTTTGGAACTACACACACGCCTTGTCCACGATCATTCGAGGGCTCTCAAAGGAACGGTATGGCTTTCTGGCACGAGTCAGAAAATCTCAGGCCTCTGCTACAGCAATCTCAGTGCACATTCCATCCGAAAGGCCCACGACTCCAGCTCTCTTGAGTGTCGCAGCGAAACGTTGCAGTATGTTGCACTGCAGCATACTGGAACCAAGAACTTCAACATTCCGACTCCTGTCAACTCAAGCGGTCGCGGCTGGGCGTGGCTGACAGCTGGCAGCTTGGGATCCTGCTGCGGGGCTTCAAGCTTCGCTCAGCATGTCCCTGATTGAGAATCATGAAATGTCATGAAGTTCCCAAGAAACTGTTCTGTTCTCCAGTGACAGGACACCGGGGTCCGACATTTTGCGGCAGCGGCCCAGGCTGTCGTCATGATTTCGTTTCGCAGCTGGCCTGACAAAATGACCAGAGACTGCGATTCGCGGCTCGCTGATTCCTCTGGGGTGGCAGCAATACCGTCGTCTGCGGCATGGAGTCCAGGTCAAGGTCCTCGCATTGCCGATTTATGGAGCTGTTGTGGAAAGAAGTAGTTCGTGGGGCACAGATTGCCTGCAACCAGGGGCCCTGAATTGGTGGTGGTGGGTTTGGAGCATGCAGTTCATGCCCCTCCGTCCTTGCTAGTGCTTGGCCTTCTGTCCAGACTTGTTCATGTTTGAGCATGTGCGGATTTGGGACGTGAAGTTTCGTTCAGACTTCGGCTTTCGGACTTGAGATTTCGGTACTTCGGACTCCAGGGTGGTAGGGGATGGTTGGGGGGAGGGGTGTAGGGGGCGGCGAATAACTCCTTTCCAGCCTCTGCTTAAAATCGGTGCTTGGGGTTGTTGCAACTGGCTGCAACTACTGGAGCCAGCATGTCAATGAACGGTAACGCTCCTGGCGGAACATGGCCAAATCTAACGAAGTGCAAATGAAAGTGCTGCGTTATGCTTCGTTGCATGAAACCCGAACTTTGAGGCAAAGCCAAAATATTGTGCGTGAGAAATTGGTGGAGTCTGCTAAAGACGCCAGCTTTGTCCAAGTGAGCAAGTCCTCGTCGGCAACTTCCAAATCCCACAACAAGTCGGCCACTTCATCCAGTTTTGGTGAAGGCGGGCGATAGCCGGCGAGCTCCTGCACGAGCTGTCAGCATTGAGCTCACAAAGGTTGGTGCCAAGGCTGCCGGCCTTGTCGATGGCCTTGCCGTCGTCGCCCAACAGGATCACAGAAAGTCTCAACCTTTGTGGAATCCTGGAGGCCCAAAGCACAGCGCGAGAGCGGTGTAGCAACCAACGTTTTTCTCTTGCGAGTTACAAGGCGGGCGGACCAATCAGAATCTGCTCAAAGCGCAAAATAGACAGCTATGCCCTGCAAAATACTGCAAGAGCCTGGGTGGAGTTGGGAGCTCTTCGTCTGGCACCTGCGTACAGCTGATGGAGAAGCCCTCATGCCCTGGTTGCGAAAAAAGAGATGCATCCATGGGGCTTCCATGGGGCTCACTGCAACTTTCAGCTTGCAGGGCTGAAGCTTCTAGCGAACAACTAGTCGCCACAATTGGACTTCGCACTGCGCCAGCAAGCGTGCTGGTTTTCAGAACCCTAACGAGCAATAGATCAGAAAATGCAAGATTATGCGAGAAAGTGGTCTACCTATACCAAGATCTGCGCAGCGGATCATACTACAGAAGTCAAACCCAATTATCATCCTTCATGCTATACTGACTACATCAAACGGCATCAACGTCCATTACACCACAACATGTTGTATTTTGCTGTGCCACGGCTGCATTGAGATGATTTCACACTGTACTACACTGCAACATATATGATAGCGGACTCAAGCCCACTACAACTACGCACACTGCAGCAAACCGCATCTTATCACAACAAGCCATGTACCGCAACCTCCTGCTATGTTGGGGCTATAGCAACACCTTTACAACCTCGCACTATGCAGCCCTGCCACACCCATCCGTGAAGTGTCGGCTGCATTATTTTGTCTGACGACACTATGATATACTGTGGTGGAAGCATGCCTCTTACAATTTATTCTACTGTGGTTTCACTCTGCCTTGCTATCCGATGTTCTCTTGCGATCTCCTACACCCCCGAACGTTCTCCTGGAGCCTGCAATGCTCTCTTTCATGCTACAGCACATTCAGCGGCCACAGGCCATGTTCATCTGGACCAAAAAGGACCATTTTTTTACTTTGCGTTGGACAACAGTCGACCCGTATCGACTGAAATCGGCCCGTCCTCCGTATTCCGCTATACACAGTTCTACTCACATTTGCTAGTTGTGCTGCATGAGACTGTAATTTCAATTTGGTGGGTTTGCCAATGAAGATATGTAAGTAACAATCGACACCGCGTCTAAAAAAACCTTGACATCCACTGTGCGGGAAAACTGGGCCCCCGCAGCGTCCCTTTCTGAATTTCAACAAGTCAAACAGATGCAGCAAGACGTGCAGGATGCTCTAGGCCACCAAAGGAGCGGCGACATGAGGAGATGCACCTCATTATGGTATGCTGTTTTGTGTCAACAGACCGGATGCTACGCTGGATGACAAGATGGCATAAGATACCCTAAGATACCAGGAAACCCTTGAGCAGCGATCATGGCCCGCGTACGCAATACCATACGACGCTAGAGGAATAGTGCACGTAGCTAGAGACTGCATATGGCTTTATGTAAGCACTATGAATCTGTGACCTGATCCAAAGTGCTAGGAAGAGCGAAGTCTTCGCAAACCATTTGAGCATCTGCTTTTGCCTCCGCATCGGAGTCTGCCCATTGCCACGCATTTGTGCTGCCACCATCAATCGTCCACTCGTCCTGCTCCTCTTCCTCGCAGCATGATCAGCGATGACTGCAACGTGCAGAAACTTCTTGTTTCTCTGTGGGCTTCTCAGATAGGCAACTATTGAGCCCTGCGTCCTGCTTCGGAGGTGAGGGCATGGACTTCGTCTATCTAAACCTCAGAGTCCAAAGCACGAAATGCCGGCTCTTCCCGAATCTGCAGCTTTGATTCTTGCAAGGATGCACAGGGCAGAAGAAAGCACCGTCTCCAAGGGCAATGCTGACAGCGCTGACTCTTCGGCGCCTCACGTGTGATGACCGAAAGTATCCAAGCTCCTATACATGGCTCCTAGTATGCATAGCTCCTAGACATGGCATTTGTCGGAGTATGCACAGTCTAGGCCAGCCGGACATTGCGCACGGCCAAGTTCAAAATGCTGCATTGCAAGTCACTTCACATAGCTGCACCTGTATGAGCACTGTAGCAACCTGAAATTCCCAACGACTACCGACTGCTGTCATGAATGGCTTTATTTGGCTATGACCATGCATGAGCAGAACAGAGCATTGTAGTTGAGATAGACTATCCCACACACAGTGTGTAATTTTGTGGTGCAGCTTGTGCCTATATTACATTCGATAGGATCAAGCAAGCATATCTGCAAGTTGATTGTGGATACAGCAGATGCATCAAGCTGTAGCATTCTCTAGACTCTAAATGTACAGGGGCCAGAAACCCACGCGGGCATTTTCGGCTGAGCACCACCAGAAAGGTCCATGCCTGCGCAAATTTTACCAATGGCGTCCGCCATCGGCCACAGCCAGGGTTGGCTTTGGCAGCAGAGGAAAGGCTCACTACCACCTTTCTGCGGCAATCCATGGGTGCACTATTCTGGTGGGGCTGCTCTCTGCAAGCACTTTCTTGACTTGCCATACGGCGATTCAGCACACATCATACGTGTGGTGATTGGCCGAGTGGAGAGCAGAACAAAAATGAAACAGGCAGCCACATTCTGCCTGAGCTCCTGCAAGTTGCGCTCGTGTACAAAATGAGTTGAACTTCGTCTCTGCGCGGCAACAAGTGTGCGAATGTGGCATCTATGTATCAACACGAATCGCACAGCCGTAGCAAAGCACAGGCTGTCTGTACAAAAGCACGGTCTCAGCTCGCGTAAACGATGCAACGACCTGAAATCAAAACTGTACTGTTCCATATAGCATATTGTGCATCTAGGACATCTTGACATTTGGGCTTCCAGGAGTTCACTCACTTTCTTCTGGGCGTTCTGGGCGTTCTAATCTGAACTCTAAATTGACAGTCCCCTCTCCGGAAGTCCAACTAGTATCAGCTGCACGACCACGATTAGCATGCGAGGGTCTTGATGCTACAATGCCCTATCTGAGCCACCCCGCATGTCCAACTTGAATGGCGTGCCGTGATAGGCAAACCCTTATTCCGCATGCTGTGGCGTGCTTCTCTGCCCGATAGACGCAGCAAGCGGCTCAGGAAAAAGGCGGATGCTTCACGCATAAATCAGCGAGGCATCACGGCAGACCAGCCGCAAACTTAGCTGCAGATGCTCCAAACACAGCATCGGCGTCTTTTTCGGGGCTGCTCGTGAAGTGTGCGATCTAATGAGAACCACGCCCCATCTCCTCTTATTATTCAATTTTGTAGCAGCTACGGTGGGTGAGCAATGTAACACGACGAAATAGGTGAAAGCCTTTGCTAGAACCGCAGCCTGACGACAGGCCGTGCTTTGGTGTCGTTCAACTGTGCAAGCACATGAGGAAGCTCTGCTGAAGTGTCTACTACCCTGAACTCCAAAATCTGGCTCAGGAAATCATCTGATCTGATCCAGTCCTCGGCCAACACCCAAGCACTGCAAGAGGAAGCAAAGTTCCAGACACTACGGCTCCGGTTCAGCATTACACTACCCCAGAAAGTGTTGGAAAGGGCCAAGAGGAGACAGAAAACACGAAGATAACATGGAAAACCAATCAAATGACAGCCTAACACTTACATCCTGCGACATGTGGTGGCTTACAAGATATTCCAATACATCACAATCCTGTTAAGTCCTTCTGGCACCACCGAACAGACTGTCAAGAGCCAAAGTATTCGCCATAGTATGTCCACATGTTTCACAACATTCAACCGTCGAACAGTAGATCACAATACATCATCTCAGTATGTGTCATCTGTGCTCTGTTGGTATACTCAAGATGTACCGCCATGTACTGCATTGCAGGCAGTGTCCTGTAGCATGCTCAACTCGAGTTGAATCGATTCGAAACTACGAAAAAGCCAAACAAAGAAATTATCTACGGCTTTGGAGCCCGCCAAGACTCTGCAGCCCGCTTGGAATGCTTTGGGTTCTCAGGGAGAATGATCATTGCACGCACTATGTCAGCTGCAAGCTTGCGATCCCATTGTTCAGGCCCTCAGGAAGCGAGAACGATGCGCACTTGGCAGACTGTCTTTGCTCAGAGACGAAGCATAGAGAAACAAGTAATGACACATGTCTCCCAGTGGTAGCACCCATGCAGCCTGTAATGCTGAGTGCTCCACGCTTGCAATCTTTGCGCAAGCCTCCTGTGTCTCCAGTTATGGCTGCTTTGATTGCAGCACCACCTCGGCCCAGTTTCGTTGCATGATGTCGAATACCAGTGCAAAGAAATGGTGGTCCAAACGCTCATGAATCCACACACCATGTTTGCAGCATTGGCCGTTCCTTGTCCGAAGGAAGCATCGGCCCGCGGACCATCCACCCAAAACGGGGCATCAGTAACACACATTTACCGAAGAAAATTCCAGAACGCTATGAGTCATCCCTTCTTCTACGAGCTCTAAAGACCTTGGGCCCTAACAGGGCTTCGCTTCGCGCCAGCCAGCCACGAGCACAGCCCCCAGCTCGGCTACCTTGCAATTTCGGTGATTTCGCGGGAATCTCCTCTCTAGCTGGCGGGATGTTCGCCCGATGCAAACACCGCGTGACATCAAAGCCTCAGACCACCGAGGGCCCAGATGAGTGGCTCAGGTGCCAACAGCCCCAACAAGCTGACTCAAAGGATAACCTCTGGACATTACAACGCACAGTCGTGGTCGTGGCGCCAATAACGAAAAGTGCGAAAACGAATGATGTTCATAGCGAACAAAAAGCTTAATAAGCTAAGTGGTGCTGCTACCATCAGCATCGTGGCAGTCCCGACCCCGAGCCTGGATTCGGGCTTCATGGAAAGTGCGGATTTAACCAGCAACCTTTCCCAGTCTGAACCACAAGGCATCACTCTGTGAAGCGATGATGCTACATCCCAACAGCCGCACCACCCTCAAAACAAATCAAAGTTAAAACACACACACACACAGCATACACACACAGACACACACGCACGAAACACAAAGTCACATATAACTACATGAATCAAACCCTGAAATGCAACAACCCGCAAACCCGCCCTGTTCAAGAAGAAACTCTCCCCTCTGCAAGATCCAAAGCTGCAGGGGGCGCCCTTGATCGAAACGAAACTACGACATGCAGGTCGCTGCTTCTAGGCATAAACATACATGCACACATGTACATGTCCGTATACATGAAGCTACCTACGTGCTTGTGTGTCATTCGGGCCTGCAAGCTGTTATTATCGGTGAGCTGCACAAGCAACAAATATGAGTGATGAAATAAGGTGAAATTACCTGGACAATA
This sequence comes from Symbiodinium sp. CCMP2592, assembly GCA_905221615.1. Taxonomy (NCBI): domain Eukaryota; class Dinophyceae; order Suessiales; family Symbiodiniaceae; genus Symbiodinium; species Symbiodinium sp. CCMP2592. The sequence goes on along the minus strand of CAJNDT010003079.1, from coordinate 514,715 downwards.
CAGACATGTGGCTGCCTAACGTCTAGAGTCTTGTTGTCCTCATAGAGGGTCGCAGCCCGCAACATGCTACAGCTTGTAAAGGCTGCAGAGGTCCAGATAAGGAGCTGAAGATAAGAAACACACGGAGAGTACGGAGAGAAGAATTCCAACTAAGATTGAAATACGGGGTTGTACGGAGTGCGATGCTGAAGCTAGCAGAACTTGGTACTAGCACTATGTAACGGTATCACGGTATTGCCCAGCCCTAGTTGGCCGTCATTGGTGACGCTGAAACAAAGCCTTGTGAACGTAGCAAGTGGACAAGTGATTCGGTATTGCGACGATGGCGAATGCCATGTTTAAGGGGTGTCCAAGTGGGGCATAGACTAGCCAATCTACTCATGACCACATCGGGTGTCATCAGAACAACATAGTGTCCTGGGCATCTTGGTTCACGGTTCATGGGTCTTGGTTCCGCGGGCCTGGCTGCATTGAAGCTCTGTTTTTCAATGCAGGAAGTTTTGCTCCGGTTTCGTTCTTTTGCGTGGAGGAGCATTTGGTGCATGTTTCTTGTAACAGCTCATGTACATGCTGATGTCTGTTGTAAGATATGTTGAGTCGTACTACAAAATACAAGTGCATGTAAAAAATATATATATGTAGACATGGATGGAGAATGTACGCAGGTTCGTAGATGACGGCTCAGGGCAAACATGCGTTGGAGGTACTGTTGTTTGCGAAGCGGGGCAGGGGTACCATATACGTATATATATATATATATATATATATATATGTATACATATGTATATGTATGTATATGTACATGTATAGGTATAGGTATGTGTGTGTATGTATATATATATATATAGATATATAACTTCATATACATATATATATATATATGTATGTATACATATGCATAGCGGGCTAGTGACGGGGTAGCAGAGCCTGCTAGACGGGGTCAGAGCTGGCTAGCGAGGGGAGCAGTCTTCAGGAGTGCTGCACGCATTCCTACTTGCAGCCTACGGCAATTACGGTCGCGATGAACACAGAGGGGCTTGCAGGCGAGGGACAGGCCGGGAACCTTGCTCGAAGAACCAGCGAGTAAAGCTTGATGGAGAGCTGAAGTGAGAGAGTGTGCCACGGTGGAACTGCCTCGCCAGTGCCTGCTATGCGAACTCTCTGTCAGCAAATTGACGACAACTCATCAAAACACACATGAGCTTCGAGCTTCCACAGGCCCTATCTGCACAACCTACACGACCTCTTACTGGCAAAGGGTTTAGCACCATCAAGCCCAACAACAAGACGCCGAAGAAGACATGAGGGCGGTCAGTTTTCTAGGCCTGCATCTGATCCATTCGTCCTTCAGCATTACCTTCACACCAGAGAAGCCTTGCGGGGGCACAACATCAGTGGTGACATGATTGCTAAATTCTCCTTGACCTTTCTGCACCACAGACGGACACGCCGCTAGACCACTAGATATTCGTGATTTCGCCCCGCGCCTCGTGCTTTTCATCTCATGCGCTTGGCACTGCGGACTGCTCGGCCTGTCGCGTCCAAAGTCGGAAGCACAATGCCCAAGGTCCTCCGTGCAACGCCGTGCCTGCGGAGCAGGGGAAGGGCCTCCGTGCGACGGTCGTCGGGAGAAGCCTCACAAAAAGGCAAGGGGCTCAGTGTGTTGGCACATCGTCAACAAGTTGCCTGAAAGATGTCCAACCGAGTAGCCATTGCACTGCAGGTTGTACTGTCACTGCTGCTGCATCTGCTGGATGCTGAGATACATCTCAACGAAGTGCTGGACATTTCCTCTTTACAGGATATAGTGGTGAAGTCCTTGGCACAACAACACAACAGGCGTCACGGCTCTACACCTAAACTAACGAAACCAAAAAGCCAAAAGAACACCTTTCTACTTTCAGCAGAATGAAACTGATGCCAATCAAGTAAGATGCCGGGTCCGACCCCGTGCAGCAAATACCTGAGTCGCATAACTTTAGTTTAGCAGTTTGCCGCACGCTGGCTCGTTCTACCCGTCACATTGCAAGCACCCCATCGGCTTGGAATCGAAACCTCAAGTGTGCCTGAACGACAAGTCACCTGCTTGCACATGCGGGTCATGCGGATCATACGTGGTCTCCACCTCCTTCGATTGGGACGTATCCCGAGCCAGTGTCGTCTTGACCCGACCATCTGATACAGTGATGTATAGCCTCAGTCACATCCCACGATGCTCTGCGCCGGCGGACATTGTTTCATAACAAAGGCCTCAGAAAACTGCTAGCACCCAGTTGCCCATCACAACCAGGGTTCGGCTCTGCCACCCGTGAATCCAGCGCAGTGATGTACATGGGCTCGCCGAACGACATCAGCAAGCGGAAGGCTCAAAAAGAATAGACGACGATGTGCTATGAAACGATATACAGCTAAAACTGCTGCGGTGGGAGACCTGTCATGTCACGGTCCTTCAAGGACACCGCACAACGTTGAACAACGTTCACATGGGGGGGGCGGGCCCCGCCTCCCATTCGCCTTCGCAGGCCTCAGCTCAGCAACGCCATACGGCCCAAAGTTTGAGCAAAGAAGCCGTGGGAAAGCAGCTCAGGAGCACACCCCGGGCTTCATTGCAGCGCGGCAAACCATCAGGCTAAGCACGACATCACGGTAAGTGTGTGTGTGTGTGTGTGTTGAGGTGGGCCGGGGCTAAACGTATCACCAAGGGAGCCGCATTGATGCTTCTGTTGGTCAATGCCTTCGTGACTTTCGGGTTGGCACCTTCTCGTTTGACACATCGGACAGTACATGAACGGCTAGAGCCTGGACAAAGCGGAGACAAATGGGATGGTCTGTGTGCCCGACTTGGTCCTTATTCGCGGTGCCGATTTCAAAAGCCCACAGAATTTCCGGTTGAAGTGTTGGTGTAGAGTGTAGTGGTGGTGGTGGTTTGGGCTTGAGGCCAGGAACTTGAAGCCTTCTGGGAGATGCAAGGCCTGCACCCACTTCATACAATCGCCACCGAACCACCCGAAAACCCGTCGACCTGAAGCACAAGAAGCGGCCGAGCCCCCCAGCAAACTGCCAACGGCCACGTGCATCAGCTCTCTGCAAGCCTTGTTCCCCCAGCTCTTGTGGCCGAACAGCTCCGGTCTCTGTGATTTCTGCTGTGCAGATCGACAAATCCCGGATTCCTCACCGATTCTCCTGGATGGATCAGTCACAGGCACGAAGACTTGGGCGCTTGAGTGCTTTTGCACCGTGAAAACCAGGCTCTGCACCGATGTGATGACAACGGCAACACGCATCATGTTCTGACTCGCTGTTACGATTGATGATATCCAAAAAAATCTTCCTGCGCTGTAGTACACAGGCCCCAAGTCCTCCAAACCAGTTGCGTGGACAAGTAGGCAGATGGAGCCATCGGCCTCGCGGCACCAAGCTTGATTTGTCGCTTAACACGGCATCTTGCAAACCCTAGAAAGAGAGCACCTTGCAAAATAGATCAAAAGCGTGATTCTGGGTTCAAGCATGTTTCCTCGAAATGCAGCAGTCCTGTTTGTACTCTTCCACTTCCTCCAGCGGCACACAAGGCCTCGACCGGAAGCAAGCCGAGTGAGAGGAATGGCAGTTGGCTCCGCAAAAGCCCCGACGACAATCCTAAACTAAACATCCCCCGGCAAAGCCTTGCAGATGCCGAAGTTTGCTAGCCAAGTGCCATACCCCCAAGGATGGCCAGCCAGCTCCGGCGGCCAGTCGACGACAGGCCACTCCTTTGGAGCAAGCATCTTCGCCCGTGAAATTAGCAGAAAGCAAAACCCGCAAACATCGACAACGATGACGGCAATGATGCCGACGACACCGGCGATGACAACGACAACAACCACGAACCAAAAATCAACTACAAACAACCAACAGCCAACAACCAAGTACCAACAACCAACAACAACACTAACAGCAGCGGCAGCAACAGCAACAGCAGCAGCAACAACAACAACAACTGCTAGTCTTGCTCCTGCTGCTACTCTACTTCTACTCCTACTGCAACTCCTACTCTCCTCCTACTCCTACTGCCACTCCTGCTCCTGCTCCTCCTACTCCTCCTACTCCTTCTACTCCTCCTACTACTACTACCACCACCACCACGACTACTACTACTACTACTACTACTACTACTACTACTACTACTACTACTACTACTACTACTAGAAAAACTACTAAAACTACTACCACTGCAACTGTTACTATTACTACGACGACGACTGCTACTACTGCGACCGTGACTCCGACTGCGACTGCGACTCTTTCGATACCACACTCCCACTACCACCACCTCGACATCTACTACCACGACTACCGCTACGACTGCTACTACCACTACGATCACTACTACCACTACTTTCACAGCGACTGCGACTACGATTGCTGGTGCTTTTGCTTCTGCTTCTGCTGCAACTGATTCTAGTCAGTGATATTACCAGCGCTGCAAACACGGCCACTAGAACTGCTACTGAAACTACTGTTACTACTTCTCCTACTGCTCCTGTTATTACTGCCACTACTGCCACTACTGCTACGACTGCGACTACTGCGAACAGTGCAGGAGCGACAACTACGAGTGGAAGGAATGCTACTTGTGAGACACAGGCTCGGCACTTGCAGGCAGGTGGATTTCAATTCATGGCAGTGTGGGTCGGGGAGGTGCGGGCATTGGCTCTTGGAAAAAAATGCTCGGGAAGGACCGTTGGCAGTTCATACTGCACACGACCGTGCACGTCTTCCCCCTCAAAAGCCTCGAGCAAGCAAGGCTTTCTATGCTCTATACCATGCACTGCTGCAAAGTGCTAGCGAAGGGTTTCAGAGGTGTCCTTGTAGCCTCTGCCCGGAGGCTTCGCAAAGAGGAACCAACACCTCTCAAGGCAGCATGCGCAAACGATCGCGTCCCCAACACCTACGCAGGTCCAGCAGCTCAGCCCATGCGGAGCCTCAGGCGGTCAGTATGACCATGAGGAAAGATGCAGAAGTACCTGCCAACTCAAAAGTCTCAAGCTCTTACCCCGAGGTGTCGCGTTCCAACCTGAGCCTCCAATAGCCCCGTAATCCCTGATCGATCCACCTCTCGAACCGGCACAACAGCACAACAAATTGGACAGGTCTTGAAGGCGGCTAGTACCGACTACGGAAGACATCGGACACAGCTGCACTCCAGGACTTATGATATGATGCCAGAAAGAGGCGCAAACCCCAGAATGCGCTGGAGCCAGATTGCTGCAACTGGGAAATATATATTAAAATCTTTCGAACGGCGATTTCGAGACCTTGAAAGACCAGCCCTGAGGAGCCGAACTGCATTCTGCCAGGGCTTGGATTAGCGACTTCGAGCGATTCCAAGCGGGAACACTGATTGTTTCCACCCAAAATGGTGGCATGATTCATCAAGCCACAAAAACCTGACGCGGTGCACGCTTGCCAGGGATGCCTCGCGGGAACAGTACTCTGCACGAAAACCCCTTACTCTCGAGGACGGAACCATTGTTACAAATGGTTTAGAGAACACCTACCCCCAAGCAAAATGACCATCAAGCTGGACCTTAAGAGCGTCCCCTGGGGCACAGAGAAGTTGCTGTGGCACTGTGCCTTCCCAAGCGAATGCCTGCCAGGAGATTGCAATCCCGACTGCCAACCACCACGGGCATCATCACGGGAGCCTAATGCACGATTCTAAGCCCGGCATGAGCGACAGCCCCTCGTGACACTCATCGCAAAACTTGCAGTTGCAATGTGACTACAACCTAAGAACGATGCGGTACACGAAAGCTGCTCGTTTCGGCAATCAGGCATCAGCTTTCGTTTCAGTCGTCACGTCGTAGAAACTCAGATTCAGATCATTTCAGCGTCCCCTTGTCATGAAATAGCGGCAGTTAAGTTTCGAGAAACCCAGCACACAACAGAAGACTTAAAAACAGCCAACAGCATCTCCACTACATGCTAGGCGAATCGCATACTCGTCAAGCATGGTGTTATCCCAGTTGTCCTTTCCCTTGAGTGGCTCGCAAGCTCTTGGCAAAAAATAGCAGCAGGTGTCTGAAAAGTGAAGTCTGCGAGCAGGTACTGGGCAGATCGTGCAGATGCTCCATGTACCATCAGCGCATATACTATGCCTTGTGAGCATTCCTGTTTGACACACAGGCCTGCAGTTGGTGATTCTCCCTTTTGCCTGTTGAGGTATAAGTCTGTCCGGCCTAGGATTGAAGAAATGCTCACTCGACGTTTAAGCTGCTGTTCAAATCTGTTCGATCGTTTTGATCTGCAGGACATGCTCACACAGTTCAATTCAGACGGGGACGGTAGTTCCGCTATGTGGTGCTAATGCGTTGTACCGTGCAGCAGTGCTCTCCCTGTCAATCACTCAAGCCGACGGATCCTACAAGGCTTCGGAACGGTGCTCAGACATGAAACAGCCGACTGCATGAACCAGTCAGCGTGACACGAACTACAAATTGCAGCATAGAGACGAAAAACATAATGAACAGCACAGGGCGTCGGGGTGAGAGTTAGAGCGACCTGAGTCATAGGTGCCAAGATGACCGCATGAGCACGGGCAACGAGGCAAAGGGCATAACCACGACAAAAGCACACAGTAGTAACCATAACAATGTTTGTCGGTGATCATTTGTCATGATTGCAATCAAGCCTCCACGGGAAACTGCAAGAAATAAACGCAAGATCATTAACCAAGAGAGGACGTTGTTTAAAGCTCTAAGTCCTCTTTCTCGCATGCAAGAAGATACGTGCTTCATCTAGATGCAGCTGATCTTTCAGCAACCGACTTCTGCTTCAGCGCGATCGTCAAACACAGTCTGAGGTGTGATTTCCCGATGTATGACCAAAATGCAAGGCATCCACAGCTCTTCGAAAGGACAGCAGCAAGACATGCCCTGGCAGACTCCAAAGACGGTTGAAGGCAGCGAAGACCGGAGTGGACCTGCACCGGGCGCCAGGGCAGAGTGTTCAGGGTCCCTAAACGCCCGAACCCCAAACCAGGGACCATGTAGCATCTCCGGACTCCACCACAGCTGCCTCAGAGATGCCGCAAGATCTGGATGCATGCCAGGCGAGCAGCAAGCATGCACACTGCAAGACATCTGGAGCTGGCCACGGATTTTCGCTGCAGGCTGTTGCTGAGAAGACCCCGTCTCAGATTCATGCAGCCTGGCAGCCTTGCAACTCGAAAGCTACGACACCATCAAACCACTGACATGATCTGACACAAGTAGTAGCATTACCCACCCCTCAGTATAGCCGCTGTTTTGAAAACATACGTCATTGCCACACTGGAGCTGCACCGACTCTGCCAGGATTCGCGATCCCAGCAGGCTGGGTTTCCCGGAGCACTCAGGAGCTGTTTCCCCGCTGCTTTACAGCGTGCAAACATGTGCAATCTACAGATGGCAGGACGCGAACGTCAGCATCGTCTGCGAGCCATGTAGCTCAGCTCTGTTCAGGTGCCGCTGGCCAAACTAGCTCAATGCACTTGGCCACGAGGATTCGAAGGGCAGCCCATCACGAGCAGGTGCTCCTGCCTCAGGCGCAGCTGCAGTGACAATGTTGCTGAGATCCAGAAGTGATGCCGTTTTTTCAACTGTCACAGAGACACCGGCAATGATGAATCGACCCGACATTTGCCGCAGCTGCATCGGATCACGAACAGGTCCAAACTCGGGCTCGCGCCAATCCCGCTCGTCAGGAGTAGAACCCGTGGGACAGACCCTGGTGAAGCAAAGCGGGCACCTCGGTCGACGTGCTTGGGCTGCAGTTTCAAGGCCGACCCCAACGTTCCACAGGACTTTGTGATCCGTATAGTAGCAGATTCCTATGTGTGTTTCTGAAATGCGTGGGGCCTCTCTGGACTGAAGCGACGAGCTTGCGCCACCGCCGCTTCACCAGCTTCACACTCCTGCAGAGCTTTCCAACCAGCCCGTTCTGCCGCAGCTCGGCCTGGCCTCCATTAAGTGCCAGTGCATTCTCGAGATCTCGATCACCTGCTAAGCAGCATTGGCAGGACTACAGCTGAGCTCGCTCCACATTTCAAGATACCAGCCACTACCAACCAGCCTGCTCGCACAGTTTGCAGGCAGTCAACATGGGACACTCCCGCCAGTAGTGGATGTCCAATGCAGCCAGAGTGAAGTTGGGATCCTTTCGTCAATGTGCCCGAAGGACTGTCTAGCTTCACTTGCCTGGCAATTCAGCATCACCATGCTTTGGGTAATTGTGTGAACCCGTCACAGCCCATGGGGTTATAGATACATCGTTCCCTTTGCCACTTGGAATTGACACCACTGAGGGAATCCGACAGCTTGACATCACGACTTCAAGACTACAATTGAGCACATCCTCTCGGCCGCAGAACTGGCAGAAGAACTCTTCCATGCTCTCTGCATCAGACTCCTCACGTCAGATCCCGCGGCTCAGGCTTTCCTGTTGCTACCCGTTCGATCCTGGAACCCACGCGCTGTTGCACAGGAGACTCTCCAGGAACTGCAAATGTGGCTTAAAGGATCTTGGAGGACAGGCAACCATCACACCTGTTGATTGCTATAGAACTCACTACAGCATATACTCTGAAATTCCACTGGAGCAACCGTCGATTCCGCATCCAATACTCATGATGAGCATCCAATCTCTCGTAGGTGCTCAAACCCCATCTTCTGCAAAACAGAGCAAGGGCGAGAACACCTCTGCATCAGAAGCGTCTTCGGCACTATGATTGCCTGAGCTGGGTGGAGGATCTGGGCGCATGCTTTTGAAGGGCTGTGCCAGGTTAGATGTGAGTATCCATGCCCATAGATCCTGGAACGGAACTAACGTGAGATCCAACATCTAGGTCCGACGAAGAGTCCCTTCATGTGCACGCGGGCCAATGCAGGACCATCACTGCTAACAAAAGGGATGGCCGTGCAGAGGGCACACAACCCCGTGAATTGAGAAATTAATACGGGCCTTCAACATGTTTCAGAAAAGATGCTACTCCACCCCGCGGACCTCTCGGACCCGAAAAATGCTAAACCCCAAAAGTTGAAGTCTCCAACTCCACGCGCAGCACTCAGAGGCTGGCCGTTTGTCAGGGTCACGGGCGTGCACATCGGAGCTGGACGAGATGGAGGGGCTGGAGCCTAGCAGAAGACCAGGATTCAAGGTCCAGGTCTGTCCAGATGTCAGCTATGAAACCATCTTCAGACTTTAGACGACTCCTAGTTTACAATTCGCGGCTCTTTTGGTTCATACTTCGAGGCCTCTACGATTCCTGCTACCGAGGACGTTGAAACTCAAGATGAGTAGTAGTGCTTGGGGGTTGCTGGAGCAGCAGTTGTTTTTGCTGTTCTCCATGGCTCGCCGCCCGCGATTGCAAGCGCAACAGCCAGAACCTGTGCCATCACGCCTTGGCATGCGACACTCGCTGAAACTCGGCATCGAAGACTTCTCTCTGCGCCTCGCAAAACGGTTCGTCCAGCTCTACTTACATGGCGAGGTATAACTTTGAAAAGAAATCGAGCTGGTTGGCCACCTGTCGGAGGTGGGCAAGGTACCTGCAAAACTGGCAAAAAATCTCCATGACAGGGCATAGACTCTTGAAGAATGTAGGCTTCGCACATCTCGATGCGGCTAAGGCCGACGTGGCTGTAGCCTCAGCTCTCGCAGCTCTCCTCTGCCTCTGTCGCTCTGCTCTGCGCTCCTCTGCGCTCCGCTGTGCTCCGCTCTCCGAGGCACCCGCAGGCCGCCATCCTTGGGGAAATCGCGCCCGCAGAGGAAACCAGACTGGTACATAAATCACTCCCCCCCCGCCACCCGTCCAAGTCTTTTGACATGGAAAGTAACAACAGACTGTATCAGGCCTCCTGCGGGATAGAGTTTAGGATAGTTCCGTGTGAGCTGAGGATGCAGGATGCCGTAAATGGTGCTAAGCCTCAAGTTAGGCGGAACAGTTTCTATGAAGATGCGGCCAGAGAAAAGTGAGGGATCGACCAGAAATCCAGCCGTCTAAGCCTGAAAGCTCGAATTGCCAAAAGAGCTTCGCCTCAGCAAGTGACTAGAAGGTTAAGGGTAGGGTTAAGGTTTCCCTGGATGGAGTGCTGTGAACCAAGCGCGTGAGTTCACAGTTCCTACCGAGGCCAAACGCCAACACCCCTCCAAACCCTAAAGCCCCAACATGCACATCCTCCCTCGATTCCGCTCCTGACGCTGTTTACGACCCATGATTCTTATGAAGATTGCCGAAAGACTGAAGCTGCCGAATGCAATCTCCCTCGTCGGCCCTCGTGCAGCTGTGCTTCAATTTGACGGCGCTCTCCCGCACTTCAGCTGCCGGATTGCTGAACCACTCCTTCATCGGAGTCTTATACCAAACAAAACACGAATTTGAGAAGGCATACCTGCAAGAAAAGAAGGGGAGGATTCATCAGAAAGCGCCTGCTAAGCATCACCACCATCCTCATCAGCATCATCACCATGACACCATCACAACATCAGCATCATGACCGTGCATACACATATGCTACATGATAGCATAGAATGACAGTAGCAAAACCTGTCATGGCATACAAAGAAGTAAGGACATAACAGAGGAAGAGCCACAGTCCGACCCGTCATTTGTTGTTCCAATCTGTCCACAACATTCAGTAGCACTTCTCGCATCTGAGGACAACTGAGGCAGCCAAGGGCACCCTTCTGGGGTCTGCACCATCGCGAGCTGCGCGGCCGGTTCCAAGGCAATTCCATCACGGCTCTTCGGCTGGACACCGAACTGGCGGCTTAGCACTTGAGGCGTGGGAGTTCGCAGGAGGGATGTCCCTGACGACAGCGTTGACTGGAAGGCTGGCAAAACGGAAACTGAAAATCTTCCCGAATCCTGTCCCGAACTTCAACTCGAAATCAAATCAATCTGCACGCTGTTTCGTGATGACATTCTGCAAATCTGCTAACACAAGTCACAGAGGTTCTCGTGCTTGCTTATTGCACATCTCGCAACCAGCGCAGGAACGAGTCAAAGTTTGCAAGATGCCTGGACAAGAACAATAAGAGCCTTGGAGAGCTTTATGTTTAGGGATCGGGTAAGGAAGGGAGGGGACCCGCCCCCCACAGAAGCATTACTATTATTTTCGTGTTCTTTTAAAAGAAGAGAAGGAAAATAGAAAAACATACAGGCCGGGGGGGGGGGGTCGCGAAACAAAAATTATAAAGACCCGCGGCCATTATTTGTTCGCGTGCTTCCTGGCAGGATGAGTTTAATCATGTATTCAGTTTATATGTATGTGTATACATATAGATAGATATATGTATACAGATAGATAGATAGATGTGTATTCTATACATATATACATATGCATATACATGTACATATGCATATTTACAGTTACATAAGTATCTATTGGTTTCTTTCTTCTTGGAACCGTCTTGCTTCCTCAAAACCGTTAGAGCTGCTGCTACCAGCTGCCGGCGATGCTAAGTAGCCATCATGGCGATTGCAGTGATGCCATGCTTACAACCATGGTGATTAGCAGGAGCAAGACGGTGATGATGACGATGACGACGACGACGACGACGACGATGATGATGATGATGATGATGCTGATGCTGATGCTGACGACGCTGATGCTGATAATGACGATGCTGATGCTGACGCTGATGCTGCATGATGCTGGTGCTGCTGCTGATGATGATCATCATCATCATCATGATGATGGTGGTGGAGATGGAGATGAATACGAATATGAATATGAGGAAGAAGATGATGATGATGATGATGATGATGATGCGGATGCGGATGCGGATGCGGATGCTGATGCTGATGCTGATGCTGACGCTAATGCTGACACTGATGATGATGATGATGATGATGATGGTGATTGTGGTGATGATGAGGACGAGGACGATGCTGACGACAACAACGATCATGACGATGACGGTGACGACGACGACGACGACCACGACGATGACGCTGCAGCTGCTGCTGCTCATGCTGCTGCTGCGTGACTGCTGGTGGTGGTGGTGGTGCTGCTGCTGCTGTTGGTTAATGCGTACACCGACCCTTGCTAATACGTTCAGCAGTTCTACGAATACTACGCGCCGTCCGGACCTCAGATACCAGCGCAGCAAGGAGCTGCAGGCGCGAGGAGAACACCCGTGGTGGCACTGTCCTGGCCAGGAGGGGAGCCGACATCGTTCGACAATGTAGGCACGGGATTTGAACAGTATGCGGAAGAGAAGATGACTTGGGTTCACAGTGCCGTCTGGTCTGCGCATATCGGTCGATATTGGCAAAACAGAGTGGTTCGGAGAGAGTCCCATCTACGGTTGCGAATTTGTTTTGGTCTAATCTGAACGAACCTCGTACTCCGGCCTATCAGCAAAGCTGGTAGAAAGCAACCATGCCACTGGCGGCTTTTTCTTCGGAGCTCGCAGTAGGTGCTGGGCTGCGAATGCTGCGCCGACCTACCCACAAGGGTCAGGGGCAGAGCTTTGCACTCTTCGTCGAGACTTTGCAACTCACCGCAAACTGCATACGAGCACCATGGAACGACGAATTCAGCGCATGCGATGCAACTCCGTGACTGGGCCATCCGTGACTCATGGCATGGTATCTGTCTGCAACAAAAACAAGTTGAAGCAGTCAGAAGCACGGGCCAACGAAACTGGCAAGCTTAATACCTTCAAAGCCGGCAGGTGGCAACAGGAGAACAGGTTTGGCAGCTGAGAGAGAATCTTCATGTCAATCTTTCATATTCGCTCGAGGCTCCCACGAGGATTGCTACTCATGCAGATTAGCCGATTAGCCGGCAGAAATTGCGTTCCCCTGGTCTTGTCAGCAACTCCGCTCGCTCCGTTGCGAAGGGGGCGCCAAGTCGTCTCAGCTATCCCACTGAAATACTCTCGGTAGGGAGGCCTCTCAGTGTTATTCTTTCGCCAAACGACGCTCGCGCAACAGATGCGCGACAGACGCGCCACCGAACGCACTTCGGTCGTCCGTCCATCGCGCATCCGTCGCACTGCTGTCGCGCCTCCGCCACGCTGCCACCGCACATCCGTCGCGCGCCCGTCATCTGTCCGCCACGCAGTCGCCGTCTATCCTTCATAAGGCCGAAATAAGCGTCGTCAAAACGACCTAGCATTTTCGGCGTGTCGTCGCGATGCGGTCAAGTCGTTGTATGTCGTTGTCTTCGTTGCCGTCGCCGTCGTATCCATTTCGCGAAGTCGTCGCATCATCGTCGCGACGTCGTCGCATCGTCGTGCATCGTTGTCGCATCGTCGTCGTGTCGTCGCTGTGTCGTCGTCACACCGTGGCTGGACCGTTGTCGCATCGTCGCCGTGCCGTCGTCGCAACGTCGTCGTGTTGTGACTTTCCTGGCCGTCAAGACCCCTCCTCTTATACTAGAAACCATACTGCACATGTTCTTCAGAGCTTAGATGACAAATATTAAATTATTACATATTGGCTGGGTGCAATGTGCGCGCCCTCACATGTTCTGGGCAGGCTAACAGGCAAACCAAAAGCTCGCAGGGGCCGGGAGGAGTCAGGCAAAAGGTGTCATCAGGATCCACTGCACTTCCAAGTGTGGCCCCGCAGTGGCGGTGCTTGAACGCTCGAGACCCATGCGCCCTTACGCTGATGAACAAAGCTGGCTTCGAAGGAAAGCTGCAATACATTGCTGCTGACAGCAAAGTTGCCAAGACAAGTGAAAAGTTTCACGGCTCTGTGAGGTGCAGGTGCCAGCATAGGGACCGGGCGCTTCTGGCAATGTCCCAGTGGGCATCCCGAGCTGTCTTCTCCACACGTGCCTGTTGCCACACATCCACCGTTCACCAATCTCTCAAGTTTAAATTCTGTCAGCAACGGGGACATCGCGCGGCCCAACGACCAAGTACCAGACGTTCCCATCGCCGAGCCGCTCTGCCAGGGGAACCAGGAGAGGCTCCAGGGAAACCTGGAATCAGAATACGACAACAGCTTTCGGGTGCCTCTTGCTGCTGCCCCTTGGTCGCCCCTGCTGCCAGCTCTGTCCCACTGGCATCATGCAGCCATTCATGAAGATTCCCGTTGTATTCCTGGCCTGGCGGGGCCGACCGAAGGACGCGCCGCCGATGAGGTCGCTGCAGACCGCCTCACCGATCCGGTGCAGAAGCGAAGGTTCCCAATCGCAGCCTCAAGCCCGACACCTTGAGCAGCAGCGAGCTCGAGTGGAAGACCTTCAAAGTAAATGTACATGGTGTCTGGAATGCGTCTGTGAGCCAATCACTGCAGTGGCCCTCCGTCCAGTCCCTTGGCGTGCCTGCACGTTCTTATCCGGTATCGTGCGAACAAGGATGGCAACGTAGGCGCTCCTCAACAACGGGAGTCGCTTCCAGTGGGCAGGATTCGGATATGTTCGGATGTCATTCTCAGACTTTGGCAGCAAGCTATCGGTGTCCTGCAGCGTCACGTTCAAGCACATCAATCCAAACACATCCATAGGACTTCATGTAATCGTGTCCCTGCCTGCATGTTCAAAATGTCTGTGTGAGTTATCTGCAGCGCCAGCTTTTGCAGGGCTGCATCTCGCAAACCTTACAACAGCACTCTCCGAGCTCAGCAGGTAGAGATCGCAGCTTCGTCCGGGCAGGGCCCGTGCTCCAGGATTTCGAAAACACGCATTGGATGATGTACCTGGCGTACGGACGCGGAAGGCTAGGCTTTTTTCTCGTCTCATCCTCTGATCTGCTCTGAAGATTCAAGCTTGCAACAGACGGCGCCTGCGGAAGGATTGATTTTGAACTCGATGATGATTGCAATGCTCGTGGTGGTCATGATGAGGAGAAGGACGAGGATGGTGGTCAGGATGATGATGATGATGATGATGATAATGAATATGATGCATATGAATACGAGTATGACGACGCTGACGACCATGATGACAATGAGGACGATGATGGTGACGATTGTGATGATGGTGTTGTTGATGATGATGATGATGATGGTGATGGTGATGATGATGGTGATGATGAGATGATGATGATGATGATGACGATGATGATGCTGATGATGATGATGGTGATGATGATAGTGATGGTGACGGTGATGATGGCCAACGCTACGATGATACATGCCGCTTGCTAAGACCACCACGTCGCTTCGACTTTTCGGTGATGCTATTTCTACTGCTGCTGCTGCCGCCGCTGCTGCTGTGGCTCCTGCTGCCGCTGCCGCCACCGCCTCCGCCACTGCCACTGCTTGCGCCGCTATGGCTGCTGCTGCTCCCGTGATACCACTGTTACTGTTGTGCTTGCTGCCATCAAGAATAGCGAAAGCCTCGCTCACTACTCTACTACGACTGCGAGTGCTGCTGCTACTGCAACGGCTCACTGCTACCGCTACTGCCACTGCCACTGCTACTGCTACGCTACTGCTACTGCTATGCTTTCTGCTACGCTAACTGCTATCGCTGACAGCTACTGCTACCGCTGGTTAGTACTACTGCTACTGCTTGCTGCTACTTGCTGGTAATACATTTACTAAGTACCACGAATACAAACTACTGCAAAGAAGCTCAGTGGTACTGCTCACTTCCAAAAGCATCCAGCTGAAGCACCGCAGTCTAGTGCGGTCACAGGAAGCGAAATTATCGCCAGGAGCACGACCCGAAGACAGAGCACAGCGGCTCCGCCTCCGCCCTGCATTCAAGGAGGTATCCACAAACCATGCTGGAACATTGCACTTGTACGCACACGGCAGGGGTGAGTGTGTTTCTCCAAGTCCCAACATGGGGCTTGATATGCTGCTATGCAAACAGCCGAAATCAGCCGAAGAGAAGCTTCAAAGGAAGATCTCCTGAACCAATGCCAGGATAGTGCAAACCAGGCCGAGGCTGCTGTAGGTGCGTCGGGATAGGATCCGGCTGCCCAAGGTCCTGGATGGGGGAAGCTCGGGGATTCTCGGGTGCTGAATCTTTGGACTCCGGAAGCCCAGAGGCCGCCAATCCGGCTCTCCAGCCTCCAAGTTCGGCACGCCTCCAAGAGGATGCTTTGACTCCTGGAGAGCACTGACAGTTCGGTTTCCTCTGAGATGCGAATCCCGTCAACAGTCTACCAAGTCTCAACCACGAGCAAGTCTCGAAGACTTTGAACGCTGTGCCCTTGGGTCGCTGCCAAAACGCACACGAACGCAGAACCCACAGACACCTGGTAATATTTAAGTATCAATGGTAGACCTGAAGAAAATCTAAGGAAAGCCATGCACAGCGACATCGACGACGACGACGACGATGCTGACGAAAAGGATGCGACCACGATTACAGCGAAGACGACGACGTCGACAACGACGACCTAGAGGACCTATAGAATCAGAACAACCGCGCCAGAAACAATGGCAACGAACACGCCGTGGCATAGGTGACAGCTTTAGGTCAGATGATAATGAATCGGGCATGACGATCAACGAGCAATTCTGAAACCCTCGCCTCTGGCCTTTTTGCCACCCGGGACCCCAGCCGGAATGGACTCTTCCGAGGTATTCGCACGCGTCCTTAATCTTCAGAAAGTGTTTCGCGTCATAGCAAGCTATGTCAGGAAGATCGAAAGATTCGTCGCTTGCCGTGGGCAGGTTGCATGCAACCAGCAAGCAACATAATGATTGCACACACCGGCAGAAAGTGGCAAGGAGATCGCGGAACCCAACTAGAAAGCTCAACCTGGCGCAGCTCCAAACGAAAAGAGCTTGAGACGCAAGTATGAACCGCTGCTTAGCTCCAGGCCCATTGGGCGCCGGACGAAAACCGGCGGCACGGTCGCCTGCACCACGATCGCCTGGAAGCGGGTTCAGCTATCAGCTCGTTCCGATTGCTGGCAAAGGCCCAACCCCAGAAGACTTTGGCTGTGAGCTCCGTGAAGAGCATACACGCTCCCGTGAAGACTCCAAGTATCGGGCAGAAGGCTTGAGGCCTTGCGTGGGTGGTTTGGTGCTTTTGGGGGGGCACAAGTTCTTCAGAAACGCCGGCCACATCGCAGACTACATGTAGGAGCCGATATACCTGCGCAACACTATGGCCATCTACCTGGATGAAATCGCTCTGTTGCCAGTGCGAGCCTGCTTTTGCTGCGTTTGACGGAGACGGCTTGGCAGTGCTGCCAACGGAGGGAGTCCTAGATGCGGCAACGCTGGTAGCTGAGCCTGCGCACCTTTCCAAGGCTATTCCGGGATCCCCGCGCCGGTATTTCATCGGGGAAGGAAGCCGTTTCGGCGTCATCCTCGACAGGGACCAGAGGCTCAAAAGCCCATTTCCTCGCTTGACCTTCCAGTCACCAAGCCTCCACAGCGGCTCGGTAGCCACTTCGACTGCCCCGGCCTTGCCTGGCATGTAAGGCCTTGGGGCTTGGGGTTTGGCTGTGTTCCGGATGTGTTCTACGGTCTTGTCAGGCGGCCTGGCATGCAGTGAATTTTTGCCTGCTTAGCACACTCAACAATCCCACAAGCCCAGTTGGAAGAACCTCAATATGTTTCTTGTGCAAGTTAAAATGAAACAGATGAGAACCACACGCAATGATGAATAGTGTCTCAGGTGCACAAGCGATGATTACATGCTGAACGAAATTCTCGTTAACGAATCTCAAAAGAGAGCAAAGAAGCGTGCCAAGGACTCGAGGGTTGAGCTGCAGATGTGGACGGCGCCTGGCCCGGTCTTTCTCAAGGCGGTGCCATACAAAAACATCGGGCATTGCAGGGTCCAATCTGCCTCAAAGTTCTCGAGGCTCACCCTCACGGAGGCTGGCGGGGGCACCTGTGCTGCCGCCGAGGTCCTGTGAGATTCAATCACGCTTGAAGGGCCACAGCACCGCATTCTAAAGCTGCCGCTGCCATGGTGCGGCCCGGGATGAGCAAAGAAGTTACGGCGCCAGCATCGGGCAAGAGCTACTATTTGATGAACTCGTCCGGGCACCTCACCCGCATTCCCACGCGAACTTGCCAAAAGCCCACCTGGCAGTGGCCGCCTGGCATGGCCTGAACCGACAGTGGTGCAGAAAACACACATCTGTATACTGGATCTTGCCTACGGGCACATGCTACCGGTACACAGCAGGGTGTTCCAACAGCGACATTTTCGGGAAGGATCCGTGTGTTGTGCATCTGCACAGCAAACTTCCGAAAAACTCAGCTGCTCATCTCAGAAAGGTTCACATGCTGCAGGCTTGAACCAACACCATGGTCAACTTACCCTGCAATCCCAATCCCCTGGCCATAAGCATCCACATTCATCTGTAATCCGTAATCCTAATCCCCAAAGCCGAAACCCTCGAACGGCCCCTCAAGGGCCCGGCGCTGATCGCTGCTGCGGCTGCGGCGACCGGCGCTGAGCGGGGGCCGTGGTCACCTCCAAAAAGGATTGCATCGCAGCAGTCATGACGAAGACAGCAGGGAAAAAGAATAGCATCATGATCATGATGGGGTGGGTCACTCTGAGGTCAATACGACGGTGGTACGACCCTTCGAGTTTGGGTTGTCAGTCGACAACGATCAGCACCAGCCGGACTTCACTGAATATGCAGTCGTTTAGCGATGTGCATCCTTGATCAAGGCCTGTTTTGGCATGTTTGGCATAGCACCACTGTGCTCCCCTGCCACCACCATCACCACCACCACCACCACCACCACGACAACGGCTACCACCACCGCCAGACCGCCGCTGCTGCTGCTGTGGCTGCTGACGCCACTGCTGCTGAAGCAGCAAACAGCCTTGCTGCAGCCGCAAGCACAAACGGCCGTTTGATGATCCCTCTGTGCACCTGTATGCAGCAATCTGGCTCCCGATAGCTCCTACTCAAGCTTTGGAGAAGGCCCTCTGTATGGCACGTGCCTGCGGGGTCACGACCGGATCGTCCTTTTCCTCGCCAGCCCGTTCACACTCTGCGCGCAGCCTCCACGAGAGAGACAAAAACAACAGAGAGAGAGAGAGAGAAGGACAGAGAAAGAAAGAAAAGCCGCTACTGGCACGATCATCGCTATACCACTGTACGACAGTGCACAGCTTCTTCTGTTAAGACATCATGAAGCTGAATGCACGCCAACACTTCGGCCTGTCAATCTCTGTTTTCAGAGATTTGGCCGCGTCATACTCCTTGCAAGGATCAACAGGGCCGGCATGCAGATGCAGATTGCCTGCTGAAGCGAACCGTCCTCGTTCTCCACGGCAGTTCGCTTCTGCTCCTGGCCGAGCATCCGTCAATGTGCCTACATAGGATCAAAGCCTGTGGGTTTTTCGCCGCTGTGCATGCTGATGGTAGAACATGTAAGGCAAAGTTTAAGGTGGACTCTCATTCGAACTCTGAAAGATGCCGAAGGCTGGTCTCTGCTCGCCTCGAGCTCACAGATCTGCAGGCCTCCAAGTGCTTTTGGGCGTCTTGTGAAATTAGAAGAGTAGTGAGTAGGGGCTACTTCAGGATGATGCACTAAGTAACCGGTTTACTCCCTGGGCTCGCTGTGGTTCTTCAAGGACAGCTTGTCCGGTACACAGTGGGCCCTCTGCGAAAGCATGCAGCCTAAAGTACGGTCAGCCCAGCTTCCTTCGGAAAGGGGTAATACGAGTAGCAATGTCTAGAGGAGTCTAGGAGTCTAAGGCCGGAACCTTTCTGCTTGAGCATGGCGATCGCATCCTTGCAGCGTTTGGCCCCTCCATAGTCCTGAAGTTGGCCGCCCCAGCCCAAGTCAGCACACGACCGGCGCAGCACACCTCACAAGAGCAGCTGCGCAGCCTCCGTTTCCACGCACTGCTGCTTCTCCAACACCAAATTCCTCAGCCGTTCCAGAGTCTTCGCCTCGGCATCCCAAACATAGACCGTTCTTATCCTGAGACTCTGCAAAGTCTTAGACTTTAAGAACAGTTAAGCTCCTTCTTATGATGCAGTCGGGATGTTTGCCTCACAGCGCTTGCGTGTTTGCCGACTCTCGGGCCGAGGCATCGTACTTGGCCTCGTCCAGGTCGGCCAAGTCGCTCACGACCTCCACCAAAAGAGAGTAGATGCCCAGGGATGGAGTCGGATGGAGCACCCCGGAAAAGATGCTGCTTGGGACAGACTGATCAGTCACCCAAGAGAGCCTTCGAAACAGCGGGCTGCTGTCTTGGAGTTGGAGTCACCGGTGGTGGCGGTCTTGGACAGCGCGCACGAGTGAAAACAGCTCTCGCGTACTGCTCCCTTGGGCTGGCGGAAGAAACCGAGCAACGGTCTCCACTTCAGGTGGCGGCGCTTGTGGCACGGCAGCAGGCGGTACCACCTTTCGTGTCTCTTGGCAGGGGCAACATGGATCCATCAGTCGTGCCCAAGAGATCAAGAAAAGCTCAAGTGCTGGTGCTGCCGCGACGAAGAACACCGAGCTGCGATTGGAAGTAAGGTTGCCACCGCTGGTGACTGCTTGGTATCCGGCACGGGCACCTGCACAGCACATTCCTGTACCAAGCGTCTCTAACCAACCCAAGACCCTTTTTTCTCCGAATCCTGGCTTAGCGACGTTCATTTCGCGGCCGTGCCTTCGGGGGTGCCGGGACCGCAGCACTGGCTTTCTGGGCAGCAGGGCTGGCAAGGCTGGCAACCTCAAACTTCTGACGGAAGATGGGCCTGACTGTAGGGAGGACTCATGTGGAGCACGTGCAGCGCTCTGAGATGCCAGCTTGGGCTTGGGGCATCTCAGCCGGAGTCACAACCTGGCGATGCCTACTTCGTTGCAGAAGGTACGGACCACCGGACGCCGAGACGATCACCCAGTGCTCTTACTACTGGCACGAGACAAGACAGGCTACTTGGCCGCTGATCTTGAAAGCGTCTGATGAAGTAGAACGTGCAGGGTAGCATAGTCAGAAGACCTTAGACACATGGTGCAACGCAAACACCTTACAGTAAGAGTAACATGTGGAAAACTGTAACCTAGCAGAGTGAAGTGGATCGCAAGCATGCGGTAGCATAGATTCGCTAGCTTGTGGGAGCATACATACATTTGAGTAAGGCCGTGGTATCAAAAGGGTCTGTGGGACGGGTTGAATCCCCACAGCGCCAGATGATGCTTGATGGCACGGTGCTTCACAATCTTCTGATGCATGCGCTGCATTGCAATACTGCTGTAGTGACATGTACACTGTGAACAGATGCATGCGCTGCACTGCAATACTGTTGGAGTGACATGTAAATTGCGAACAGTACCAGTACTTAGCGAAACACGGCATTGCATTGTATAATATCGTACGACATCGCAAAGTCCTTGAAGATACCATGCATGATTGGATGATGTTACACCCTAGCACAACAGGAGATCAGCTCTTGTAGTCGAGTACGGTCTGATTTAGCTTCATGGGACCCAGTACAACAACATACCAAACTACTGCTCAAATAAAACTACGATGTCATATTTCAAAACAAAGCGCGCACACACACACACACAACCTGTGCAAAGCAAGAAACGCCTGATGTGCTGGCATACTCCTATTTGACGTCGAAGCTTGCAGGAAGCTCGGAGGGCTCTTTCAATCAACCAGAAGTTCATAACCAAGCGTCCAAAATCTCTTATCCTATGTTAGATGAACGATGAACACCAGGCCGGAAACTCGAGCCACTCGAGGATGGGCCTCCCCCAGGCAGCTGAGGGCGATGAGCCCTACCTGGTTCAGTGCATTGTAGCGGTTGATGTGGCACCTTATACCAGGCTTGGGCGGAAAGTCTGGGCTCGAGTGCACGGATCGGTTTGCTGTTGCGGAGCTGCTGAAAGAAGTTTGCATGCGGAGTGGCACTCAAACGCAGCGCTGAGCTGCCGGCTTGTGAAAGAGGATTCTCAGGAACTGTGCCGTCACGTCCACATAGACACTTTTCAGCTCTCGCGCCTTCCACTCAGACGCAGGTTTTGAATCATTCGGCAGGCCATCGAAACCCTGTCAAAGCGACATACAGATTACGGCAAGAGTGTCCTGGAACTGGGAGCGCTCGTTGCTGTCCAGGGACAAATACCCCAGGCGCTTGAACTGCACAGCCTGGACACGGCAAGCGGTCTCACCATAGGAACAACCGACCTTGCGGTCATGTGCCATAAAACGAAAGGCACATGTCTAGCCTCGACAGCTGCAGGGCCGGAGGTCGGAGCCATGCCAGTGAAGAGCTCAATCCTAATACACGAAACAGTACACGAAAGCGCAAGTTGACAAGCAGGGAACGCTAGAAACGCTAGAACACGATCTATACAAAGCCGGAAGGCTGGACCTGGAGATATCATAAGCAACAGTTCGCCTCACGGCATAATTCAGCAACTCGGGCAGCCGCTTCGTAGCAATCTTGCTTTGATGAGAGAGGAACTGGACCTCTGCCGCAAGGTGTCACGTGGCCAACAGCATCTTGAGCAAAGCTTGCCTGCCGAAGATGGACGGCGGTGTCGAACTGGAGGCAGACCTGTCCGAATTTGCGCTGCATCTTGGGTGCAATTCAGTCCGGCGCAGTCGGTGCGATACGATGAGCATCAGGGCTCGGCGGATAAGGCTGGTAACCGAAACCGGCATAGAGAGGAACTGAAACCAGGGCCAGAAGTCGTCCCCAAAGCCGCGAACTCCGTCAGCCCCCAAAGGCGATAAACCTTCTTTTTACCCGAGAACAGATGGCGTTTTTCAGGGGTCTTGCCTTGGCAGGGTTGCAATGGGGTTATTATTACTACTATTATTATCACTATTATTATTATTATTACTACTACTATTATTATCAAAAGAAACCCTGAAGCCTGGCTTTTGCTGGTTTCCAGCTCTGTGGAGGCTGGTTTTCTGTTACTGCGCGCAATTTCCATTACAGTATGCAAGGCATGCAGCCTCTACAGGTGCAAGGGTTTTTCTGCCCGCTTCCACTGGCTTCCAGCCGCTCCACATGGAGGATCTCCCTAGAAACCGCTCCAGTAGGGCTGTTCCATTAACATAGGAGACAAGCACTCCTCGAATCTCTAGATTTAAAAGGTTGCTAACCGCGAAGAGGAGAAACTAACTGGCAACTTCAACGGCTATCCCACCGTTCTGCGCTAATTCGAAGACCGCAGACATGACCTTGTGCACAGCCAGGGAGCGACGTGGCCAGTCTAGATCAGGCTTGCCACCGGCTTTGATGGTCTTGATGCAGCTAGCCAGATCATCGACCAGCATGTTCACCTTACTCTAACGTAAACTTGAAATCTCAATGGGATGGAAGGACTTGTCACCAAATGACTTTGGACTCATGTTTTCGAATGTTCGGTGCTAAACTGCCAACACGTAGGCTGGACGGATCGGCAAGAGCCCCGTCCTGAACAAACCGAGTGCAGCAGATGCACGTGATCACATGCTTCCACCTGCACGACCTGGTCCTTGCCCATCACATCGCCTTGGATGTACTCAGCGCTGCCGACAAAAGGGACCTCGTAAGCGGCGAAGTTGCCTGTCCTCTGCTGTCCGCCCACAAGGTCGTCCACCCTCAAGGTGCCCTTCTCGCAGACGATCTCATACTGACTTCGGTGCGGTGAGGTGCACCCACAGTCGAAGACTGCAGATCTGTTGCCTGGGAACCACAAGGTGCCTGCACACTGAACGATGGTGTCGACCTTGTTGAGAGTGACGTGTGTACACATCACCTTCTCAGGCATTGTCCACCCGAACGCCCAGAGAATGGCAGAGAGCGGGTACCAGCCTTGCTTCCATCAACCATAACGCTTAAATCCATCTAAGCCCGACTACGTAACCCAATAGATGCACCAAGTCATGTCACACATGTACAAACACATGTGAACACATGTTCGAAGAGAGAGCGAGAGATGTACACATAAGTCCAGTCTTTCTATCTACCTGCCGACCTCTCTGTTCATTTCTCCCCGTTTACGATGTATCTATCTCTCTATCCATACACACACACACACGCAGGCAGACGCATGATGTGTGGATCTGCTTGTGCGGTGTATCAGACTTGTCTTCATATCATGCTCGTGTGCATGTATGCATCTTTGTGCATATGTCTGTATGCGTGTAAATACATATATGTATACATACATGTCACAGATTTTTGTGTGTGTATATATATATATATATATATATATATATATATATATGTGTGTGTGTGTGTGTGTTTACCTGCTATTCTTATTATTATTGCTGTTATATATATATATATATATATATACACACACACACGTACGTCCTGCCTTGATCTCCCAGGCATCCCATCGGCTCCCGGGACTTGTCCGTCCTGCCGTTGCCGCCCTGGAGCCAGGCCTCATCCGGTGCCATGAAGGTGAAGGAGGCCGATACCCGAAGCACCTGCCGCGGGTTCTGGTAAAAAATTGCAGCGGCTTCGGGCCTCAGACTGAAGAACTGCGAGTTGTTCGAGCGAGAAGCTCTGGAATATGGATCCACGTTCTCCGAAAGCCACAATGCTTCAACCAAAACGTCATATCCAAGAACCTCGGGCCCGCTTTGTTGTTTTGAATCCCAGAACCTGAAGATTCGAGATAGATACTCCTAAACTTCCGTGATGATGCACGTCTTGCTCTTGCAAAAGCTGACCTTACGCACAGTAAGCACCTCTTTTTGCAGAGAGCGCCTGACCCAGCTCCCCACCCGACAGCTTCTTCTCGATCTCCTTGGTCCTGGAACAACGGCTTTGGGCTGTTGCATGGCTTTAGGAGCTACTTCGGGGCCAGCCACCGTTCTCTCCTGAGCGAATGATACCACATGGTGCCATCCATCCACTGAAGGCCCTTCTCCTCACAAAGCTTTAGAAGCTCGGAAAGCTCAGAAGCCGTTCCTCCCATTGGCTTCTCGGAGTAGATGTGCTTTCCTCGCGAAATGGCCTTTGCTATCTTCTCGTTCCGCAAGCCAGTTGGCAGCGGGATGTAGAGCACGTCTACATCATCACGCTCAAGCATCTCGTCATAAAGCATTCCCACACCACAATCGTGGGTTGTACAGAAGTCCTGAGCTTTTTGGCGATCGCGGGAGGCGACGCCGACGACCTCCATGCCATGCTTGAGGCCTGGGAGGACTTTGCCAACAATGGAAGCTGTGCTCAGAATGCCGATCTTCACCTTCTCAGCCATCGCACCCAAGCAGCAAACGATGGCGGAGATGAAACAGGCAGACTGGAATTCTGAGCCACACCGAAGGGCGCCGCTACAAAAACTCAAATGAGGAAGGCATGTGCCCGAGCAGCACTATTCCAAACAAGATGCCCGCCACCCCCCCAGGGCAAAAACGCCCCAGCCAGCTCTCAAAAGTGTACAACACACTTCGGCCGCGACTGAAATCTCTCCATTCAAACCCCCTGCAACTCAGAAGCTGGTGTTGAGAAGATGGGCTGCCTACCGTTTTGGGGAGTGGGAGGCCATGGACTGCATGTTTCAGAGTTTGGGTTTCGACTTTTCGTTTCCGGTGCTGCCAGAATTCCCTGGCCTCCACGACCGCGAAAGGAGTAACCACAGGCTAGAGACTACAGGTTTCGGGTTCCAGTGTGTTCCCGCGTAGCTTGATCCTTTAGGGTTAGGGTTTCTAGGGTCTGGGGAGCTCCCGACTGATATATCGGACACGGAGCACACAAGTTGACATTAGGAGGAGCGGTGGATCTGCTGGCGTCGCCTCCTGGGGAAACTCGCAGAAGCGCGCTGTCTGCCATCCCTTCCTGGAAGTCAGTTCAGGGTCCGTGGCCTGGTGTCCGAGGCTTGAAGCTGTTCTTTCTAACATGGAGGCACTTAAAGCCCAGGCACAGCTACAAGTAGCTAGTTCACAGAAGCCTGCCCTGATCCTCGGAAGAAGTACGCTGCTGGTCTTGTTGCTCATCTGGATAAGCTTTTTCGACTGCGCTGCAAGCAGCCGGTAACAAGGCTCGGCTGTTGGGACAAGCAGGTCGATCAGCCAAGCAGCGTCTGCTGCGAATGGGAGAGCAGCTCTGTAACCTTGGCGTGTCGGATGTCTGCGATGCTTGAGTCCACTCGGGGTGCTACAATGTGCTACAGGTTAGCTGCCGAGTCCGCCTTCTCCAGTACTGCCAGTAGCGTTTTGCGATTCCGGTAGCAGGATGGTTACTGACGAAGTGTGCGGATGCGACGAGCTCCCAACTTTCGATGTCCTCGTTTAAACCACCTCGATCCACAACCATCTCGTCGAAATCAGGCGGCAAACTCGTCCAGAACAACGGCATGAGGACGAGTAAGGCAAGGGACAAGCGGAAAGCAACAGCAGCAGCAACAGCAAAGAGCTGGCGCTGTTAGCCCGGTAACCCAGGCAATTCATGCGTATGTCTTTTCCATTTTAGTACATAAACATCCGCTCAGCGGGCCTCGTCATGAAATCAGAGCTCTCACAGCACACGCCAGCCCTACAAAAGCTTGCGCAGCTCGAGGCCCTGGCAGGATAGTCGGGCTCCTGCTTACTACGAAATTTCCCATAATCTCTGTTTTCAAGCTTGGGTAGTGGACTTTTGGATTCTGAGTGGCTGTTGGGCTTTGGATGACAGGTGGTGCGTGCGGGCTGCAGTACATCGTGTGCATAAGGCTTACCTTAGATGCAACTGTGCCCAAATTCGCACTATGCCGAGACATGCTACCAGTATGTTGTGGAACATCTGCGATTAATGATACGCTCTTATCAAACACTTCGACATGTACAATGCCAGCTTGTGCAGCACTCTGCCCTCTTCGAACAGAAGTGCCAAACTGTCCTCGGAAGTGCATTTGACGATCCTGTACTTGAGCCTTGCACAGCAGGAACGGGGCGAAGAGTCGCAGAGTGCTCCAAGTGGTCTCTATCCCGACCTCGCACCGCCGCCCGACGCCATTAGAGAAGCGCCTCAGCCTGCGGCACACTGCAGACTCAAACATGTCTGGTAGACCAGCGGCACCAAAACACCTGCCTCGCTTGTGTAAAGCTTTCGGATCATGGAGGCGAACATGGCATCCCGCGGCTGCTTCGACAAGCCCGGCATTAACGTAGAGACTAGGACTTGGGAGTCGCCCAATCTACAAAAACTGTTTGGCAGGTCATGGTTGGCGATAAACTGAGCATGTGCCCTGCATGCATCAGTTTGGCACAGTGCGTGCTGTGACATGGATCATCTTGCTATGTTACCAGCAGCTGCAACCCACAGAGGGATCGGCGCAAGCTTGCACTGAGGTGAAGCAGCTCAAAACACCTAGTTCCAAAACGTCCTACTAGTTCGTTCGAACGTTCTGCTGCGCTGCTGCCAAAGTGCAGGGAAGCGGTGCACGAGCACGCCAGAAGTTGCTAACATCTCCTGAGGTGCGAGGCTGGCGACAGGCTTTCGAAATCTTTCAAGCTTTCTGGCTGAAGGCTTCCAAGATTTGGGTTCAAGGTCTTCCAGTCGCTGGCACAAGAGCAGGTCAACGCTGCCTGGCCTGGTGAAGTGCGTCCACGGACCTTCGCTTGTCCTCTAATCGCCTTAGCATCTCGCAGACTTGTTAGTCTCAAGAAGATGTTGTGACTTGTGACATTCTTGTCGTCGATTTCCCGTGATGACGGCTACGACGACGATGACGATAACGATGACAATGAAGATGAGAGGAATACGAAAATGAAGATGAACATGGTGATGGTTATTGCTTTTAGCATGTTTATGATGAGGTGGCGGTGATGGTGATGACGATGGTGATGATGGTGATGATGATGATGATGAGGAGGAGGAGGAGGTGGAGGAGGAGGAGGAGGACGGTGATGGTGATGATGTTGATTATTATGATGATGATGGTGATGATGGTGACAATGATGGTGGTAACGACGGCTCAACGCGGTGAAAGCATTGAAGGTCTCGTTGGTGCTGATCAGGTACCTGCTGGTCGCTCGTCTGCGCCGGCTTCAACATCTTCAGCGCAAACTCTTGCTGTTGCCACCTTATCTTGGCTACCTTTGATAGACCTCCTTGTCCGATCACGCCTGTGAAACATACTGCCTTCACATCCAGCATGTGAAGTGGAGAGTCGTGCATCTGCGGCTACTGCACTCCTTTCTCAATCTTTCTCACATGCACCGGCAGCTTGGGGCATCATATTAAAGCCACTCGGTCGGCTTAAAAACACCGGCATGGATGCCTTTGTCATTGGCTGTTGTTGAAGCTGCTGTTGCGGATGCTTGTGCCGCACACACCCCAAGCTAAACAGGGCCCGAGGACGGTGCTGCTTTGTTTTAAGTTCCAGGGCCAGGACCAAATGCACATGGCGACACAACTCGCGTGGCTTTCGAACAAGCCATGGGAACAAACGTTCTGCTTACAAAGGACTGGCACAGCCATGAAGATGCTGAGCAACCTGTTGGACTCTTGGACCAACTGAAGCCTTTGGTTTGTTGAAACGAAACGTATCTTGAGCCCCTGCTCTTACCTGGTCCGAAAGCAAAAAGATCGTCAAGCACTGATTGGCGGATGAATGGTTCAAAGCTGGGCTGCAGTCTGCAAACTACACATAACGCTGCCGCCATCAATGTCTACCATGTTCAACTTTATGACGCCCCGAATGGAAAAAAGGAGCACAAAGCACACACAAACGCAAAAACATCGCAAGTCCAAAACAAAAAACATACAAACCTCAAACGCAGCCGGCGAAAAATGCAAACCCGGAAAGCCAAGACACGCAAACGCCACAAAAGCGTGAACGCGGAAGGCAAAATAATCCGAAGCGCCAAAAACTCGAAAAACAAATAAACAAACAATAAATGCAAAAAACAAATTCTCAATACCTACTGTACACAGTCTGCGGCCCAGATAGTTTTAAAGGAGTAGCTGTCTCTGAACACATAGAGCTGCTTCAGCTTGGCTCAAAGAACGGAAGCCTCGAGTCCTACAATCTGGATCTCAGACTCTGCACCGATCAACCTTTCTACGAGCACCCCGTACGGAAGCCCCAAACCCGAAATCTCACAAGCCAATCCTCCCGAACGCAGGCCGACCGGGTCCAGAGCTGCTCATTGGCTCGCAGCTCTTCGCGTCGGGCGTGCTGGGTTTTGAGCTCGGCAAGCTCCTTTCGGCTCGAATTTTCGAGAGATCACGGCCTGTGACTTGTAGTAAGGCATTTAAGGCCGCCACTTTTGGCAACAAGAGTACTAAGGAAGAAAGACGGGATATGAGTCTCGGGGGCCAGTCCACCCGGGGTCTCGGCTTCTGGATCACACACTTCCATGCTACACTTTGTGATTCTCGCGGGACCCCTCGCAACCCACAAAACGGACAGACAGTCTTAGACATGCTGGCGCTCGGACGTATTGGGCTCAGCCATAAACTGCATAAATCCTTTTGAGACCACACTTGCGTACTTTAATCTGTGAGTCTATGTAACTACGCCCGACAGTCCAGCAGGATCTCTTCCTGCATGGCTTTTACAGCCTCAGGTCACTGCCCACTGCCACGGTATCGCAAACATGAGCGCGAGGTGCACACGTCGACCGCAGCCAAGGCGGCCAAGACGCACGGCATTCTGCCAAGGTGTCTTGCAAGCCAGCAACCTCAGGAGCCACTTGATCGGATTTGTGGCGATGCTTCTCGAGTGCTATTGAAAGTGCATGCAGACACACAGGCAACTGGGCATCCATCTGATGCTTTGCTTGGCTCTTCAGGCCTCAGTGTGGGACGCTCTTACCAGGCAGTCAGAGTAGTTCCGATCCAAGCCAGCCTCCTTTCGTCTTTGAGGAGATGAAGCGATGTCTCGGAAAGCCGGGCAGCCATATCGTGACGAAAAGTATCTCTTACGTTAGATGTAGATCTCCTTCATAATTCATACGAACTCATGCGACGGACGACCAAGGGCAAGTCCCAGCATGCCGCGGCAACGGCAAGCACCAGTGCCTGTCTCGACTGATGTTTACGTTCACTACCGCAACTGTGCAAGCAGGCGCACGGCTGCTCGAAGATCAATCCGGACCTGAAGCATTTTTGGTTCCTACCGTTCAGGCACAGTAGCAGAGATGGTACTTGACGATGATGGTGATGAGTTCTCATCACGATGGTGATGGCAATGGTGATGATGATGATTACGATGGTGGCCATGATGCAACAATAATGGCATTGATCGGGATGCAACAATGCTGGCATTGCTCGTGATGCTGGTGACAGTGACTATGGTGGCATGATGATGGTGGTGCTGGTGGGTTCCGGCGGTGTTACTACAAGTGGAGCTCGTGCCAGTCCTGGTATTTGTCCTGGCGGTGATAACGATGATGACGATGACGATGCTGATGATGAGGATGATGACACTGATGAGGACCATGAGAATGATGAGGATGATCATGGTGATGATGATGATGATGACGATGATGATGATGATGATGATGATGATGACGACTGCTGCACCAGCGACGCGGTGGTGACACTGCTGGCAGTGTTGGCGGTGGGGGACAGGGTGACAGCGGCTGGCAGTGATGATGGTCGCAGTGTTGGTAACGGTGGTGTTGGCAATGGTGGAAACAGTGGCGGCTGCGATGATGCTGCGGCTGCGCTAAAGTGATTCAGCATGGCGACTGTTACGAGTGGCATCATCAGGACGGTGAATGCGGAGATCTCAGCCGTCTCACCCGTACATGGGATGTGCGCACTCACGCGACCTCCAGAGATCGCTCAGGAAGTAGCCTCAGCTCGCTGGAGAAAGCCAACATTGCTGGCTCTGCTTTGATTCATCCGTTCTCTATCCCGAACTTGTCTTAAGATCCGCAGGCCGAAGGCCGTTCTTGGCGGTTTTTTCGAAGGCAGAACACTCATCCCCTTCTGACGGTTACAGTTGCAACCGTCCTTAACGGCATGTCCCCGTACTGGTCGGAGATCATTCTCCGCTGTAACGGGGTTTACAGGAATTATCAAACTTTCGGAACCGCGCAATGTGGAGAGGCGTGTGACTGCGCGGATACAAGTTGTCATTGTTGGCTTCTGGCGCTGGCAGGGAAAGACCCGACAGCGTTCTGTTGAACAGGCACCAAACTGAAGCAGCTCAAAGAGACCCAGAGGCTTCCATTCCGCTTGTGGGTTCATGGTTAACATCAGGAGAGTATGAAAGTTGAGGCCTCCTCGCTAGTACCTCTGAAGCTTCTAAGCTTGTCTCGAGATCCCAGCTCCAGCAGCAACGCCGTGGCTGCCACGATGAGTGGGCCCAGGGCTGCCAGGGCCTAGTGCAGTCGAAATACGCAAGGGAGGATTGTCTTTTCTCGTTTGACTTTTCAGGATTCTTGGAGCCCCGGGAACGCCTACTGGATTGATGCTTCTGCTGGCGACTGGTGGTCCGGGAAGTTTGGCTTGATCTGATGGGTCCGAGCCACCGGTGGGCGTCTTCGGATCTGATCTTGAAGCTTCGGACAAAAATGCAGCACATTCAGTCCGCTAAGGTGCAAGTGCACCGCATTCACCAAGCTCGGAGCCATGGCTCTGCCAGGATTTGGCCTGAGTTGAGACAACTTTTCAGACTCCAACGCTGATTTTTAGTTTCGGATTCACCAAATGTTAGACGCCCTCAGCTCACTTCGGGCCCGGACTGCCATGGGACAGCCGGGCTGCTGCAGGATGCAGACTCAACCATGCGCTCTTTCGCTGAGGAGCCGGGAGTTCTGGTTAAAGGATGTTGAAGGATGGCAGCTCGCTCCGGATGAGGTCGTAGGCGGCAGATGACAGCGGTTGTCAGCTCTGTCTTGTTTGCGTGCATCACACCTTTCGTGTTCTGGTAGCTTCTTGCAGAGGTACTCGAGCAGGTCATGAGGTCTGCTTCTCTAATTCCACCACTGAGCTCTCAGGCAAGAAGCAAAAAGGTGAAGTCGTGCACACTCCTCATGTGAAAACAGTTGTGGCAGCAACAGTGCAAATAGCTGTGCAGCTCCCCCTTTGGCGAGCATCTGACATATAGCGTCTCAACACCGCATGGAGCGAAGGGTTGGAGTCTGTCAATCTCAGCAGATCCTGATCTGTCTCATTCCCGCGACCTTGCAGATGCCAACTTGCAGTTACATTACTCACCCTACAGTAAACTACCCTGCATGCTCCAAGGAACTGAAACTGTAGCGCGGACCTCCCCATGCCTGTGCGACGGCGGATCGGCCGTAGCCAGGCCTGTCTCCACGCTCATGCTACTGGCTGAAAGGCGCTAGCTGTTAGCCCGAATATCAGCAGCTGGCCTTGCTGCCAAGTAGCAGAACAGCATACCAACCTGCCAGCGCAGACGGAACAGCGAACCATTGCAGCCAAACGAACTCCTCTGTTCTGGCACCACCGCATGCCATTGCTGCTTTGGCTGCTACTTGTGTGCCGAAGGCCTGACTGTGCTGAGACCTGACAGTCAACGGGGTGAAGAAAGCTAAGGTCAACTGCGCGGTGCAAGGATGCTGGGCTCAACGACCAGTTCTTCCACATGTATTTCCACAGGGTTGCGCGGTTGGCATTGACCTCAGGCAACCGAGCTCAAGAGCACACTTCAAAATGAAAAAAGCTCCTAGTGGTGATCTATGACTCCGGCGTTGACACATTGAAGCAAAAACACTTCATTAACTAGAAACATGACTCATACATCGGAACAGATACTTTTCCGGAGCTAGGGCCGACACAGATGCTGCGACAGCAACAGCGTACATGATGACGTCCTCTACCAATGCAGAGTAGTCAGTTGAGGTGCGCCGTGGTGTTGCCGTTGCGGACATGCTGAAGTGCAAAGCCATTTTACACAGGTGCCTGGAGTGGGTCCAACACATTGGCGCAACCTCGCAAACTCACTGCTGTTCGTCCGCCACGAGTTCAGAGGGCGCCCGATGGCCGCACGAGCCCGCATGCGCATCAGATCAGAAGCACAAGCGCAGCAGTTCCAACTTGCTGTCGCTCCAAGCGTCCGCATGACGTCGCCATGTCAGTAGTTCTACAAAAGGGCGCATTGTACTGCACTCATGAAGCAAGTCGAGAGAGGCGATACTGTCCAGAGCGCTTCCACGGACATCTTAATCTTGCAGCCGGTGACCCTGCCCGCCAAACAGCTGAAATTCATCACTCCGTCCTGGGGCAGGGGTCGTTGCATCCCTTCAAGGTCATGGTACTGCCGTACTCAGTGCCGCTGCATTCAAGAATGACAGAAACAAGGTCATGGTACTGCTGTATTCAGTGCCGCTGCATTCAAGAATGACAGAAACCGCTCAGCTTAATCATGTGCCGCCTGTGTCACGCGACGCCGATTGCGCACCTTAGGAGAGCATCGATATTTTAACTTTAAGTGGTGCGAGGAACATGTTGCAAGAGTTGCTCAAGTCCACAATGTCCCAATTTACACATGTCCAGACAACTGTAACAAGCTGGATTTAGACTTAGTCTGGGACCTGATCTCGGCACTTCAATTCCACGCCGCCATCCCGGTGGAGCAGCAGGCACCCAGCGGCCGCCCAAAAGGCTAACGAGTCCAGCAACCGGAACTCGAAATTTGGCCTCCAACTTCTGAGCCGTCTCCCTTGATGGTAGAAAGACCCGGTCCAGAGACAGGAATCTCCAGAGGTATGCGAAAGAAACGGCTGACACGGTTTCCCACTGTACTGAACCACTGAACACGGACAGCGCGACTGTAATCGACAACGGATACCACTTGTATGGCACCTCGACGAGTCCAAGCAAATTCGTCCGCATGTCTGGGAGGTCCAGAGCGTGTTGGGTCAATGCACAGAGCCCGATGCCCCACAGCCCGTAGTTCATTCGCAGGTCGGCAGAATATCTACCCTGTTTCTGGAGCAGAGTCATCAAAAAAAGAAAGAAAAGATTGCTGCCAGTTGTATTCACTATGAGCCAGACCAAGAAGCGCAAGGAACCCAGTCCCTGCTCCAGAAACGGCATAAAGGAGATGGATGCCTGTAATTCAGTCAGAGCCAGCAGCGCATCTGAGCCGCTGTAGAGGGGTCTGTGCAGTGCTGACAGAAAGACCGGAGCCAACTGCTTGCGCTTCAAATTGGCCAAACAGCAAGCGAAAAGCTTCGTCGTAGTCGCGCGAGTATCCAGCCCAAGTGAGTTTAGCAACCAGGGAGTGCTGCTACATGAGGCATAGAGTGCCAGAAGCAAGCGTGTGCCAATGGGGCACTCCGCAAGCTGCGAGAGTGCTAAACCCATCCGTGCCACCAGATTGTCTCACACAATGTCTCGAGCCACAAATCTCCCCTCGCAGCTGATGCACCGAAAGGCATCCGCACACGGTGAGGCACTGTGAAGCTTGGATCCCGGCAGCAAGGTGATAATGCTTGCCTCGGCCCGATGGATAGGATCGCAGCTGCACTCCAAATTCGACTGGCTTCCATCCTTGTCCACGGCTGTCGATGTGTCGCTTCAGAAACCAGCCAAGCATCCGCTCCTTCATGGCACAGCTGACCATCCCATCAAACGTAACGTAACTGCAACACTAAGCACAAGCAACACTACACAATGCGGATGCTGCCGAGTGCCTCATGTTCCGGCTTGGCCTTTATCACATAGAGCATCTGCTCCGACCTTGCATGAGGCTCTATGAACAGCGCTAACTAGCCTAAACTTGTCTGGTTCTGCGATGGGTCGTCGAAGACCAATAACCGGTGCCCGGAGTGGGTAGTTCTGTTGCCCGCGCAACCCCAATGGACGGATGGCCGGGCGGCAAATCTAATGAATCCAATCGTTCAATCAGCGGAGCACGATGTCACTCAAGTCGCTGTTCACATGTCAGCTGCACAACACTACATCATCGGTGGCGCGATGACGACGCGAATCGGGAATGGATGCATCTTGGATGTCCTAAACACAAGTCGTCGCCACTCCCGACAAGACACACCCGAGCTCCAGTGTATTGGCTGAGCAGCCTATGGGCGGAGGTTGTTTAGGTTGGGATGTCACAAAGGGGGATGAACTTATAACTATTAACACAATCGAGAGGCACTGAATTGCTTGCGAACGAACTGTCACATTGTCGAATCTTCCGAGCGGATATTCTTTGGACTCACCAGTGCATTTCAAGTCACTCTTTGGGTGACAGGAGGTGAGCCAAGGAGTCCTGTCACAGTGCAGAAGCCAGGGTGGAGGATCAAAAAAAATTTAAAAAGGATCAAGAACAAATTTAGGCTGAACGGACCAAGAAAGGGATTGGAGATTTGCGGCAAACAACGGCAAGTGTTATTCCAATATCTCTCCGCGTCGAAACTGTGCGAAACTACGGTGTCAATCCCGGAAAAGTCTGGGACCGCGTAGAGGGTTCGAACGGTTGGCGTATCTAGAATTGCTGGCCACGGCTGCGTGCGTCAAGCAGCTCTATTCGCCAGGATGAGATTCCAATAGTTCAGCGTCGGAATTTTGCGACGCTATATATATGGTGTCAAGGCCACAAAAGGCCACAAAAACCTGGCACAGCGTGGAGGGCTTCGACGTTAACAGTTGCCGGCCATGGCTTAGACATTAACAGTTGCCGGCCATGGCTGCGTGCGCAGGTTATTCGGAACTCGCCAATACTTAGGGGGGCAACAGTGGTTCGTGACTTGGCTTACTAAACCTTTATGTTTCACGCTCGTGCACACAATGAAAGGCCAATGCCCGATCAAACCCGGAGGGGTCGCTGGAGCACGGGCTCGGGTTAGCGGGTTCTCAACTCCTCAGACCCTCAAATCCGCAACTGCAGATGTGTTCGCATCTGAGACATGATGGCGCTAATTGACTCGGAGTGGGAGCGGTACATGCACACGAGTCCAGGTGCATACTGATGCACGCCGAGGCATCCCAGCGTCGGCTGGCTAGGTACTCGCTGAGAGAAACGGCCTTCCGGGCATCTCGATTGGATGCCCGGCGCTCAGGCGTGGTTGCCGACTCAGCCTTGCGCGTTCTGGCACAAGGCATAGACATACATATGTCAGGGTTCCAAAGCAAACCAAGACAAGCTGGGAGCCGCGCCTGGCCGGGAGCGTGGGCATCAGGTAAATGCGCGGCCTAAGCGTGAACCGGAAGGTCGGTTGGTTCTAGCTGGGCCAAAGCAAACTGGGAGCCCGACCTGACTCGGCAAAGACCCATGGTCTTCAGAGGCTTTAGGAAGGCACATGGCAGAAAGAAGCAGACGAACACAAGCGCAGTCGGTAACTTGTAAAAGCGGAAAGCGGACCTTCTGCAGCGGGCGAGTTTCAGGTGCTTCTGCGGCCTTCCAAGAGAGAAACAGAAACTTTCCAAAAGTCGGGAGACCGCATCATGTTGCAGCATGGTATCATCATCGGCAGCAGACTTTCTGCCCTGCGCAGGCGAACGTGAGGCTGCAGGCAGGAGAACGGGAACCGGGGCATCCTGGAACACCGGAGGCTTTTTTCGCGGACTGGGAAGACGGTGGTTTCCAAGGAGATATGCCCCAGATGAACGAGAGCGGTGTGGGCATGCTCACAGGCTCCGTGAACGCAAAAGTCCGAGCAGAACGCGCACAGAGCTTGCACGTGGAAGGATTCTCCAGGGCGCCGTTGCAACTTCCAGTGCCTAGCGGCCTCGTCGCCAACCAGGACTAGAACGTACTTGCCGGAGCAACTTCTCGATGTCCCGAAGAGGGTCC
The DNA here is from genome assembly GCA_905221615.1 of Symbiodinium sp. CCMP2592. Classification (NCBI taxonomy): domain Eukaryota; class Dinophyceae; order Suessiales; family Symbiodiniaceae; genus Symbiodinium; species Symbiodinium sp. CCMP2592. The sequence goes on along the minus strand of CAJNDT010003079.1, from coordinate 478,198 downwards.
GGACCAAGCCCCATGCTGCGAAGGGCTTCTTGCAGGGATGCGGCTGTCCGGGACAGGAAAACCTTTGCTAGCGACGCGGCTGTGCCGGCAGGGACGGGCTGCACTTCTTCGTCCGCCGCGCGGTTCCACTTCTTGGCGGCACTCTCATACCTGCACAGAGTCCGCGGGAACGCAAAAACAGTGGTGCCCTCACCATCTGACCAACTGTCGTAAGCCCCGGTCCTGTGGAACTGTTACGCAGAAGTTCTTCCTTCCTGCATCAAGAAGTTGGAATCGTAGAGCAAGGCTCTATCGGGAAGGGGGTGTTCTGGGCTCTCAAGTTCTGCAGCCGCGAACTTGAAAATTGGCCCAGGGTGGCGCCGAAGTTCTCCAAGGCAGTGGGCAGGCCCATGTACTTTTTCAATTTTGCCGATGCCACGACTCCTGGGCCTGCGTCCCGGACGCAGAACCGGGCTGAAGACGCTGCACCCCGCACCACCAATCTGCCAGCAACAAGGGCGCAGGATGGCCGACCCAGTCGTTTGTTTGGTAGCGACCTGCTGCCACTTCGTCCGTGCAGACATCAAGGTAGTGCTTTTGGAACGCAAGTGCAGCTTTGTGTTCGGCCGGCTGCTGGGCACGAAGAGTTTGAAAAAGGCCGTGAACCACTGTGTGGAACAACAAAGCTGTTGGAATCGAGCGCAAGCACTGGAAGCCTCGCTCGAGAAGTGGCAGGGGTTTCTGGCCGGCAGGCGACAAAGCCTTCTGCATGGTCTTGTAGATACCATTTCTGTACGCGAGCAGCTTTTCGTCTCTGGTCAGCTTCTGGTACTTCGGTCTGGTGCAGGCACCTGTCACGTGCGCCCAATCAGCAACACGGTCGAATTGGGGACAACGGCTTTACGGGCCAACTCTTCGCCCGCATGTAAATCAGCATGGTACCATGTAAATCAGCATGGTACTGGCAGCATGCAGTCGCCAAGTCCATAGCAGCAAATGTGTGCGAGCACTCTAGCACGGCACGACAGAAGACCTTGTAGCTTTTCTCAGCTTCTTTGTTGGTCAACGCAAACATTAGAGGGTTGAATGTGCTGCGGAAAGCAAAGACTGAAGAAGAGGCAGCGTAGTGCTTGGAAATGGCGCCCACAGTGAGAAGCACCCAGTCGCCTTCTGTCAACCGAAAGGTTCCATCCCCACAACAGCTTGACGTAATTTTTGTTGGTGAGACGCGTCAGCGTTGCCTGCAACAAGGCAGGGTTGCAGAAAACTACTACTGTGCAGTCGCGGGTGTGTAGCTCCGCGGCAATTTTGAAAGCATCTGGGACAGCGGCATTTGGCTCCTGCGGCAACTCTGAGACTGTGCCAAGATTGCGCCTGAGCTGGTCCCAGTCTGCTTTGCGCCACTTGAACTTGGAGTTCTTGTTAGCACGCGTTCCTTTGTGCGGACGATGGTTTTTTAGCCATGTCTTGAGCCAGTCATCACTCACAGGGCGGCCTTCCTTGTGATGTTGTTCAACAACTTTGGCTGGGTCTTGAATGTTCACATGAGCCTGCTGCTGGACGTGTTCTTTGAGTGCATTCTCAGCGGAGGCACACAAGGGATTCCAGCCTTTCGAGGCTTTGAAATCTCCATGCAATGCAAGAGGAGTGTAGGCGCGGGTAATCCGCTTGATCTCATCCGTCCACTGATAGGTGGAATACCCACGCCAGCCTTTTCTGTCCTTGCAACAATCACAAGAGTTGCACCACAGGAAAACTTTGAACCCATCCGCTTGATCGTAGTATTGATGGCGGATGTTCAAGACTTCACCTGGAACAAGTGTCTGGGCCCATGCTTTTTCATGCTGCAGGAAAGCTTTCTTGCCCTGAAAAGGGGTTTCTAGCTGCACACGACCGTCCACGGTGTAGATGTCAACACGCTCCGCTAGGGGCAACACTCCCGGCCCTCTCTTCTGCTGCCTATCTGCCTCGCCAGCCGGAGCCTCACCTTCTGCAGCACCGGCAGCATTGGCGCCTTGTCCCTGAAGCTTTGGGGCCGGCCGCGCACGTGCAGCAACACATTTCGCCTTGGCCTGAGTCCGTCTGGTTGGGCCTTGGCTGGGCGTTTGCCTCCCCCGGACATGGCAAGAATGACAGGTGAGTCCGCAGTGACGGCAGGGAGACCCGGATGGCGTGCGTCTGCCCGAGCTGCCTCCAAAGATTTTGTGCACTTGGCGCCACCCCCGCGCATGTGTGGCAGCGGATTGGTCTTTGAGGGCAGGGGGCGCAGTTCACCCTCAGAGCCCGAAATAAATAAAGGTCGGGCAACCTGGTTTAAAGGCAGCCCGAGTCGCTGCCGCACGTGCGACTCCATTGCGTCTATGGCAGCCCGACAAGGGGGATAGAGCCTTGCTATCACCCATCAAAAAAAACTTGCGCAGCTTTGACATGCACAGACATGGTGGAGTTAGACCCAATCAGCAGTCGTATGCTGCATGAGGAACAGTTGGGCACATCCAGCCTTCCGGATCGCGAAAACCTTCCTGCGACACGAGTCACATATGGCAAGGCACCTGCCAAGGCACAGACGGGGGCGTAACAGACATGCTGCATCAAAGGTCCTGGATACATGGCCCGGCCTGGGCAGCGTTTTCTTGGCCGCCTGAAAGGCCTCTTGTGTGGCCTGCACTTTGTCCTTTTTCAAGACTCTGCGCAACAAAGCCTTCCTGTCGCAAAGTTTGCACAGCTTCTTGCCGGCCATGGCAAAACCCAACAGCCGTAAACTACAGCAAAAACATACCTTGCAGCCAGAGCTTCTAAGCCACGTGACCTTGAATCCGTTTAGGCTTTGGTGTTTCGGGTGCTTCGCTGTGCCTCCAGAATCTCTGTTTCCTCTTTCTGTTCTGACGCCTTCGGAAAGGGTGCGCAAGCTGTCTACACTTTGCCTAGGATGTCTCCTTTTGACACAAACTTTGCGGACATGCCCTCGGTGATCGCATTCTGCAAGCAAGATGAACCAAGACAGGATCAATCAAGCGGTCTCTGCTCCTCCACTTCCAAATCATCGCACCAGCTCTACTGTCAGGATAAAACATCTACGACTACTCTACAAATTTAGCACTACTGGTTCCAAGAGGACAAAACATTGCTGACCAAGACTGTTGGCATACTGGTACTGCCGTGCTGGTAGTGGCGGTTTGGCGAATATTCGAAAACCGAATGATGTCGTGCTACTTACCACTACTGCTACTGCTGCTACTACTACAACTACTGCTACTACTTCTACTACTACTGCTGCTACTACTACTACTACTGCTACTACTACTACTACTACTACTACAACTGCTACTACTGCTGCTGCTGCTACTACTACTACGACGACTACTACTACCACTACTACTACTACTACTACTGCTACTACTACTACTACTACTACTACTACTACTACCACTACTGCTACCACTACTGCTACTACGACTACGACTACGACTACGACTACTACTACTACTACTACTACTACGACTACTACTACCACTACTACTACCACTACTACTACTACTACTACTATTACTACTACTACTACGACTAGCACGACTACTAGTACTCCTACTACTAGTACTACTACGACTACTACTACTACTACTACTACCACCACTACTACTACTACTACTACTACTACTACTACTACTACTACTACTACTACTAGTACTAGTGCTTTTTTTTGATCCGTCAGCTAGACAATCTCCATCCTGGTCCAAGTCTTGTGCCACGGTAGACATGCCACGAAAACAAACGGACAGCGTCATCTTGCCCAAAGGCTCGCAGCGAGGCTTCGCTGATCAGTGTCGAAAAGCCGCGAGTGGCCGCGAGTTTGCGAGGCCAAAGAGCGAGGAAGCCGACAAGGCCCAGTCATCGCACGCATGCTATCTGGAAGCCCAGAAGCCAAGAAGCGAAGAAGCCCAGAAGCCAAGAACTCGAGAAGCCAAGCTGCCCAAAGCCAAGAAGCCAAGAACCCGAGAAGCCAAGAAGCTAAGAAGCCGGCAAGGAAGCCTAGAAGCCAAGAAGCCAAGCGGCCAAGAAGCCAAGAAGCCAAGCCGCCCGGAAGCCAAGAAGCCAGGAACCCAAGAAGCCAAGAAGCCAGAAAGCTAACGGAGACCAGAAGCAAAAAGCCGCGGAGCCAGGCAGCACAGAAGCCAAGAGCCCAGAAGCCGAAGGCTGCCAAGCGAGGAAATAGGCAGATTACCTCGTAAACGCAAAATTTGTTTTTGCTTCTTTCTAAGTTTTTTTGATCCTTCCTAAATTTTGTTTGATCCCTTTTAAATTTCCTTTTGACCCCCCTCCCACAGAAGCCCGGGTGACGTCGATAAGTGTGTGGTCACGAGTCACGCTTGTCTTCTTGTCTTCTCAGACTGGGCCTTGGTACAAGCCCCAGGTCGCCTGACTTATCACGAATCCGAAAGCAGCCCGAGCTCGAATTGTGGCTCAGCCCAGAGAAGAAGTCCTTGTCCGGTTCCGAGTTCGCAGGCACCGCAAGCTCGTTTCTGCAATTCACACGCAAGCTTGCTAAAGAAATCTGTAGCAGCACAAACTAACGAGTACAGCTCCCGCCAACAGCCTCACAGAGTCCAGCTGACGGATCATTGCGCACGATGTGACCACCTTACGTCGTCGCATGCCGGCCACGTCTCACAAAAGCCCGAAGTCCAAAAAAAAACACCCTCGAGGTACATGCCCAGTGCAGGTTCGCATCGAGGGGTCCAGACTGACGACGGTCGTACAACCATGTACAACCAAACACCCCAAGTGGCTCAGCACGTCATCCACTATGGCATGGCCACTCTAGCAGCAACTGTCAGAAGATCTGCTTTGCAAGTTGCACCTCTGCCTTGACTGTTCTTGCCAGCATTGTTGACACCTGCGAGTGCGAAGGCGTCTACAGTCTACAGTCGCACATCAGGGCATTGACGACATTGAGGAAAAACAAATGGAAATGTGGCGTTGTTGTTTCGTGCCCCTGTATCCGCACTTTACTGCATGGCACTCTAAAGAATGATTCATCCTGGTCGGACAAGCTTAGGCTTAGGGCTTAGCACGAAATCGCACTTTTTCGGCGATCTTAGTGGGCTGAGCACATCCATTTGGCCCGTCGCCCGTTTGCCTTAACCTCGGGGCCAGATGCCCAACCCCCCAAAACAGAGCATCTGATGCTTCCCAGCCTCCAGAAGAAGCTGCAAGAGATCATCGTCCTCAAGCTGCAGTCTTGTGACTTAAAAGCGCATACATCGCCTCCCCATGGCTTAGACTTCTTCTGGCGGGGAAGCTCATGTCGCAACCCAGCTCCTGCGAAGTCATTGAGATCCAGCCTTGGACTCGCAGCGCTCGCAGGTCGTGCAGCTACAACACCCTATCCCCACTTGTACATCAGACACCGAATCTCCTGTGTATCCGTCTGAGCACACGTCGAAGAGTCCAGAGCAATGTCCTATCTAGCCCGACGTGCGCCACGTTCAGAGCTAGTGCGCTTCAAAGAAGGAGAGTCGGGGCCCCACCGTTCCAGAGCAGTCTTGTCAGATGACAGCCATCCAGCGTGATGGACCTTCCAATGCGAAGCTGCCCTGCTTCGATGATTCGACTAGTCTCAAGGATGGCCACTGGATGTCACCGGCCTTGACAAGTTTCAGCACGCTGCGGACGAGATCAGCCTCGCGGACCAGGTAAGTGTTAGGTTATCAGCCCCTTTGGGAGTTCCTGCAAAGCTCCGCAGGAAAACAGGCGCTGTCTTTTGGGAGCAAGTTTGGTCAGTTGCAAGCTCAACTCGGGGACCTGATCATGGTACAGTGCAGGGCCCCCAGCCCGGGGCTTCAGATACAAGGTGCGAAGATGTGCCGTGTAACAGTGTAGCTCCGGTATGCTGATCGAAAGCTTTCTATAAAGAGCCATAAGAAATCGCAGTTCCGCGGAAGATCTTTGGATTTCGGGCCGGGGTGGGAAATCCAATCATGCAGCCCTATGCCTATGCGTACACAGGTGAACACACCTGGGGCATGTGATGGCAGCTCAGCTTGGGATGTGGAGAGGAATCTGAGCTGCAGCTGCACGCTCTTCGTGCAGTTGGTGAATTGCTGGCGCTCTGTACAAGATGACGTCTCAGTCTCACTTGTATGATTGCACCTTCGAGGACAAGAGTTCGGCCAAGGGGCCCAGCATCTTGTTGAAGGAGAGCCTGGACATCGAAAGGACCTTGGCATTTTCACTCTCCACAATGACACTGGCTGCCCGTGGCTGGTTCTTCAAGAGAGCGAGCTCACCGAAGTAGTCGCCGACCTTGTAGTCCATAACTCGTTTGCTACTGCCCTCGATGTCCTTTAAGGCATAGAGCGTGCCTTCCTCGACGATGTAGAACTTGTCGCCGGGATCATCCTGCTTCACAATGCAGTCGCCTTTCTGGAACTTCTCCGGCTTCAGAGCATCAGCAATCTGGGAACGCTCGTAGGCTTCAAGCGACGCGAGAAGGGTGACGGACTGAAGGAACTCATCGTACTTATTGCGGCGGGCCACGGCAGCATCCTTGACGATGTAGTTGAACGACTCGCGATCAAGCTCCCAACAAATGCACTCGTCCTTTGCAACCACGGAGGCCGCACGAGGGCAATTGTAGAGCAAAGCTAGTTCGCCGAAGACGTCGCCCTCGTTCACTGTCTTGACAACCTTGTCTTCCCCGTTGGATGCCTTGATGCATTCCAGCTGTCCCTTCTCGATGACGAACAGGAAGTCGCCATTGTCCCCTTCGTTGATGACCTTCTCTCCAGCTGCAAACTTGCACTCCTTCATGGCGCCGAGTATGGTTGTCATGTCTTTGTCCTCCAAGCTCGAAAACATGAAGCTCTTGGAAAGGGTCTGCTTCAAGCGCTGCTTCTGCTCATCAGTCTTCGGATGGTCCGGAGGTGTAAAGGCCTTTTTTTGATTCCATGTCCCGTAAGCCTCTGCACTAACAGAGGTTCGGGTCTTGCCCATACTCTCCTCGGACTTGCGGAAGGATTCCGGGATCTCGTCACAGTCATCATCGTCGTCTTCCTCCTCTTCCTCTTCTTCGGCCGGCGCGGCTGCAGCTGTGCTAGCTTCTTCCAGAGATCCCTGCAAATAGCGCAGCTCCTGCTTCAGATTGTGGTTCTTCTGAAACACGGAGACCCTCTCTGTTGCGTCGGCAGCTCGCCCGGTTCGCTTGATGAGCCACTGAATCATGAAGTCCATTGGCACATTTGGCATCTCAGCCAACACGTCACTTACCATTTCTTCAAGGATCGGATCCAAGGTCTTGAGAATGTAGTCTTTCTTCTCCTCAGCGAACGGCAGGCCATCTACCACTGACATGGCGTCGCAACACTTAGGAGGCTGAGTAGCCTTCACAGATGCCAAGCAGTAGCCTGATCAGACTAGGCTTGAGCACTGAAACGGATGGTTGACAACCGCATCAAAAAGCTAGCACGCAGCAAACAACTTGACTGTCCAAAGCGTTGAAGATTTCCAGCACACGGGCAGCTGATGGCTGAGATTCTCGCTGCACCGGGCCAGGAAGTGTCTCCTGGGCTCGTCGCCCTTAGAACATCTCGCGGGCATCTCGGAACGACTCGGATTCCACTTTCCCGATTCACATAACTTGCTGCAACCTTGGGCCTGCGCCTCTGCAAAGCCAGCAGCACTGCCCTGGCCTTGCAAGAAATCTGCAAGCTTCTGAACCCCCTTCCGAGAAACAGGGTGCCCTGGCCTTGGGCCAGCGTGCGTCGACCTTTTCAAGCAGCTGCAAGTAAAACCACCAGAAGATGGAGGAGCGGAGCCAGAAGAGCGCCCGAGTGCCACGCCATGTCAGCAAACAACATCTGAAGCCTCTGCCTGCAGAGATGACGAAGAGAGCCAGAACCGGGCAAGCACTCCCGAATCACCTCATGTCAACCCACTCCTATGAGCATTTTGTGCGGGAACTTGTCAAGTGACTCGAGCGCGCAGGCACAAGCGAAAAGGACATGCGAAGGCTCTCTGCAGGCATCTCAGCAACGAATATTCAAGCATTCCGTACCTGCAAGACTTTCATGTGACGGCGGAATGATTGTTCGAAGCCGCATCCACGCTAGCTTAGCATCTTAGCTTGTCCGCGACTTTGAGACAGCATCTTATTTCGCTTCGGAAGATCGACCTGCGCTGCGGAAGGCCTGGCAGTGCTAGATGCAAAGCCGACAGAGTTTTGTGTTGAGCGTGCTGATGCTCCGCAAGATACATGAAGAAGCGCGGTAGAGATCAAATTTGGATCTTGCCTCTCTGCTCTCGCGTGGTCCGCCAGGACTTTGTGTGTGTGTGTGTGTCTTTAGGGCGAATTTTCTCCAATTCAACATGTCGTGCGAAGGGCGCCGTCCCTCGCACTCGGGACGGAAGGCGCTAAACAGGCGAGAAACCCATCCGAAACCCATGGCTGCCTGCATGTGGGCAGCAAATCTGCAACTCGTAGCGAGACTGAGACCAAAGCCTTTGCTCTGGCAAAGTATGCAAACGATCTCGTGTCTACTTCAACCCGTTCGCAGTGAAAGTAAGGTCGCATCCCTGACTGTGACATCAGCATCATCCAGCCTGGCAGACAATGGGCACAGGAAAAGAGCACTTTCCGAGAACCATCATTGCAAACAGCCGCCAGTCGTGCATCCGCATCAAGCTGACATAGTCGAGGTATCCTGGCACAACTTCAAAACGAGGCCGAGCCGCAATGTTCGCACTGTGCGCAAGTTACATCCCGTCTCAAACTTATCGACAGGGCAAAGTGGGGGCAAAAAGATGAGGAGGCCACAAGAGCTGGCACTCCTGGAACCGACTCCCGATCCCAAGGCAGCGTCAGCAGAGCATAGACCTGAGGCAGAGTCTCTTACGGCATCTTTCAGCTCTGGTCTCTTGTGCTGCTTCTTGCTAGGGAGGATCCTTGACAGTTCCTATGATTCGATGAATTGAGCAAGGGACCCTCAAACCAATCGGTACAAAAAACTGGTTGGTTTCCAGGCCCTGGCAAGGCCCAGAATCACAGAGTCCCGCTTGTTGGATCCGTCCTCAGCATGGTCAAGCCGAATGCTGTAAAATCCCCCTGGCCCTGACTTAGTCTCGACACAAGGAGAGAATGAATATATATATATATATATATATATAGATAGATAGATAGATAGATAGATTTGGTTTAACCGGCTCTGAGCCCCTGGCCGCCAGAGAAAACAGCTCCGTCAGGACCATTCCATGTGGAGCGCAGGGATCTGAGGTCGATGTGTGAGATGCTGGATGCTTGCCTTTGATACAGTCTGCACTCCTAGCAAGAGGCCTGCTGTGTATTTCTCCAAGTTCAGGCCATGCCGGAGAAGCACCTCAGTCCCAAGCGTCGGACTCCGAAGGCTTCGATATCTGCGTTCAACGAGCTTGTTTCCTGGAGGATAGATTGCAGGCTCACAGTATCAGTGTTCTTGAATGAAGTGGTATTCTCAGCCACTGACTGTATGAAGGCCTGTCCAGTAGCAAGCAAGATGTGTCTACCAGAATCGAGAATCGAGACTTGCCTGCAAAATGAAGTCGGGCAGCCGCTTCGATGGCATCGGGCGGCTCCAAGGGCCTAGAAAGCAAAGAGATCTGCTTTCGATGCTACAAGTCGGAGTCGCCACCCTGAGTCGCCACCCTTTGGCAGTAGTAGTAGCAGTAGCAGTAGTAGTACTATTATATAGTAGTAATAATAGTAATAGTAATAGTAGTAGTAGTAGTAGTAGTAGTAGTAGTAGTAGTAGTAGTAGTAGTAGTAGTAGTAGTAGTAGTAGTAGTAGTAGTAGTAGTAGTAGTCCACCTGGTCCTGTACCAGCCCCCAAGGCTCAGGGCTGACGAGAGGTTTTCGGCCTGCCGGATACGAGGCCAACATAGGCGACAGGATGGCGGCGCTGGTCCTGGGTCCTCGCCTCCATCAGCCATCACTGTGACGAGAAACCAGATCTTTCCTTCTCCAGCGTTCTTTCTTCTGCGTTCTGACCGCTTTGCGATTGCAACTGGGTTGCTGGGATCGTGCGGTACCAAGTCATGAGTCCTAATTCACGGCTTGAGCATTCAGCTGCCCATAGAAGAGCAAACTTGGCATGGTCGGTGCATCGAAAGTGCAGGCAAAGTGTGCCACGAATGCATCTGGCGCACGGAAGTTTATGCTAAGTTCAGCATCCGCTCTGCCGCATCAGTTTCCGAAGAGAGCTTATAATGTCTGCTGCAGCAGCTCATGCTTGGAACGGAGCCACAGGTTCTGAATTGTGTGCTGACACGTGCAGGCACGTCCCCAGCAAAGCAGCAACGTGGTGTGAAACTTGTCTTGGCACTAGAGCCGCTAAAACCCGCTAGACTTCTCTTGATCACGACTCGTTTGAGCCGCACCACCTGCTTCAATGATGGCATCTGGGGCATATGTTACCTCGTGGATAAGAATCTGATGCCGACAATGCTGAAGCTGATCGCATGCAATGCTCTGGAAGGAGAGTTCTCGGATTTTTCTTGATTGCATGCTGCGGCTGAAAAGTACTGCAAGGGTCTGCAGTAGCTTCTGTCAGGTTGCTAGGCCGTATGCCCATTTCAGCACGGCATCTTCGCAGTACAGTTAGCATCAAGCTGTCATCAAGTGAAGAAACGCGTCAGATGTACCCAGCATAGTACAGACGCCAGGTTGTGAGACATACTGCCGAGAGCTCCACGTCACACAAGAGGTCGAAAAACGTCTTTTGAAACCTTGGAGAAAACACAGCCAACTTGCCGAGGGTCAGCAAAGCTCGGTGCCCGATCAGTAAACTGTACAGGCACAGCACTGCTGCCACGAAACCTTCTAGCAGCATCGAAGTCCGTCATGTTGCTGCCGCTGGAACCGGAAAGGAGCAGTGGCAAGACTGCACACAGAGCTAGGAGGAAGGCGGTCGCGGCCGTGGTTTTCCAGATACTCTTCAAGAATTTGGCCAGATCGGTCCTGAATGATGACCATGTTTTGCTCCTCCTACAGCCTTCCTAGCCTGCACCCTTTCAACTTTGCCTGAAGCTCGTCCCTAACCCCCTTGCTGTCCTTCTCACAGAGTCAATGCCATAGGCACCGGTGGCGAGTGCTGCAATCAGCCAACAAGTTGTCAACACAGCCCCGTGGGCCAGTATAGCTTTGCTTGAACCGGTATCCGTCGTGTCCCAGAGCAGCGTCCACTGGGGTGTATAGACGCCTGTCTGTGCCAAGGCGACGATGATCAAAGCAGGCACGATGATGCCAGAGACAACCATGTCGCCCAACAGCAGCCTTCGAGATACGGGGGTGGACTCCTCCAGCTCCTCCAACCTTGCGGCAGATTGAAACTCCCGTCGCATCGGTCTGAGTGTGAAGCCCTGCCAATTTGGCTAAGAGTCTCTTCCATGTCTGCTTCGTCCTCTTCCCCTGCAAACGGGAACTGCAAGGTTCAAGCACTTCGCGCCGGTTGCCCTTTGTGTGGCTCGTGTTGCCCTTCCATGGCATGAGCAAAGCTGCTGGTCCCAAAGTACTCTCGGAGCGGTTCGCTAAGTACTTATTGCGAACATGTTCGCACGTTCACATAGACCATTCTAGACGTGTGCAAGACCATGTCATGACTCAGGTTATGTGCGCGCTTGAGCTTTTACAACCTATGGCAAGAGAGCACAGCACATGAAGACATACCTGGGATATCCTGGGATCATGTTCACCAGCTCCGGCCAACCGGCCTTCCCACCTACCTAATAACCACCCATTACTGTATGCATGCGCGTTCAAGCACACGTGCGTTGACAGGCTTGCTTTTAAACTTATCACCGGTCATGCATGCATGCCCAGATGCATGGACGTACATTACATACACTGAGACAGCTTCTGTACATATTCATATGCAATCATCTGTCATGCCCAGGCGTGTTGGAAAACCTGTACAGATACACGGGATACATAAGCTGATGTCTTTGTTCCAAATGCTGTTCTCGCGATGTTCCTGCAGCTCATGTAACGTATGCCTGCATTGGGTTCGCATTGCCTTGCCCCGAGTAGCACTGTACAGTCATGCGTGCTCCTTGATGCCATGCACCAAGCATTCTGCAATTTGTGGCCATGCAGCGAGACTTCGCAAAACAGGATGCATGCAGGATCGTGCTGGTCAGTATGTATGCAAGCATGAATGCATGCATGCGGGTGTATGCCCACATACGACACCAAAGGAACGGGGATAGACACTTGGTCGTGCGACCGCTTGCCTGCTGCATCCAGGCCTGATCCTTCAACCGAGACGGCTCGTGTCAGCCGCCACGCAATAAGACACCACACCTGTGGGCGAAGGTTCGAAGGTATGTTGGGCCTTTGGTCTGGAAACTGTTTCTGTTTGCCTGCATGGGTCCTCATGCGCTTCGCCAACCGCGTCTCAGAGACTTCTTCCGTCTTACTCAGCAAACCTCCCGCAACTCAATGCCTGCCTCAAACTGGAGGTCGATGAAGAAGTCTCGGAAAGTCGGCAAGATGCCTGCGCTGGTCACCTGGGTTAGACTTGAACTAGTCTCTTAACGTCTGGTATGTGTCCAGAGATAGGAAAGATAGCTGCACTATGCAACTTTGCAGCATAACCCAGCGCCGCATAGCTGTCTGGGAGCCAGCCGTTTGTCCTTAAAAGGAGCCAGGCTGAGCATGCCAGCCAAACTGTCGCCACAGCGGCCCATGCTGTCCGCTGAATCGTCTCCAGGAGGTTCTTAGGGTTTACAGCCTTGGTCTCGAAAGCACCAAGCGCGAGACCTCCCAGAAGCCAGCAAAGACCATACAACACGCCGTGGAAGTACTCGGGGAAAATGAAGCCAACATCACTGTCTGGAAGTTGCCGATACCAGTCTGGCTCGAGGGCACGAAGGAAGACGATACTGAGCAAGGGAGCGACGGCAGTGGTGATCCCTAAATCTCCAACCAGAGTCCAGCCGTTTGCTAGACTTGGCTTCGAAAGTCTTTGGGAGATGGTGACCACGTCAACTTCTTTCATAACGTCCAATTCCGAGGGCTTCTTCGCCATCGCGCCTCGTGGCTTGGCTTCTCGGCCCTCGACACTGCGTGGGAGCAGGCTCGGTCGAGCACAGATCCTGCGTTCTCCACGATTCCGCAAGGCAACCTTTACGGCTGCCAGCATGCCCGCTATCACAGGCAGGGATCGAGCCAAGCTATTCCCTGGCTTGCAGCAAGCTCTTGCTGCCACCTGTCGGTGAAGGGGCTGAGAAGACTGTGAGCCCACAGAAGTGAGCGGGAGTCGCTGACCCCATGGCAAAGATGGGTGCATCATTGCTTCAACCAGTTGCTTCAGGTCCAGTAACGAGGTAGATGTTGTGCAAGCGAGGCAATGCATCGTGTTGCATGAGCTTTGTTTGCAAAAACTCTAACCTGACTCGAGCCACTGACGAGAGCAAAGTGGTCCAGTGCGTAGCGAAATACGACTCCACGACATGCTGTGCCAAAACCGCATGCTGTCGAGGAAAGCGGATGTTCTCAGGACCTGGAATCCACAACGACCTCCATGCCGTGAACGGATGCCAACCTCGATACAAACCCAGGCTTCACGAGATCTGTTGCAAACCCACCAACTTGCAACTTGCCGTCTTGAGAATGGAGCCATCTCTTCCACGAGCCAACATTAACCTGCCAAGAGACGCAACCGGAGGAAGTTGGGCTCAGAGCAGGAAGCTGTGGATTATAGAACGTTGTGCAGAGTCATCCAGAGACTTCCTTCGTCCTCAACCCTGACCATGACTGATTACCCCACATCTGAACGAAACCCAAACTCCAAAGCCACAAGCTTCTTGACACTGTAGGCCGGGCTTATTCCTTAGTTATGAACAGTATCAGGCCAGGGCAAGGGTGATAGACACGCCCACCACCCTGGAAGAGGGGCCACAACTCCCGGGCACCTCTGTTTGCAGAAAACTTCCTTGAAGAGGCCTGCCCAGGTCGCTCACCTGGCTGCAGCTACTGAATAGCTCTTGTGCGAAGCTAACCGTACTTGCAGATTTGTCAAAGTGTCTACAGACATGCTGCCCGGCTCAGCCAGGGCTTAGACCTGCTGTTTTCAGATTGCTGCAACCGCGCACGCTGGAATAGGGGCCTTCCGATTGCTTACCTTGCTGGCTGAGGGGACCAGCTGCCTTGGTGCAACACAGGCCTGATCAGGTCCCACATTATGATGTAAAATGATTGTAACAATAACAATACCTATTCGAGTATGTGTGTCTGTCTACACACACAGATACCGAGTTATGCGTACAGTCAGCTCAACTATATAAATACCTTGTCGGGTCGTTGTGCCGTTCTCTCTCCTGTTTGCTTGTATTGATGTCCAGATCGGTGTGATCTGTGTCTGCTATGTTTCTGTTCTGACACCCCCAGGGCCTGTGGCAGGGCACCCGTGTCTCACCACTTCGGTGGTGGGCCAGGACCTCTTCTTCCGGGTCCCTCACCTGGCGGTCTAGAGTCGAGGGACTCTTTGGGAATCGAGACAGGGCCTAGATATAAACTGGCAAGCCTTACGGGAATACATTCCCTGCGGAGCATCGAAGTAATCCTGCAGTTCTGACGGCTCTGCACCTGCTGTGCAGACATGTCTGAACGGCCTGCTCCGCATCGATGTGCTCTGCACCTGGCGCATCTTCGAATTAAGTGCTCACTGCCAGACAAAGCTCAGGATTCCCAGATACCGAACGAGGTCTGCTGACCTCCCCGGTCACCACCACGGTTCTTCCTCCCACCTGAGAACCAGAACGGACAGTGTTGCGACGGCTGAAAGCACAGACGCCAGGAGAAAACGCGCCTCTGGTGCCACGGGTTGTCCGCTTTGAATACGGCAATGAGATCTGGGCTCAGGAGACTAGCAAAGCATACCTAGAGGCCTTGGCTTAAACACGGCGGCTGCACAAGGCACTTGTTCCGGTCGAAGAGTGCGCTCGCCTCGAAGCCGGCACCAAGTAGCCACCTTGACAGATGATTGATCCAATGATTGGTGCCATCCTAGCCGAGTTGCAAGCCGCAGCTCTGAGAACCGCGCTTTTTGAAACTACCATCGTTTTTTCTTTCCTCGGTTTGGAGCTCAGACTTTTAACCTCTCTGTGGTTCACGTTTCGTTCACGTCAAGCTGGTTGAAATGCTGCAACTACGATTGTCATCTCGCCCTGCAGCCAAAACTCATGGCTGTAGCCACTCCGAGGATCAGCTCGGACCTGGGCAGGCACGACTCGTTGCCACACGTCTTTGCTAGAGAAGTCCTGCATCTCACGGCTTTCCTCGCGAGCTGCTAGTGTCACTGACAGACCATCACTGCTCGACACTCAGCTTCTGCACTTCGTCAAATCATCCACACCAGTGGCGGACCCCAATTCAATTGCTAGGGAACTGTTTGTCATCGTGGCACTCGCTGACCACTGTCAACGAACCCCCGCATGCCTAACCCTAAAATGCAAATTATCCCCAAACACCCCTTCATCTCAAAGCTCTTCATCCTGGCTCTGAGAATTGTCGTTCGCACGCGGTCGGGAAAGCAGCAGCACAGTGGAAGCAGGAGCTCAAGACTTAATGTCGATGAAAGCCCGGCATCCGAAACGTCAGCAAAAGCCGAGGAGCCACTGCGTTGAAGCGGCCAGCGAACATGGAGGCCAACTCCTGAACCTGTCCCACTTCACTCGCCACGGGATCCATCCCCGAAAGTTGTCCGGGCCTCTTTAGGACCGGTCGACAGGAACTCCTGGACGCTCTCCAGCAAGTTGTCCTGGCACAAAGTCGGACTTACAGAGCTGCCAACAGTTTGTCGAATGCTGCGCCTCTGTCTCACCGTCCCACTGAGACCAGTCTTCTTCAGGCCAGGCCTGCTCAGGGTATCGGCAAGAGCTCGGTGCCTTCCTCTTTTCAGGCTTCGTTGGGCACGGAGAAATACTACGAGTAGTTCCCTCTTTGCCATCGCATCAAATCCCATTTTATTTATTTGGTTTGTTGGAGGGCAGCAAACGTTCTGCGACCTGCCCCGACGATCAATCTCAACACGGTCAGCTGGGTAAGCCTGCTCATATCCATCGTAGCCATCCCGCTTCCTTCTGCCTGACATCAAGCATGAGGGAATCAGAGGCGGGCTTTGGCTACTCCTCCGACACTTGCGCTCAGACAAGAGTTCACATCGACGTGCTTCAGCTTCTCTTGGACTTCGTGCAGGTCCGAGTCTTCAACGGAACATGTATCCTCTCGGGCGGTGCACCTCGAGGCGCGCCCTGGTGGTTCCAGCCACCTTCGCCGCCTGAGATGCTCGAGCTGTGCCTAGCTTCAAGCACGGTTCACACAACATGCTTCTTGGGTATGGGTTCCCGTGAAACTTGAAGCGCTTCAACCCTTCAGCTACATGCAACCCTGTCAACCAGGAACAGCATGAAGAATAAGGAACCGCAGTGCAAATCCGCTTGAAGTTTGAGTCCACACCCACACATACTCTATTGGAGGCCCAGGCACTGACAACAAGACCCGAAATTGAATCTCTATGTCGCTTTCAAGCTACATTCGACACGAAGCGCCACTACCGGCTACTCAAGTTCGAGACTGCGACAAGTCCTGCTTTGCTGGAATTCAACAGACCTGAACCCACAAATCCCGGCACCGGCGGCACCTCCTCCGTTCCATCCGGGTCCCCAGTCTCTAGGGTTCAACCACTCCGCGGCCTCACGGCCCGCCGCCGGGCCCAGCCCCGGCTGCGGCTCACGTTCCCGTCTCTTGCTGCGGCTCTCTCTTCCAGGTAGGGAGAAAGGGGGACGTCCCCGTAGAAGCGCTGATACAGCGCTAGTCTCTCTCTCTGTGCTGTCCTCGTCTCGCCGTGACTGAAAACAGGGCAGAAGCCTAGCCGTGTCCGACGGCCTTGTCTTTCTGCGACTTGGGAACGTTCCAGCCACCAAGCAGGCGGGGTCTTCTGCTGCCTCTATGACATGGCAGCAAAGCCGCTTGCTGTGGACACACTTTCTGTACGACAACGCTCTGACTCACAATGCAGAGCGACTCCCAACCGAGGCCTCCAGCAACGCGCTGGGCAGCAAAGATCAGAGGTGCAGGGGACTGCAGCGCGAGTTGCTCATTTCATTTTCGGCCGTCGGAAGTATGCGACTACTACGGTACTCAAGTCACTGCTGCAGGCCACTGCACGTCCTGCATCAAACACTGGCGGTGCAACTCCAGGTAGCTGTTCTCCTCTCCGGCATCTGCCGCCTGAATCGACGCCGCCACGTCCAACGCTTCAGCAACCTCCAGGCACTGCACGTGGCACCTCGCCGTTTCCACCCAAGGCCGTGATGAAGACCAGGGTGACCAGGCTGGTTGTTGCCTGTCTGCTGGCAAGCTTACCGTGCCTCATCCCGTCGGTCGAAATCGCCTTGATTAGCGACCACCAACATCGGCTTAGCGTCCAAAGAGCCTCATGATGACGGGGTGGCGCATGCGTTTTCTCCGCTGCCTCGATTGTGAGTTCTCTGTTGCGTGCATCTGACGCATCATACGGCGTGTCTGCGAAGGCCGCCACCAGGTAACCTGCCACATCGCTGTCCGGAGCAACACTCGCTCCTCGATCCAAGGCTTGCAGCGGGCCTGGCGTGACATGTGCTGCGGCAGGTAAACCTTCGGGGTCCTCAGATGTCGCAACGTTTCGCAGTTCTCTCAAAAAGCAGCTGTCCAATGGTCTTGGAACCTTGTCAACTTGTGACACCCACACAGGCGGGCTCCCGGCCGCACCGGCGATGCAGAAGTCAGCCGGAAAGACGGACGCAGCATCTCGGTGTGGGAAAAAACGCAAGATCACGAAGATGCGACCAGGACTGGAGTCTGGTGAACCTGCAAACTGGCGACAAAGCAAGACGACTGTGACCAGCGGTGAGGCCAGGACATCGACAGGGACTTGTTTCTAGGCCTCGCGCTTACAGATGTCTCAACTTCGAGCACCGCCAGCTTTGAGAGGTCCACGTCTTGTGGCAGCATCTGACAAAAACGATGCACTCGCAACGATCTGAGACTAGGACTAGAGTCTGACAGTCATAAAGAATTTGAGGAGAAGCCAATTTTCTTCATGCAAGATCCGCAGCCTCCCAAACAAGCTTCCCTGCTTTGGCAACGCCTCTGACGGCTTGAACCTGAGTCTGGCTCGCTCGCTTCAGCTTTGGCCAGCACAGCCTTTCGGCTCCGGATGTGGGGCTGCGGCTTCGTGCAGGAACCTCTCCAAGATGTACTTAACAGACGTGTGCTGCACAAATCCCTCCCTCGCGTGCACATGGCATGCCTTACAGTCTGACACGCAAGCACAGACATCACAGAGAGTGAGAGAGAGTTGGAGAGAAAGAAAAGATGCGGGAAGAGAGGAAGACAGCAAAAGGAAGCCAGCAACCTGCCTTGCACGACATTGACCCCTGGCATGCTCCGCAACATGGCTGAAAAACAGCGTCAGGATCTTCTCTGCCAAACCCATCAAAGCGATGCAGACCCACCACCAATTGTCATAGTCCTCCGAAGCCCACCAACCAGGACCTTCAGACGGTGGTTCCGCTGCACCTGCAACAAGTACACACACACGCACGGTCTTCAGACCTGCGGCCCTTGCTTCTGAGGCACCACCAAACTTCGCCAAGGAGCCCAGGATCCTCTCAGTCCAATCTTCGGAACACGGCTCGGAGTGCAGCTCAGCTCAGGCTCGTCTCTCAAATCGCACTGCGCCGTCCTTTGCCCTGCTGACTGCTCCGGCGCATAATCTTCCAGCCGGTCCATGATCGGCCCATCACGTACGTCTGCCCAGCTCTCTGGCCTCAAAGGAGAGGGAGGATATGGGAGAGTCAGGCGGGTCAGGCTGCATTCGCTGCATGAGATGTTCATCTGACCGGGCTTTGGACCGTGCCCGTGTGCTTCCAACCGTGGGCGATACTCGGTATTCTGCCGAAGCGCAAGGGCCTGCATGCAATTCGAGAACACGAAGTGACAGGCTGCAGCACAGGACTGAGGGGCCTTGTCCGAAGGGCGGCCCAGCTGGTTTCGGAGGCACGGGGCCATGCCCACATGGACCACCGGGCAAACAAGGACTAAGTTGGCAGCCCCCGCAAGGCCCGCAAGGCCCGCAAGGGCCACACGGCCCACAGGGCCCACAAGGTCGAGGGCCACACGGTCCCGACGCTGGCCCGCATGGGCCACAAGGGCAAGGAGCACAGGGGCCTGGCCCAACGCTGGGCGCAGCCCCTCGTGGAGGACCACAAGGTCCAGGGCCACACGGCCCAGGGCCACAAGCCCCGGGGCCACAAGGGCCTGGCACGCATGGGCCTGCCAAGCTGCATCAGCAGGATGATACAAGAAACGCAGAAATAAGCCATGCCTAGAGCTTGGTTCCGAGATTGGGAAGGGAGCGTCCAAACACTCTCGTTCGTCTCCTGCGCAAGCTGACTCGACGCATGTACAGCACCCCTATAAGAGAAACAATCATGAACGCCATTCCTTGTTCCAGTAGTAAGTTTTGCTAGTGCCGGGCAGCCTGACAGCAGATTACAGCCCGGAGGATGAAGACCTCTTCTCGTGCTAAGCCAAGCTGCTTTTCCGCTGCCCAGATGACCCTGCATGTAACTTGCACTGGCGACTCTAACGACTCCAAGGGACATCAGAGCAGCAGTCCTTACGTTGGGCGGAGGTTCCCAAAGCACGTCGTCTTTGGTGGCATTCCAGTAGTACCTGGTAGAGTGGTGAGCTGCAAGGGCCGTGCAACACCGTTTCATGTCGGGGCACTTCTTCTCGCTGGTGCGTACCTCGACCTGCCGTCTTGTCAACGGCTTTCGCACAACAACTGATGGCTGTTCGGCAACTGCTGGCTCCTTCTCTCCTAGCTGCTCGCCTCTCAAAGCCCTTCTCCCACATGTGGGAGCTCCCACATGTGGGAGCCGCAACTCACACAAGTCTGGCCACGGCAGATGCACGACAAATTGTTTACGTTTAATGGCCGTTATCTTCTTTGTTGCTGGGCAGGATCGTGTGCCCCAGCTGGCGAGCCACATTTCACATGGATTGTTTTGCGTTAGGCCTGGAGGCGTCGCTGCCCGCTACGCAGTGGCAGCAACATCAGCATCTTGCCGCGCTCTTGCTTGCATACTGCCAGGGAGAGTGCATGCACCCCCTGCGCGCAGGCGCGCACCGACGTCCGAGTCTGTTCCCTATGCACTCTTCCCGATAAGGCGCGGTCTGGTCCCACGTAACCGTGCCCTTTACGCTACCTAAGTCACCCCCGCGCCTCGTCGGTTTCCCCCCATTTTGGGGCAGTGCTTGCTCCGTGACGGCTTTGTTGCTGTCACTGCTTCTGCTCCGTGACTGCTACCGTTAGGCTCACCACCGGCATGAGTCAACACATGCAATGTCACAAGTACTCTGAGGCCCCGGCAACCTACATGCTACCTACATCACATGACACTTCTGTGAGCCTCGGTGCTTTGTTCTGACCGACTCTGGTTTGCCCGGCTCTTACCCTCAGCAGCACTCACTGAGCACATAACAGTGACACCCCACTAAGAACGACTCTCATTCTCTCTCGCTCTCTCTCTCCCGTCTCCCTCTTTCTCCTGGTCCCTACGGTTTAAGCCCTCTCGGCTGTATGGGAGCATATGAAGGGGCCTCCCCCGTTTTCGCACGCGACCAAATCAACCACTCTGAGTGAGGCTTCCTCACAAGTGGTCTTCTTCTGTCGGGTCTTCAGGAACCCTTTTTTGAGAGAATTCTGTTCAAATGATATTTTACGCCTGTAGTTTGTCGAAGTTCTTGTTGTTGTGGTTAAGGCCATGGTTGCAAACCAAGAAGCCCGAGATGCGGGCTCTTTCTCGATTCCTCTCGGTTCCACTGAGGCGCGCTGCAATGAAATGAGCCGCGAGCTGCAGCTACTACACCCAGTGTGCCAAAAGGATGGGTCGGCAAGAGCTACGGACACGGTTTGATGCAGAGGACAAAGGCTCGAAGACACCCGTGGCCTCATAGGCCAAGAAGTCTGCACAAGATCCGCACGTTGCAAAGACAGAAACAGCTATCTTTACCTCCGTATACTTCATCTTCTTCTGACTCTCGGTGTTGCTCTTTTCTGTCTAGCGATCCTGCTGGGAGGCATAAGGAGCAGTGGTCTTGAAGCCAAATCGTATCATTGTGGGGACAGCTGTTCGAGATCTTGTATGCCCAAGCTACGGTTCTCAGTCGCCTTCACTCCCTTACATTTCTCCCTCCCCCTGCTTCTTGCTTCTCCGTTGTTCCTTCAACAACTGCTGCCGGCTCACCGATCTCAAGACTTGTCCGCCACACGGATGCTGAGCTGGAGGCCCATGTATCTGCCATGTCCGAAAGGCCGCAGCGGCCAAGGAACGCAGATTCTTTGCTTGCAGTTGCGAGGCTTCGGCGTTAGATTCTTCAAGAGCTTGCAGGAGGCACGCGAGTCTGCGCGGTTAGGCCTGACTTTCTGGAAGAGACTGCCGCGGTCTTTGCTAGCATCGCTTGGACCAGCTGCGAGGGCGAGCCGCGAGCATGTGCCATGCATGTGCCATCTTTCACTGCATCGTCACATGCCATGGCTCTCGCGACATCAGCCCTCCAAGTCGGCTACCAGTCATGTCACGGCAACTCAGCGTTTTCCACCGACGTGATAGGTGCAAGGCTGGCTTGGCATTAAGGCGAACTACCTCGCGCACCTTTGCTGCAGAGACAGTTCTCCCTTTCATCTATTGTCGTGGTGTCTCAGCTTCACGTATCTAGACGAAGATGCTGCAATTACTTGGGGTAACAACTGCGGAACCCTTGCTTGTGTGGCTGCACGCCCCAATTGGAGAGCAAGCAGCACAAGTGCAAGCAGGTGAAAGACGATGGGACACTGAAGGATAAGGCTGACCTCTATCCGCACAGATGTGTGTCGAACGACACTGACATCCCCAGTGGCTCAAACTTCATCACTACTCCTCCTTCCTGCGACGCCAATAATAGCCACACAGATCTTTGCAGCAAACTCGATAACTTCTTGCACAAGGACCACCTTTCTCAAATCTCACCAAGGAGCGGTCCCGGATGAAATGGCCGGCGCCTCGCAGACATCGAGGGTCGGCGCAACGAAGTCGGGGTGCTGAGGCTGCCGCCTTCGCGGCTAGTGCTAAGCCTCCAGTCCAGGATCAGGGCTGACAACAAGTTTTGACAGCCCTAAAGGCCCTAACACTCCACTGCCACCGGTCTGCCAATGCTATGCCATGCTCACCCGTGCATCCGAGGTACCGGAGGGGCGGCTGCTGGCACTGGCACTGGTGCTGCTGGCGCTGGTGCCGGTCCCGATGCTGCCTTCGGAGGTGGTGCACCTCATCATGAGGTTCTCCTGTGATCACTGAGCAGCAGTTTCTGCACTCTAAGTTGGTGGCCTGCTTTGGCCTGCGTGGAGAGTCAAACAAAGCAGTGCGATCTGCCACTGGAGACTGCTCGGTGCTCTGAGTCTCTTGCTCGTCTTTCTGGGCTCGGGCTATAGCTGTAGCTATAGCTATACCTGCTGAAACATTGAGCTGCTGAAGACAGTTTGCAAGTTGGATGATGATCCTGGGCCGCTGGCGAGCTGTAACTGCGGCTTCTGCCCCGGGCACCTGCTGAAGACAATCAACCCTACACATACACTTGCACCGACGATTACTGCGAGTCGCAGTAGTCGTGGCAGCAGCAGCAGCAGCAGCAGCAGCAGCAGTACTGGCAGTAGTGGCAGTAGTTACTAGAAGAAGACGTAGCAGCAGTAGTAGTAGTAGTAGTAGTAGTAGTAGTAGGAGTAGTAGTAGTAGTAGTAGTAGTAGTAGTAGTAGTAACTTAGTAGTAGTAGTAGTAGTAGTAGTAGTAGTAGTAGTAGTAGTAGTAGTAGTAGTAGTAGTAGTAATAGTAGTAGCCGGAGTAGTAGTAGAAGTAGTAGTAGTAGTAGTAGTAGTAGTAGTAGTGGTGGTAGTATTAGCAGTAGTAGTAGTGGTAGTAGTAGTCGTCGTCGTCGTCGTCGTCGTCGTGGTGATGGTGGTGGTGGTGGTGGTGGTGGTGGTGGTGGTGGTGGTGGTGGTGGTGGTGGTGGTGGTGGTGGTGGTGGTGGTGCTAGTGCTAATGCTAGTGCTAGTGCTAGTGCTAGTGCTAGTGCTAGTGCTACTGCTACTGCTACTGCTACTGCTACTGCTACTGCTGGTGCTAGTGCTAGTGCTAGTGCTAGGGCTCGGGCTAGGGCTAGGGCTAGGGATGCTAGTGCTAGTGGTGGTAGTGGTGGTAGTGGTGGTAGTGGTGGTAGTGGTGGTAGTGGTGGTAGTGGGTATTGGTAGTAGTAGTAGTAGTAGTAGTAGTGGTAGTAGTGGTAGTGGCAGTAGTAGTGGTAGTAGTAGTCGTAGTAGAAGTAGCAGTAGCAGTAGTCGTAGCAGAAGTAGCAGCAGCAGCAGTAGCAGCAGCAGCAGTGGCAATAATAATAGCAGCAGCAGGAGTAGTAGTAGTGGTAGTAGTGGTAGTGGCAGTAGTAGTGGTAGTAGTAGTCGTAGTAGAAGTAGCAGTAGCAGTAGTCGTAGCAGAAGTAGCAGCAGCAGCAGTAGCAGCAGCAGCAGTGGCAATAATAATAGCAGCAGCAGGAGTAGTAGTAGTGGTGGTGTGGTAGTAAGGTAGTAGAAGTCGTCGTAGTACGAGCAGTAGCAGCAGCAGAAGCAGTAGGAGTAGTAGCGAGAAAGCCTACACCCCAAATGGACATGTGGCTGCCGAACCTATTTTCATACCGCGCCCGAGTTAAACCCTAAAATGGGCTGTGACACAAAACCCAAACGAAGGGAGACTTTGGTGCGGAGATGTTGGTTGCCGAGCCCCGAGACGGTGGTGGCGACCCGAAGCCCAAAAAAACGCGACGTTGGTTGAGAAACCCTAAATCCTCAAACCTTACAAGGGGATGTCGATTGTCAAACCCGAAGAAACTGAAATGGGAAAATGGGAAGAGAGCTGGCAAACCCCAGGTGGCGGCAACCCAACACGCAAGAGACCATGTTGGTTGTCCAACCCGAAACCCCTGACAGAAAGGAGATGGTGGTGGCAAAACTTAAAACCTTGACAGGAGATGGTGGATGAGAACCCTCTGTCAAGGGATATGTTGCTGGATAAACCCTAAACCCTAAAATGTGGTGATCGTCAAGTTCAAAACCCTCACAAACATTGAAAACTGGCAAACACCAGCTGGAGCCAACTGGAGCCAACCCAAGAGCCTACAAGGATTTGATTTGTTGGCTCACAAGCCAACACTCCAAAATCAGATTTGGTTGCCGAACCCCAAACCCCAGAAGGCGACGCTGGTTGCCGAAACCAAAACCCTAAAAAGATGGTGGTGGCAAACCCAAACGACAAAAGGAGATGTCGTTGAGAAACCCATGTATAGCAATAGCAATTCCCCTAACTTGAAATACTGGTTGCGGAACTTAAGGAGGTAGCTCTTGTCGAACCTCAAACCCGAAAAGGAGATAGTGGTGGCACAGCCAAGAATCAAAACGCAACACCTCTTCGGTCCCCGGCGCCCTCTCTGTGTTGGGGTGGCACTTCCCCCCCTAAAGAGCTGCCTTTCTTGGCCGCCGGAGCCGGCTGCGCACCGGGCCTTCGTCATCACGGGCATCCAAGTGCCCAACCCCCTTTCGCAAACGCGACCAAGGCCGAGACGGGCCATAACCGGGTGGAGGGCCATGCGCTTCCGCGCCTGGGGGCGGCCTGTACTGCGTGCGCAGGATGCAGCCACAACAACAAAAAGAACCGAAACAAGCATGTCTCGGCGGCCTCCAGTGCGGTGGCGGATAGCCGGGTGGCGGATAGCCGGGAGGATGTCCATAGTAAGGATCTGGTCCAGGCCTAGCACTTGGATGCTAAGCTCCTGGTTTCGGTCTTTAGGCCTAGTATGGCTGGGGGTGATGCGGCCGACCATAGTAGTCCTGAGAAAGAGATATTGCCGTTCACATCTGGCGGCCACCTCCACACCAAAGTCTGCAAGCAAGGTTCGTAAGGTGGATATCCAGGAGGTGGATATCCGGGAGGTCCATGCATATGCGGAGGAGGCCTCAACAGAGCAGTGGCCAGCCTCTGTATGCTCTGAAGCTACTGGACGCTGTTGGCAGTTAGGCCGTAAGGCCCAGACGGCCCGTAGGGTGCGCCGTAGTCCGGCGGTGGTCTCCTCGGCTGCACCGGTGTTGAAAACAGTTGGGGCAAAGCCGTCAAAGCCAAGGACTTCGAACGTTTACTGCTAAAGGCTGGGCCGTCAGTCAGGCAAAACTCTAGTCAGACTCGAGTCTCCGCATGCTAGCTCACTGCTAGCTGCTAGCGAGGCACGCGTAGTAGTCCGGTGGTGGCCGGTGCGGGTAACCAGGAGGTGGTCCTCGCATAGCCTCGAACCACAGAAATGGAATCAAGAAGACTTGGCTTTGGATTCTTCAGCTTCCCGCCAAGTGCGGTGGCGGAGGGCCAAAAGCCCCTGGCGGTGGCCCGGGCCTGCCACAGAACACGGCTACCCGGCTACCTGTGACGACTGCACGTCTGAAGTGCACCCGAGCAGCCCGAGCGGGCGGGGTGGCACGTGGCCCGGCGGCCCATCAGGCCTCGGCCTCTCCCCGTTTCTCGGCTTCCCGACATCTCCCGCGCGCTACGCCGCTATGCCGAGGCCACGGCCCCAACTGGCCCGGCGGGGGCGCGTCTGCCGGGGGTGCTTTGCCTTGGGGTCGCGAGAGCGCAGTGAGAGCGCAGCATAGTGCAGCGGAAGATCCAGGATCTGGAACTGGAGGGCCAGGCCATCGCCATTTGGCGGAGCATCTCCCGGTGTTGCGCTCGGAGGTGCAGCCTTGGCACGCCTCGGATCCGGCTTTTGCCATGTCCAGTTTCCATGTCTGCAGTCTCTTGAGAGGAGCACCCTCCAGGAAGTGGGGACCTGACAATGGATAGAAAGTGCTGCGGCGTTCGACAATGCTGGTCGAGGAGACATATCCAGAATCCCAATCATCAAACCTATTTAACTTTTCGGTCCCGCACGACTCGCTGAACGGAAGCGCAGCCTGTCCGGACCCACGCATGACCACTCCGTCTCAACCCTTGCACCATCTCAAAGCTCATGATATTTCGGCAACTATCTTTGCCGTGCTGCCACCGTGGTGATGACTGCAGCTGCAAGACTTGCGCTTGCTGTGGCGGCAGTACTTGGGCCACTGGGGGAAAAGGAGAAAAGGCTGGTCCTCGCGGCAACTCTCATCTGACTCATCTCACTCCATCCACGGAACCCACGACTGCGCAACAAAATGGGGTGCAAAAAGCTTGCTCCTGAAGATAATGAAGATAATAACTCCAGTCCCTTGCGTTTCTATTCCCGTGCACCTGAGGGGGGCCAGCAGGAGGGCCTCCGGGTGGACCAGCGCCCTGGCTCACAGGCTTCCGAGATGACTGGTCAAACGCATCTGACAGAACCCAGAAGCTTTAAGCTTCCCGCCGGTGGCATGTGCGGCGGCATGTGGGGCGGCATGTGTGGCCTGAAACTGCTGAATGAAATGATGAGAAAGACAATCACCATGTTTGCAGAAAACTACCACCTGGGGTGTTGCAATCGACTGTCGGGTATACTACGACTGGCACTCCGATTGACGGCAGCTAGAGGTTCTTCTCCTGGTGGCTGTGGGAACTATCCTCCTTCTACAGTGCAATTACTGTACAAGAAAGTGCTTGGCAATCAATGTAGAGACTACGTCAGCCGGATAACAAAGAAATGAACGGTACCCAACATATTGGGATCATTCCTGATTTGCCTGGTTGGTTCATTTCTTAATTCGGGTGCTCTCAAGCCCCTTAAATGAGAAATGTAGGGGTCTACGTTTCCCATGGTGGTTTTCAGGCCCTAAGCCAGAAGCAGAAGCCAAAATAAGAAATGTAGGGGGCTACGTTTCTTATTTGGTGCTTTTCAGACGATCTGGGACACGTGGAAATGTGATTCCAAAAAGAAGTTGAGAAACTACGGGTACCCAACACTGGGAGCTGGCATTTCTTATCCATCAGATGCATTCTATTCCAACTCGGACAGAACTAATTGCAGAATGCTCCGTGTCATCTCAACTCCATGTCACATGTTAACAGCAGCCATGAACGCCAGCACATGTGGCTGTTGTAACCGGGGCCACAGCATCCCCATCCTCGGTGGAAGCACATGGGGTGGAGGGCCCATCGGATGTCCAGGAGGAGGCCTGAGCGCCAAAGCAACACAGGAACCTGTGAACGAAAGCCGACCGGGGCTCCCACCCCATCCAGTGAGGCGGTGCCATTCCAGGCCTAAAAACCGCAAGACATCGCAAAACTCTGCGAGGAGGGCTACAAGTCACTGCAAATGCCGAGTGCCGGAACGGTGGCATTCCTGGCATCATGTGAGGTGGCGGCATGCCTGTTCCAGCTACGGACAGCTTTCCCATGAGCATGAGGTCATGTAGCTCCGAGGCCGTAGCCAGGAACCCAGCCATCGGGCGGACCCTTGGCGGGCAGTGGCATGTGACATGGGTTCTGGGCTGAGGATGTTGCAGGTTTTGGAGCACTCAGGTTTTGGGGGTTTAGGGTTTCGGGATGTTTGGGCTTTGTCTTCCCTAACCCTCCACCCCTGAACCTCATTCTTTCGGCGCGAGGCTCCAAACCTAAAGACCCCCTACAAAACAATTTAAACCCCTTTGCAAACCTAAAGCTAAACCCCAGAACCTGAAAGCGAAACCTCAAAACACTATAAACCAAAACCATAAACCACGTAATAGTAGTAATACTATCGAAGTCCCAAATATGAGTTTCTTTACTATGCATCATATTCTACTATCCATCATACGATTCTAGTTGTACAATTAGGTACTGTGGCATACATTCATCCCATGAATGACGGTACAGTGACAATGAGGCCAAATGGAGAGTTCTGCACAACCCCGCGGGGTTCCAAGGGGCGGGCGGGCAAGTTGCGATGGTCGTTCAGGGGCCACGGGGGCAGGGGGTGGGGGGAAGGTTGACTCTGAATGTCCAAGATTGCCACAGATCCACACAAAGCAACTGCAAAAACATGCATCTCGGACGGTCCACATCTCTTCCTTCCTTCCTTCCTTCCATCGGGGGTAAGTCCGCACGCGGATCCGGGCCGAGGCCCCCCTATTCCCCTTTGTTCGGGGAGTTCGAAACCCCTCAGCCTTGCCTCTCTCTCTCTCTCTCTCTCTCTACCGGACGTGGAGGTCGGGACAGCGTTCAGGTCCCTCCCCCCGTGCGCTCTCGCACACCCGCAATTCACGGGTGGTCCTTTGCTTCCCCGTAGGTACATTTCCCACAAGGCTCAGCTGTACAGCAGTCGTGGAACCCCCCCTGTCGGACCGGTTTCACCAAAGGTGAAGGCTGTATTGTCCAGTATCATGGGCCGATCAGAGGTGTTCCCCCCCTCTTAGTGCTTT
Source organism: Symbiodinium sp. CCMP2592 (assembly GCA_905221615.1). Taxonomy (NCBI): domain Eukaryota; class Dinophyceae; order Suessiales; family Symbiodiniaceae; genus Symbiodinium; species Symbiodinium sp. CCMP2592. The sequence goes on along the minus strand of CAJNDT010003079.1, from coordinate 449,725 downwards.
GTGCACTCTTCTTCAGCTCGGCCAGGAGGGTCGGTTGCGAGAGCACCCTCCCCCCCCGCGCGGAGACGCGCACCGGGGAATTTCGGGCAGTGAGAAAAGATAGAAACTCCCTGGGACAAGTCACCGGCAGGCTTTGTGCACACTCTCTCTCTCTCTCTCTCTCTCTCTCTATCTATCTCTCTCTCTCTCTCTCTCTCTCGCTTGCTCTCGCTCCTCTTTGCCTGAACAAAAGCACTGCGGATCCCTCGCTGTACTGCAGACCGGGTCGCTGGTGCGCCGGCCTTCTTCGTCCCCGGCGGACCCGGCCCCCTGTTCAGAGAGCTGCGAAACAGCGAAACAGCGCGGCAACGACAAAAACGCTCACGATCACACTTATGTCTCGAGCTTTCTGTGGAGGAGCAACGGGCTTTGGGCCATTGGGCACGCTGTTGTCTCCACCTTGCCCCGGGCCGTTCCCAGGCCTGTTCTCGGCGAAGTCGACCCGGATCTTCGAGGAGCCTATTCTCTCCTGCCGAATGCAGGTTTACCTCCACGCCAACCCACGCCAACCCCTCACCGGCAGCCGGAGGTCCCCGGAGAGGCGGATGGCCCGGTCGACGCAGGTCGTGTCGGAGAACTCGATATGGCAGAAGAGCGTGCCGCTGCGCTTGCTCTTGTCCTTGGGCAAGCTTTCTAGGACGACAAGTCCACACAGCACATGCTACATTGAAGCCGAATGCTGCGGCTTCAGCTCCTCCGACCAGCATTTGTTCTGGGGACCTGACCAATCGAATTTCTCTGATCTCTCCACCTTAGGGAAAACATAGAAGAGGGCGAAGACGCTGCTTTGCAAACTTGGCTGTGTAGCATGAAAGCTTATTTGCACTTGATCTCGTCCGAAAAGTATCTACTCCTGATCAGCATCCAGCATCCCTTGACAGAGACACCCCGTGAGTTCGCGGCATTTGCCAAAGATTTCCCTTATCTCCTCTTCGCTGACCTCCTTCACAGGAAACGCTTCGTCTTGTTGATCTTGAATTTAGTTGGGGCCCGGACTCCAGGAAGGCCTCCGACCCAAACCTGAGACTTTGCACCGGGCATTGCGGGCGTGTTTTTGTAGGTCGGCGATCGACATGGACGCTTCCCGTATCCGATCCCAGCTATATGTTTTTCAGCTCACTCTGAGAAGGGCGCCGTTCGGCAATCCTCGGGCTTCCTGTTCAGCTATGCTCTCAAGGTCGGAGCTTGGCGGGCTTCAGGTTCGGGAGAAGGGCTTCGGGACTCTTGTAGATTCTTGTCTTGTCCGTTGTGCTCCATGTAGCCAATGATAAGTACTCTGCACAGAACCAAATGGACCCCATGCGAAATTGAAAGCTACCAGTACTGTAAGGCTCGTTCGATTAAGGGTGTTGACGCGGGATGGAAGTCTTGCAAAGAAAGCAGGCAGCTCAAGACATGCAGGCGCACTGCGTCTCTGGCACAGTCCGGTCTTTGCCAACCCGGTACCTTCCCAGCAAGCCAGAGTTTCCACAAGCAGACACAAAGCGCACACTTCAATCAGCATGAGGCACGCCGCTAACGGCTTGTCCTCGGCGAAATCAACACGAATGGGGACCTCAGCGAGCGGACGGACATTCCCGAAAGAACCGAATGGACGAATGGTTTGCAATGAGCCTCGACTGTTGCCGAGGTCACTACCCCATGGACCGGTGTGCCAGCCAGCGCCGCAGCCTTGTCAACGGCCTGTTACAGACACTCAGATTGCCAAGTGGGCCCATGAGGTCTTGCAATTGCAGCTGACTGAAGCATGCCTCCGTCTCGAAAAATTTGACGTGGCCGAACTTGCCATTTCTCAGTTGGTTGACCTCCGTGTCCAACACAGACAGACGATGTGGGCGTGTCAGAAATGATGACTGGCAAAACATGCAACGGAGATTTCCGTTCCGGAATCCAATATCGTCTTCGGGTGTACCCACTGTAGCGCCCGTCTTCTGACAAGCATAGGGGAACCATCACGATAGCACTCGACTCTGCATCAGCTTCAGATGCGCCGATGGGCTGCATGAATATGCACCAGTACAGCAGCACATAAAATTTAAGGTTCTACAAACGCGACAACAGTGTGTCACGCTGCCTGCAGGCAGATCATCTCAACTCCACCACATGGCTCAAAGAGGTCGATGATGTCCTGAACAGTTCCGTGAGGAAAAGCAGATATGGTTGCGTCCACCACATTTTCCGGAGATTGAGAGCTCAAGTCGGGGCTTATACGTGAACAATGTCGACCAACCCTTTCTCTCCCGTCCCTTGTCCTGCTCAGAGGCCTCGATGGAAACGTCACCGACCCAGAGCCTGGGCGCAAGGTATGAATTGGCTTTGTGAAAGGCGTCTGCAGAAATGTAACGTCAACGGGATAAAAGCGCTTTCGTCAAAGTGGCTTTCGTGGCTCGGCAACCGGCATTAACCGGTAACTCTTCTAAACCCTTCGGGTGCTGTCGTAAGGCTTCCACACAGCGACGTCATACTCCGAACTGGTGCAACGACCGGGCATGAAGTCTCAAACACGCACTCCACTCGTCATGCAGACTGCAAAGAATACAAGAGGATGGTGATAGTCGGAAAAGCGCTGCAGAGCGAGCTTCTTCAGACCAGTTTGCAACAACAGAACCTGCTTGAGGCTGCAACTACCATCAACTACCAAGCAGGTGCCAAATGCTGCCGAAAGTCTTCCAACAAAGACAATGTGAGAAGACAACTCTCAGCCCGCAGCGTGTGGCCATTCGGGGGCTTGACGCTCTTGGGTCTGTACCGTCGGCTACTAGGTGCCTGCGGAAAATGTGTTGCTGGCTTTAGCATATCGGAATGTGAAAGCGGATTCGAAGCATCCCCCAGTACCCGACTCACAAGAGGGGACGATCATAAATATGTACATTCATATAATACTTAATATATATAAATATATATATATATATATATATATACATATAAATATATGATATTATATGTATGTATATATATATATATACATATTTATTTATCCGCCGACCCCCTTTGTCGGCGTCAAGAAGGTGGACTCGTACCTTGCCTGCCCTTTCAAAAAACAACCAATTTTGTCCCCATGGCCCCACAGGGCTCGGCAGCCCTTCCCTACCTCTACCCCTGCCCCTAGCCAACACCCCCCCCCCCCCGTTTCCTGCCGGTGCAAACCGTCCCAACCCTCCTTGCCCCTTCCCCATGGCCCCACAGGCCGAAGCGCACAAAAACAACCAATTTTGTCATTTCAACGACCGCCAAGCGGGGCTTCTACTCCTGCAAGTTAACCCGCCCCACCCCCCGCCAACCCCCCCTTCTTCTGCATGCGTTGACAGGCCGAACCCGAAAAAAACATTCTTTGCCCTGTGACCCGGCTACCCCAACAAGGGGGCCTAGGCCAGTCTTAAGCCTACATCGTTAACTAAACCTTGCTATTCCTACGTTGCCTCGGCGGGGCTGGTGATAGGTCCATGTTCGAAGGACCAGCTGATAGCTCCATAGCATGCAAGGTCAAAGGTCGTGTTGAAGTCAGTCGTCGCAATCTCGTCGCCGTCGGCTGGCCTCTTGCGGGTTGAACCTTGGAGCCTGTTGTTCGCAGGGCGTAGCCCTGGGACCTTTGCTCAACCTTTCCTCAAACCTGTCAGCGCGTCCTGAACCCCAAAGCCCTTGCACGACCGGCCGCTGCCCGACTCCCCTTACCTTGGGGGTCGGCGGCAGTGGCGTCAGCCCTTAATCGGGCAGCGCTTCGCTGCCCTGTATGGACTGAGCTATGGCTCAGACGAATGAGCTTCGTCTGCGAAGCAGAAGCCACGACCGACAGTGCCGCCGACCCGCCCCGAACCCCGCATCATCGGACCCTCGTTTCTCCCTCGGGGCCTGGCCCGAAGGCGTCTCGGAACGCGCACGCGTTTTGCAGCCATTCCCCGCGGTGTGGCGGGTTTCGGGGCCGCCGTGGACGACGCCAGGAGGCGAGCCGGCGAGCATCATGAGCCCTCGGGCGCCCGCAACCGGCGCCGGCGGCGCGACGTGGGCGCGAAGTCATAACTCCCAAGTTTTTGAGTGGGTTGCGGAAGCCGCCAAAGGGCGCGCATCATGAGCATCAGCGGGGTCCGGCGGACGGGGGGTGCGGGCTACATGCAGGGCCGACGGGGGCTGAGAGCCTACGATCACCCACAAGTTGCGCACTTCGGGCCTACGATGCACTTATCTATATACCGCGGGTTTCTGACAACAGCTCGCGCTGCCCGCACCTGGGCGCAGCCCCTAAATATGCATATGCATGTATGTGCACATCATCGTCATGACAATCCGCCGAGGTGGGGGGACGGGGCGTCGAGATTAGATCCAGGTGAAATCAGGTGCAAGGAACCGTTGCATTCTACTCAAGATTACCCAAGGGTAGGAGCACCTGTGATATCTTTTTTTGACGGTTCTGTTGCTGGTTTTTTTCAGGATTTTGGGCTCGGGCCGAATACTTTGGATGCGATGGATTTTGTCCCCAAACCCCCGCCCCCACATCCACCCCCTCCTCCCCACGCTCCCCCTTTTACCCTCCCACCCTCCCTTCCTGTCGCTTTGCTTTCTGCCTCTGCAACCTGCCCCCACCCTGCTTCTCTGCCCTGCTTTTCCACCCCCAGCTCGTCTACGCTTCTTTGCTGGGTTCTTTTTCGTTCCTTCCCTCTGCTACGCTTGCTTCCTGCCCTGCGTCTTTGCCCTCCCTGCCCCCCCTGCCCCTTTTTGCTGCATGACTGCACCGGAGATTTAAGCACTCAGTCCCAAACCCTGGCATTGGAGAAGATTCTACTTGTCTGCATCAGGCACACATAACGGAACTCGGAAACGGCTCCGAGGCGGCTCTCGCGCAAGCGGATGAATTAAAGGACCATGTATAAGCCCATGAGGTGCTCTTCGGGCCTCGGCTTCCAGCTTGGGGTTGTAGGCCACCTGCAGCTGGAAACCCACAGGCCGGCAGGATCTCCAGAAAAGAAAAGAGATCGCCAGGCCAAGGCGGTGCAGAAATGCATGAAGAAGAAGGCCTTGTCCATGTACGCATAGTCTATTTGGATCTTGATACCTGCAGGAGGCAAGAAATCTCGAGAGTCTTCCAATTCCTGCTTGGGGCCGTGCCCATAAAGTCGTCGCCCTGCTTCTTCATCGCTTCGTCCACGTTCCTCGTGTCCTCAAACCTCTACAAGAGACTCAAGAGACCGTGCCTTGCAACATTCGCATGTTCCCAGCTGACAGCAAATTCTCAACAAGCACCAGGATCCCAACTGCACATGCGCAAAATAACCACGCACATGGCGTTCACTGCATCTGACCTGCGCAAGCGGTGAATCACGTAGACATCCCCTAGTCCATGGCACCCATCGGGCTATGACTGCTGTGTCATGCAATGGCAGCATACGCAACGAAGCACAAAACAGCTTGATAGGGTCTGTTGCGATTTGGATGCAAACAGCCTCCACGATCTTGCCGCAGTCCTTGAAGAAGTCTTGAAGCTCCTGAGGACAGTCGCAGAACAGCGATCCACCAACAAATTCGGGTTCCGCTGTGAAATCTTGAAGACCGGCCTCCTCCTCGGGCTTCTTGTCCACCCAACCGACCCAGATGGTCTTACAACCTTGTACCAAAAACACCCCAAAGGAAAGCAGGAGACTGCGGGAGAGCTCAAGAAGTCGGGCTCCGGGCCTTCAGGCTTCCTCAGCTAAACGGGATACGGAAGATACTTCTCCACACTCCCGTCCCATGCATACTACTAGGAAGGCGCCTTTTCGCCCTTTGTTGAAAGCCGAGGCTCTTTGGCCGGTGCGGTCCTCGACCTGAAGTCTCCCGACTAGATCTTCATGAATCCAAGCTTTTCTGCATCTCTACATGTAGTCACCGATTTGGGGTTTATACGTAGACATGCATAGAAAGAAAGAAGAACGGAGAGATTGTTGTTCTTTGATGTGTTGTACCTGATTCTGAGGCAGTGGGTAAAAGGCGGTCAGGGTGCGCTGCAGAAAGTTGAAAGCCGAGGCACTTGAAGGCATCTCTTCTCGAAGCCGCACGTGTTCCCGAGTACGACTGCTTTGCTGTGCGTATGCGACAAGAGCGCTGAATGGCAGTCTAAGCCCGAAGCCTTGTAAGCCTTAAGTGTTTCCCTGCTCAATCGTACGAACTCCTGATTCTCCAGTGAAATGGCCGGACTCCCTGTGTCTTGTTACTACTCGTGAAAATTACTTCCAATCACCACGATTTGTCCTGGGCTTCAGACGCCCTCCGCCGTCGTCACGACTTCGGCTACGAGGTCGCCTTCGACCACGGCTTCCTTGGCAGTTCTTCTGACAAATAAAGATACGTTTTTGAGTTTAGAGTTTGCATGAAAAACTGAATAATTACTCATCGTGCACACGCGTGGTACGTGCCTACACTGTCTACACCACAGCTTGCAATGTTCCGAACATCGAATAGAGCGACACATGCCTGGGCTAAGGAGCCTGCTCCTTCGAGCACCGCTGCGGCTGCGTGGCGAACGCGCGGGTCGGCTTCGATCCCTGGGATGTCTCACACGCACCACAGCGGTCGGGCAACTGGGGCAACACTATCACTGGCCTCGCCTGCTTTTGCCGGCTCCCGATCTGGACTTCTTCCGTCTGCGTGCCGGCGAGCGCGGAGGCGGCGATCGGGGCCTCGGCAGACAGCGGCGGCCCCAGCAACTGAACGCGCCAGAAGGCACCAAGCAGCTGGCGGAGACCTTTTGGCCGATCCAGAGCGCGACCGCGCGGGGGCTGAAGCTGAACGAGGCCGACTCCTTCGCGCTTGCCCTTGCTGATCCCTCAAAGCCGCGACTCACAAGATGCCAGGGCCTCAGTTTCTGTCGATTCTCAGAGCGCTTGCGCCGCCGCCGGCGCTCGGGCGATCGCTTCGGCTCGGAGCGCCGATCAGGGCCTGAGCGTGTCAAAGCAGGCAAGGGCAGGGCAACGTTGATCAGGCAGACAATCAAAGAGGCCCCGTTGCTTTTCGCAGACCAAAGGCTATCTTGCACGAAGCGCAGCAAGTCTCTCAGCTTGTGACTGGCCCGGCTCTTGCTGCGGCTCCGGGAGTGGCGCCTTACAGCATTAGATCGGAAATAGAAGCAAGAAATACTCACTGAGCAGTGCGACAAGGCTGGCACACTTCTAAGCCTAAGCTCCGAACGCCATGATGGCCAATCAAAACGGGCTGCGGCTGTCCGAATCGGACCCTGCTCTTGCAAAGTCTAACTGAGGTTGAGTTGTGTTTTGGCTTCGGGTTACGGCTCTATGATGGCGGATCTGCAGTCGGCTGGGTTATTGGGTGGCCATAATCTGTGCACGCATCCTAGAGCTCGGCCAGCCCTATCTTCCCCCATGAGGGCAGCTTGAGCCGTTGGTTCAAGGCCGTGTGCCCTCCCATTGCCAAATCGGGCATCTTGCCAAGCATGGAAGTCGCCAAGCATGGGCTTCGATCGGGAGCAGCATCGCACCAGCGGCATTTTCAAAAGGCACCGAAGTTGAGTTCTCTTCTAGCCGACGGCCTGAGAGAGTCAGGCATGCGGGTGCACACCGCATGGACACGCAGTGCAGCACTCCAACTGCTGAAGCACGAGTGCCTATTCTTGTTTTAGCTGGGCCTGGCCTGCGTGCCGAGCCCGAATGGCGTGCAGATGTTCGGCGCGCCTCACGTTTCTAGAGCCAGCAGAGCACAGTGAGAGCCCATGGATTCATGGAGTCCTGCAGTCTCGACCCTGGACTGAAAGCTGAAGCGGGTGCAGCAGACCTGCACACAAGGCATCGGAGATCTCTGCCGTGCCGTCTGTTCAGGAATAAAGCCTTGGAATGCAATGAAAGCAAAGCATTCCGTGGCCTGCCATGCTCGCTGGCTTGCGGTGAATTAGGTGCCTGCCGAGCCATGCCGAACCGCGATGCTCTCATTCAAAAAGGCACGTTATTATGTCAACTACAATCAACGGAATGGGTGAGGACGTAAAGCCAAGGCCCCGGCATCCACGAAGCTGACACCGAACTGGCAAGCAGAAACCAGCAAACAGAGGCTTTCCGGATACTGCCATGCGAACTTCATATAGAGGCCCCAAAACGAAGCAATCTCTTATTGGAACACAAACACCTCCTCCTCTTCCGGCATGGTCTCCGAAATTGTGGCCATCACCTCCTGACAGCGAGTGCCACGAAGTCGAAGCATCTCAATAGAGTCGAGAGCTGCGAGCGCGTTTAAAGGTCAAAGATTACCATGGCCAGAGCACCGACTTGACTTGCGACATGCCGACACGCCTCGCGAAGTCGAGCCGCCTCCTCGGCCAGCACCTGGTGCTCGAAGTGGAGCTGATCCAACTCCACCTTTGCACGTGAAGATTCTTCCCCCTCCCCCTCCAGGGGGCTCACCGCAAAACTGCCAGCCTGCTGCAGTTTTATGACGCGCCGTTGCTCAACAAGTCTGGAGGCTAGCACTTCGTCGACCTGACCGTGTTTGACGAAGGATAAAGCACAGACCATCGAGGCCAGGGACGAAATGAGAAAGCGCTTTTCGAGCTGCTGGCAAGACCCGATTGCTGCACAGCCTCGACAATGCGCTCAAGCTTCAGAGAGGGAAGTGCACGGAGCGCACGGGCTGTGCCTCCAGCTCCAATTGGGACTCAAGGTCGTCCAAGCAACGGCTCAGTCGACGCTCGGCTAGTGAGAGCTTGTAGCAGCCCTGCAGACTATGCCGAATGCTCAAGACCCCACCGAGTGAGAAATGATGAAGGCATTGGGAAGTGTTGTAAGCGTCTTGAAGCATCGCGGACACTTCAGTCTATCACACTCATGAAGATGGCGGCAGCCTCCTCGAAATCGCGAATGCGGAGCTCAAGACCGTCCAAGAAAAGAAACACCTGACCGGTTTGCAACAAAAAGCACAACAAGTGACGCAAGATTCTTTCAGTGTGAACCAACCGCACAGCACGAGCGGAGATCTTTTTGCACGCACTTAGCCACCCTCGATCTGCGAAATGATGCCAAAAAGCGTCTCATCCAGCACGTGCTTTGCATTGCCTCTGCGTCGCCACTGCAAGCTTCTCGAGCCAAAGTGTCCAGACCTGAGGCTGCAGCTGGGCCCCTGTGCACGGCCAGTGTCACCCGGCAACATAGCGGAGGCCACATCCAAGGCGTGCCTGGCAGTCAGGCAAAAGCGAGAGTGGGAGCGTGCGAGGATGCACTCGGAAGCCTCCTCACGGCAGCTGCTTCGGCTGGCTGGCAAAGGTCGAGGCATTGAGCCTCAGAAGGCGATGGGATACAAAGCTCCTCGGCCTCTATGACATTCTACGACCCTATGGAACAGTGCGCATCTGAACACATTCCGCCTTGAGTCGAAGAAGCTCTGCGGCTTCCACCGTCAGCGTCGCCTCACAAAGCGTCTGCAACACCAACTTCGCCTTACCCCCGGAACGAGAACCCTGAGACACAGTGCTCTGTCATGCAAGCCTCACCCAGCGCTCGTTGTAGCGATCGGAGCCTCCGGGGTACTTTATTCGGGCGATGCCAACATCGCCGCACATGAGCCTGCAATCTGCAGCTGCGACAAGTTCTTCTGGTTGAAGCTGAAGGAAAGCCACTTGAGCCTCCACACGTGGTTCCATGCTGCCCACATCTGCTAACCTATGCAAAACAAGTGCCTGACAAGCGCGCTGCAGCTCGTCGTCCATGCCACTCGTCTTGAGCAGCAGGAGCCCAGCCTGACCCAGTGCTTAAAAGACCAAGTGGCTGGCTACTCCGTTCGTCTCTTGTTCTTTCCAGTCCCGTTGGGGCGGTCTCCTTGAATTTATCCCATGTTCTAGTCACTAGTCAGTCCCTTTCAGGCGGTGCGCTCTCTTCTCAAAATTTCGAATCCCTTTCGAAAGGTTCGCTCTCATCTTTCTCCAGCACATTCGAACGATTTGCTATGGTTTCTCAACTTTTTCACTCCTCGCTTCCTGGTTCTCAGACTCTCTCATCCTTTTCAAGCGGCTTGCTCCTCTACGGCCTAGCCCCTTTCGAGAGGCCTACTTATGGTTCTCAAACGACCCAATCCAGGTGGAGCAGCTGATTCCTCGTCCTTTCCGCGCGAACTGCTGGTGTTGCTCCAAGTTTCTTGTCGCCTGTCCATTTTGAACGGTTTCTTCCCTTTCGAGTCTCTTATCAAGTTCAGGAGGGCATTCTGTGGCAGAGCGGGTCTCTGATGTGACGACGGAACGATGCGAAGGTCAAGCAAAAAGACTGCTGCTACTGAGATACTGCGGTCCACATTTCGCCCGATATCTTTACGTACAGTACAGCCCTCCCGAACAGATGAACAGATGAGCCTGAGGGTTCGACGCAACTTCGCAGATGGCGACACACGACCCCCACAACAGACAGCCGGCCCCACACGGGCCGGACTGAGACCTTCTGTCTAGCCTTCTACAACTCGTAGCAAACAGGCCAAGGTGGGATATCCCATCGGTTTCTGTGGATCTGGGCTTGAGTTCATGGCACCAGACAGAAAGGCGTGTGCTCGGGTGGTGGATGCCACTCAATGCAAGGGAATGCGAAGAGGAAGGCGCAGGCGACAACTGGACATGCCGTGACATACCCCACACAACCTCCAGAGCCGCACCGGCTGCATCGGCCGTGAGCCAGTGTGCCTGAAAGCAGTCGTCGGGCCGATGGCTCAATGCGACGAAACAGGACTCGACATGTTGCAGATGCCCCATGACACCCCTGCGCCTCCGAAGGGACTTCAGGATCATGTTGCCTGCTTACCAACTCTCGGTGCAGAAGAACTGCAGCCGCTAGGTCATCGCTGAGGGCCTGGGCCATCTTTCCACTCTGTTGACACGTCTGCCAAGACCCGCCAAGGACAAGGCCCTGCCTCGGCATCTGTCGGCCTCGGCCCTCTGCGATCCCGGAGCTCCTCGTCGCGTTCTTGGCACAAAAGCCGCTGCCGCCAGCCAAGACGTCCTCTCCTCTCCCAGCCTCGAGCTGCTCCTCGGGCGGCATGCCGAGCTCTTCGCTCATCTCTTCCAGCGCAGACACAGAGAGCGCCGGAGCTCCACCCGGATGCAAGAAGCCCCGAAGTAGCGCCCGCCCCTCAGCACCTCGGCACCTGCAGAACAGCACGACTGACAGCTGTTCAAAAGAACCTGCCCAAACCCCACTCTTTCTTCTCCGCAGAAACACTAAACTTTTGAGGCAGGGCTCCAGGCAGGCAGCCGGCGGTGCACTCGGGCCTCGCAGCGCTGCAAACGGACCTTTCACTGAGGTGGCGCTTGACATGCCGAGCCACCCAAAGCTGCTCCAAGTTTGCCATCTTCTCGGCCTCCGAACTGAAAGTGGTATGACGTGGAATGACTGAATGACCACTGCAAGCTCTCAACTCTTGCTCTTAACTTTTGGCTTCATGGACAGGGGTTCTCGGAGGAATCGCAGTCCCTGCCGACCAACTGTTTCGGTGCTCTGTTGATGCTCTCCACTCTCAAGATGGATGGACGACAAGAGGAGGGTCTCAAACATAAGCGAGACAGAGAGCGAGAGAGACACAGACACAGACCATGACATGGAGAACAGATCCGAGATTGTTTCGTCTCGAACTTCCGAGCTTGTCCGCATAAACATTCTGCTCATCCCCAGGTCTTTTACCCTCTGTTTTATTGTCAGTGCACGTCGACTGACCATCCTTGTTCTTGGTCAAAGGATCGACAACACCCGGCATTCTACTCTGGGAGCATGCCGAGTCATGTTGATTGTGCCTCAGCTTCGTGTCCGCAGGCTGCACAAGCTGCCCAGCCATCCAGTTCTGCGGTGGCGCCACCGAGCTGTACCTTCACGCAGCAGATACAGAAGGTCACATGCCTGGCTTTAACCGAGAGCTAAATGCCGAGCATCGATACATATCGATACTTGTAGCTCTGAGAAGACAGACACTTATGTTTTCCGCCGTCATGTGCACACGAACCTCAGCGGCGTCGTGTGGGCCAAGCTTTGGTCGCCTCTGCAAGTGCTTCGCACTACGCTTGACGCGCATCGTCTTAGTCCGGCAGGGTGCGGCTGTGCCTCGCCACGGACCTCCGGCCTCTGCCAGGGCCAGAGCGGCCAGGGCCAGGGCTGGAGCCAGGCAGGAGCTTTTGAGGAAGGGGTCTGGGCAGCAGCTTGTTGTCGTGGCCTGTCAGGAAGCGGAATCGGCCGGGACCTCCTTCGGGAAGCAGAAGCCGGTCGTGACCGGAGAGCCACTGTCGAATGTTGTCGGCATCCAGGGCCAAAGCATCGTCGGGCTCCAGTGCCTCCAGCTCTGCCCGGAGCCTTTTCTGCCGCTTCTTTTGAAAGCGCACGGAGCAGTGGAAGCACAAGCGCAGCACGTTCTGCCATGAGGACGCCATCGGCTGCACACCGAGCTCTTTCAACTCGAGGGCTGAATTCATCATCCTCTCGTTCAGCCTTACCAGGGCAGGATGTGTCTCTGCTCGCTTCATTTCTTCTAGAACCAGGTAGGCGTTCTCAGACTGGTGTCTGTGCGACAGGATGTATCCATGCAGGAGCAGTGTGTAGGCGGTCTCGTCGTAGGGAATTGCACGGTCTTTCAACTCCCAGAAATAACGCTCCCAAAGGCTCCAGTCAAAGTAGCACATGGAGTGAAAAATCTTGCGATAGATCTTCTTTCTCAGCTCTTTGACCTGGTCGTCGGTCAAAGCTTCACCGGGCTGCGGTTCTGCCGGAGGATTCGGGGGCCATCGAAAGTTTGGATCTCCCACCGGCTTGGCAGCGGAGCTCTCGTCGTAAGGCCACTGGGGCCACACAGTCACACATCGGGATTGAACTGAGAATCGAGCCAGAGGCCTGAGACGGGTCCAGCGCTGCATCGAGGACAGGCAGTGCGGTCTTGTCACTTCTCTTTCATCTGCGGAACTAATGGTTCAGCATGGCTCAGCAGCTCTGGAGCCAGAACGGCTGAAGCCAGAAGTCGGATAGATGTGCGTCGGGAACTGGTCAACATTTTGTTGGATGTGTTCTGTTTGCCTGTGTTTTTGTGCGGGGCATCCGTTCGCTTTGGTTGTGTAATGGCGCATCCTACCTCTGCAAAACCGGCACGGTGTCCACCTGTCCAGATGTAGTTTGTTGTTGGGAGAGATCGCATGAAATCGCGCTGCAGCTCGCACGGAAATGCAGGAGGCGCACATACCGGCTCCGGAAGCCAATGAGGCCATCCCGACCTCATCGTCGCTGCGGCACCACATACACACGGCACACACGGCACAAGATATGCTGTTTCGATTGTTTATCGTAAGGACCCGATCGCCCCATTTGCTGATCAGAAAACGAGGTGAACTACCCCGACCTTCAACACACGACCTTGTCTTAAGCAGTGTCTCTGTGGAAGCAACTCATCAAACAGCCGGGGAGCGAACATGAGGGACACGTGTAAGTTCGTCGGTCATCGGGCATCGTGCATCTGGAACCATGGTGACATAGTGTGCCAACACGAAGGGCAAATGGTGCTGCAGGGCTGTGCCTTTGGCACGTGCACAGGAAGCCCCACGTCTGACTCAGCAGCTTCCTAGCACGACTCCGGCTGATTGAAGCGACAAAAACGTAGTTACCCAAAGCATCTCCCTGCCTGCGGATGGACGAAGGCTCGAGGAGATCTGACTCTGACAAGTACGACCTGTGCTGCAGGGCTTCAGAAGCGTTTTCCTGAAACGTGAAAAGAGCAGCTGAGCTCGAGGCACTGTGACCTCCTCGCCAGCTGAAATGCTGGTCAAGGCAACAATCCTCACTCGACGTGTCGAGGCGAGCCCACCGAGCGGAAATCACCGAGAGGCCTGACCCCACCGTCAGCATCAACACTTAGACGGGCTCTTGGCCTCAGTGCAAAACACGCAAGCACCCATGCGTGGAAAGGCCCGTCTTGTGGCTCCAGCAAACAAGAGTGGTTGGCACGGCATGCAGTGGCATAGAGCCCTGTTCTCCCATCCGGCACCTGATGTTGTCAGCGCTGCTAACAGAGCCGCGCTCATGCCGCAACCAGAAACGCCTCGATTCCGTTGACGCGCAGGACCTGGGCAGGACTCCATCACGCTTCTTGAGGTATACAGTAAGCCGACGTGGTAGAAGCCATGTCTCCGCGCCCGCAAGAACAAAAATGCTTCGTCATCCCCTTCGGAAACTTCCTCCTCTGCAACCCAGTCCTGGAAGCTCTGAGTTTTGGCTCATCGCGGTGCAGCGAAAGCAAACAGGCCACGGAGTTCTCTGACGCTGCGAGTCCTCGAAACCAGGCTCCTGTAGATCCGGGACGTAGAGCGAAAGCACCGTGTGCCTCCGTAAAAACGGACCAGGCATGGTCCAAGACAGTCATGCCAATCACCCGAAAATCTGTTTCCTGAAGAAGGTCGTTGTCAAACCCGCTTGGTTTCTGACACCAAACCTCTTTGCAGAACCTGAGGAGGCGGTCCTCTTTTCGGCACTGAGCCTTCGAAAACTCGCCAGCGCCTGCACAAGTCATACATACATTCCTGCATACATGCACACATACATACATACATACATACATACATGCATGGATGCATGCATACATACATACAGACATACATGCTGACATAGATACATACATAGATACATACGTACACCATATGTACGTAAATATATATATATATATATATATATATATATACATACACATGTATACAAGTACATGCACGTACCTATATACATATGCATATTTAGTGTGTACACATATACATATACACATATATACATATGTATGTATATATACATACATACATACATGCATGCACTGCTTGGGTGCATGCATCTAAATATCTGCAACATATGTATATATCTATATCTATATATATATATATATAAATGCATATATATATATACACACACAAGTGTGTGTGTGTGCATATATATGTATATATACATACACCTATACAAAGATATAGACAGCATTGCCTTTTTTACATGTTCATGTATGCCTCCCTGTATACCTTGCACCAGTTACCATATGTATGTATTTATGTATGTATGTATGACTCGTGCAGGCGCTGGCGAGATTTCGAAAGCTCAGTTCTGTGCTTGTGTATTCTTATGCTGACTGGATGTATCTGTTCCCGTTGGCGTACCGATCATCAACAGTCCCAACATTGTCACTATAGCTGTGGCATCAAAAGTGGTAAAAACCGTTGTAGTAGAACCCGAAGCAGAAGCAGACGCAGCTGAAGCAGAAGCAGCAGAAGCAGCAGAAGCAGGAGCCGGAGTGGAAGTAGAAGTAGAAGCGGAAGTCGAAGTAGAAGTAGAATTAGAGGTAGACGTGGAAGTAAAGTCTTATCAGCATCAGTAGTAGCAGCAGGAATAATAGCAGCGGCGTAGCAGCAGTGGAGCAAGAGCAGGAGGAGGAGCAGCAGGAGCAGGAGCAGGAGCAGGAGGAGGAGCAGGAGCAGGAGCAGGAGCAGGAGCAGGAGCAGGAGCAGCAGCGTAGCAGCAGCAGCAGGAGCAGCAGCAGGAGCAGGAGCAGGAGCAGGAGCAGGAGTAGTAGTACTGGTAGTACTAGTAGTACTAGTAGCACTCGTCGTACTGGTAGTACTGGTAATACTAATAGTACTAGTACTAGTAGTGCTGGTAGTACTAGTAGTACAAGTAGTACTTGTAGCGCTAGTAGTACTAGTAGTACTTGTAGGACTAGAAATAGTACTAGTACGAGTAGGACTAGTAGTGCTAATAGTGCTAGTAGTACAGTACTACTTATACGACTCGTACTAGCACTTGTCTAGTACTTGTACTAGTACTAGAACTAGTCATAGTAGTAGTACTACTAGTACTAGTTACAATATGTATGGTACTACTGTGGATGGAGGAAATCTTGCGCCGCTTTTAAGATATGTTATGTAGCTTCACCCCGCACCCCCTTCTTAACATTGCTATGAACACGGAGCTTTACAAAATCGTTCCAATGACATAGACCTTGCACCGCCCCAAGAGATCTGTCGTCAATGTCAGAAAGGGGGCGCGGGGTTGTTGCTTGGATGTGTACTCGAAACAATGTGTGTAGGTGGTGCAAGATTTCCTCCATTCGCCGTAGTATGGTAGTAGCAGCAGTAGCAGGAGTAGTAGTAGTAGTAGTAGCAGCAGTAATAACTAGTCTTAGTTAGTGGCAGCAGTAGCTTCCTCAAGGTTACGAGCACTGAAGTGCTTGGCATCTACATTGGATTGAGAGTGTGGCTGCAGCAGGATTGGAAGAATTAAAAGCATGCACTTTTCCTGGAAAACATCCACTGCGCCGTTACGGGACCCGGGTAACCGAGGGCGCCGACCTTAGGCACAGGACTGGGACACTGAGCAAATCTTCGATACCCTAGACGCACGAGCCCGTTGGTGTTACCACACTGTGTGGGGAATATCTCAGTCTCTACAAATACACATGTACAAACAAGAAGGCACATGTATATGTATATATATAGGCATAAGATGTGAACATAAATATGAACATAAGTGTTTGTATGTGTGATGAGTTGTGTAGTCAAGATGCATGCCCGATGCATGGGTACCTGTGCACAGACGCATATTCACAGACATACAGGTGTGCTTGAATAAAGAAATGTCAACATACAAACATAGCAGGAGAACATTACATGTACATACATGTGTACATCCATATTTACATATATACATGTTCCTTTCAGTTCTTTAGATGCTATACATATACACAAATACATACATACATAAATACATACATACATACACGATACTTCGCCCCACAGAACCGCTTGGAACGTCCGGCCTTCTGGCTGCGCAGCCTCCGGCAGTGAAGCAGAAATTCCTCAGGTGGCTCTTATGATCGCAAAATAGGAGAGGAGACCGAAACCCGGTCTCCCACAGGCAGGCTTGAAGTTGGTGGACAGGTACACACACACATGAATGTGCTGATACATTGATACTCAGCTGGTACACACGACTATGCGTGTTTCTCACATGCAGGCGCAGTGTTGGCGAACAGGCAGGAAGGCTGACAGTCGTAGCGGGTTTGCATTCGTTGTCGCTTCATAGTTTCAAACTGATGCATGAAAGATTGAACTGAATGCAGATACATTCATGTGTGCGTACGTGTGTATCACCAAGGTCCCCTCAACCCCAAAACCCCACACCCGATAAACCCTAAACCTCTAAACCCCAAACCCCAAAGTCCCAAACCCTAAACCCTGTAACTCTAGAAGACCTAACACGTTCCTGTTACCAGGGCTGCCCCTACGGTACAAACCACCGGGTTGGCGTTCTGATAAGTGGGCCTGTTCTTGTTACAAGTTTCTGCTACGGTCGGTGTGTTCCTGTTACGATAAGTACTCACCACTTGGGGCCACAGGACTAATAAGTGGAGAGCTGCGGAGACAAATCTTGATATTGATAGGGTCTAGTATACGGTTTGAAGCAGTTGCCGATGCTAAGATAATAGCCGTGCCCTGTTCCAATCTTTTTTGCATGCTCCCGAGCTGGCGCCTCGCCTCGGGATCGGAAGCCCAGAGGGCGCCAGACGGATCTTCATCCGGGAGATCCTTTCATCGAAGAAGCTTTCCGACATCTCCATGCAGAGGTCCTTGGAGAGACGCCGTCCTCAACCAGGAGGACAGGTTTGTCTTGCACAATCACCTTCGACGGCATCGTCGGCAAGCAAGATTTCGGCAGATATCGGCAAATCGCTTTGGGATGCCTCGCCACGGTCGATGCACTCGTCAGCCACAAGTTGACCTAAAGCCTGCCAGAGCATTCGATCCATTTACATTACATGCCTCTACACTCACAACGAGGGACCAACACCCTCTAAGCATAAGAACCAAGATTCTGCCGAGAGGTTCTTCGTGGTTCTGCAGAACAAACTGTTGCAGTGTGGAGCGCCGAGGTGATGGCGGTGTCATAACTTGTTGCCGCATGCATCATCACAAGTGGGTGTCGGTGGTCCAGGCCTGTCGGGAGGAATCCGAAACTGAGAGCAAGAGGGGGTGACATGCGCTTGTCAAGGATCGTTGCACCGTTCCTGGTCTCATCGAGGACACTCGGCGCCGGGTTGTCTCTGAAGCAGCCACAACTGCCACAGCCTCGGGCATTTTCAAAAGCAGGTTGAGCACACAAAGGACGGACGCATGTGGAATGCTTAACCTGCCCGCTTTGACCTGCGGCCGGCTGCCCCGCTTTCACTGCGTTGCCAAGTCTAGCTGAAGGCTGCGCTGAGCTTCCCTGCAGGCGAGAGCCCTCTGTGAGCCAGGCTGGCATGCTCCAGACGGCATGGGGGACACGCCAAGGTCGCCGATGAGACCGTGACCCTGGACCTGGATCTGCCTCAGAGATTAGGGCAGTTGTGCACCTGGAAACGACGAACAGAAAATGCAAGTAGGCGAAGAGCTGGCCGCTAGCACGCTTGAGACAGAGGCGGAAGACGAGAAGAGTGTATCACATACGACTGGGCTTGCAGAAGTCGCGTCAGACACCGCATCTCCGCAACAAGGGCAACAGAGAGCATCCAAACTAGTGACTGTGCAGCATCGTGAGACGCACCGGAAGCTTGAGCTCACCACATTTACACGAGCCTGATGCCATGCGCACAGGACGCCCTGTCCAGCTAAGGAAACCATACCGACACCAAGTAGGTCAACACTGGTCACTAGGTGGTGAGAAGAAGAAGCTTTTGGTCGCCGTGCAGGATACACGAAGGTAGGTGCTGAATCGGATCTTGGGATCTTGAGACGACGGACGGCGAACCGCAACAATAGGCGTCCACTCTCGGAGATGCCGTGTCTTCGTGCCAAATGCTTGATGCCTTTGCATGTTTGCGTTGAACTCCCTACAGAACACTACGGCTCTACAGGCGAGTCCTGCCAGGAAGCCCTCCCTTGCGAGACCTGCATGTCGAGGAAGTCGTCTGGTGGATTGGCCTGTTTGGCCTTCCCAAGAAAATCTTGGAGACTGATGATGAGGACAATAATAATGAAAGATTGCGATGACGATGAGGATGCTGATGGTCATGATGGCGATGAGCAGCATCGTCTTCATTGTTGCTGATTGGGATGCAAATACAATTACAAACCCGAAAGGATGACTGCCAACGCTAGAGCCGTTGCTCCTGGAAATCTTGTCCTTCTCAACTCTCAACTTACGACACTTCTCCTGCCTGCAGCAAACCCCAGGCCATTCGCTCCTGCTGTGGCAGATGTCTTTGTGCCGGCCACGAAAGCGCAACCAAGTACGCGTCACCGACATTTCAGAAGCATCATCAGAACAATGCAAACGGTTAATAGTGGAGTGGAGTGGAGTGGAGGGACGACCGAGACCCGAAGGCCTGGCCTGTTAGTTAGCAGTGGCATCACCTCCGGCCCGAAGGCTTAAGGATCAAACCACAACGAAAACCGTGAAAAAACATAGGGTCTTAGGGCAGGCGAACCGGGTGGCCAACCGCGCACCCCAGGCGCAAACCGGATCCATCCCGACTCGAGTCTCCATCAGCTCATTGCAGCTCGCGTAACCGTGCACTCCAGGCACGAATCGGGATCCATCCCGACAGAGCTTCCATCAGCTCATTGTCACTTGCGTAACCGCGCACTCCAGGCGCGAACCGGATCCATCCCGCCAGGGCTATCAGCTCATTGCCGATTGCGTAACCGCGCACACCAGGCGCGAACCGGGATCCATCCCGACAGAGCTTCCATCAGCTCATAGCCGCTTGCGTAACTGCGCACTCCAGGCGAGAACCAAAAATCAAGCCCGAACTGCTGTACCATCGACACTTGCGTAACCGCTCACTCCCCGCGTGAAACAGGATCCACTGGTAGCTGTTCCATCAGATCATGTCAAGTGTAGAAGCGCGATCACCAGGTTCGAACCGGGAACCCTCCCGCAAGAAACACGTCAGCCTCCAGCCACGAAGAGACCCAAAATGCCGGCACTGTCGCCCTACTGTGACCCCCACGCCTCCTTGCTGGGTGCTCTTCGGCCTGGAAACAATCCTAGGCCTTAGTGCCGCCCCTGGGGTCCCAGCAAGCACGCCGGCGAAAGGGTTAACAACCACAGCAGGCCCAGGGGCAAACGGTTAATAAAAACCTTAATGCAACATTCAGAAAGTCAGCACTATGTATAAGGATGGTGAGCCTCATGTAACGAGTCTTCGTCATCGCAGCTGTCGTGGTGAGTCGTCATTGTCGTATTAGCAGTCGCTGCAGTCGTGGTAGTCGCAGCAATCGTCATAAATGCATAGAAACCGAGTAGTCGAAGTAGTCATAGTGGCCGTGGTGTCGCAGTAGTCGCGGGAGTGGCATTAGTAGTAGTAGCAGTACTAGTAGTCGTAGTAGAAGTAGTAGTAGTAGTAGTAATAATAGTAGTCGTAGTAGTAGCAGCAGCAGCAGTAGCAGTAGCAGTAGCAGTAGCAGTAGCAGTAGCAGTAGCAGTAGCAGTAGCAGTAGCAGTAGCAGTAGCCGTAGCCGTAGCCGTAGCCGTAGCCGTAGCCGTAGCCGTAGCCGTAGCCGTAGCCGTAGCCGTAGCCGTAGCCGTAGCCGTAGCCGTAGCCGTAGTAGTAGTAGTAGTACTAGTAGTAGTAGTCGTCGTCATAGTAGTGATAGCAGTTGCAGCAGCAGCAGCAGCAGCAGCAGCAGTAGTTGAAGTAGTAGTAGTCGTCGTTGTAGTAGTAGCAGCAGTGGCAGTGGTAGTAGTAGCACCAGCAGGAGTAGCAGAAGTAGTAGTAGTAGTAGTAGTAGTAGTAGTAGTAGTAGTAGGACAAGTAGTAGTAGTGGTAGTAGTAGTAGTAGTCGTCGTAGTAGTAGCAGGAGCAGCAGTAGCACCATTAGTAGTAGTGGCAGTTCGTACTAGTAGCAGTAGCAGTAGTAGGTCGTCGTGATAGTAGTCGTCGTAGTCGTAGTAGTCGTAGTAGTCGTAGTAGTCGTAGTAGTCGTCGTAGTCGTAGTAGTCGTAGTAGTCGTAGTAGTCGTAGTAGTCGTAGTAGTCGCAGTAGTCGTAGTAGTCGTAGTAGTCATAGTAGTCGTAGTGATCGTAGTCGCCGTTGTAGTAGAAGTCGTCGTTGTAGTAGAAGTCGTAGTAGTCTAGTAGCCGTAGTAGTCGTGTACTTATTCTTATACTAATACTGATTCTAATACTGATACCAATACTAATGCTAGTACTGTTAGTACTACTTACTGATACTTCTATTCATACTCTTGCACTTCTACTAAATACCAACATTAGTTCTGAGACTACACAATACCAATACCCATGCGAACTCTAACGTAGTCATTCATTCCCCACGCAGGCGGACGTAATCCACCTAGCGAGAAGCACGGACTCTTGCCGGAGCTCTTATAGAGCTCGATGCTGTGCCCAAGGGCCGCAGCAAATGCCAGATGCAACAGAACAGACGACAATTGCGCATGTTGATATACACATTAACGTCGGAGTCATCCCTATTGCGTGTGGCCAGTGTGTACCTGGCCGTCGCTCTAACGTAGTCGTAGCAGTAGTAGCAGTAGTAGCAGTAGTAGCAGTAGTAGCAGTAGTAGCAGTAATAGCAGTGATAGCAGTAGTAGCAGTAGTAGCAGTCGTAGCAGTAGTAGCAGTAGTAGCAGTAGTAGTCGTGGTGGTGGTAGTAGTAGTAGTAAGCGTAACATTTGTAGTAGTTCAAAATTCGTATTGGTATTGGTATTGATATTAGTATTGGTATTGGTGTTAGTATTTGTATTAGTATTGGTACTGGTATTGGATTGGTATTGGTAGTAGTATCAGTAACGTACTAATACTAGTATAAGTTTTTAGAAATTCTATCAGCGTTGGTGTTAGCATTAGTACTAGTATTTGTATTAATATTAGTATTTCAACTAGTAGTAGAACTGGTACTAGTTAGTGTACGATCATCACTGTTATTGAAAGTATGGCTGCCATGAAGATTATCAATATCATTAGAAATATGTTATTGCTCGCAATGAAAGCAGTAATTCGCACTATCCGACACATTCACATCACGTATATACTTCGTGCTGGTATCGTTAGTATCAAACTTCTGACTAGTATTATCACTGTTTTTAGTATTACTCGTACTATTTGTATTGCTAGTATTATTGGTACAATCAGTCTCGCTTGTATCACTAGTATCATTAATACGGTTGCTAGTAGCATGACTAGGATTATCGATTAATACGTTGTCTTCCTTTAATCGTGTTTGCATCTTTAGTACCTGTTTTGGGAGTAATATGAATACTTGTTGTGGGGGCATATTCAACATTACTTATGCGCGCTTGCGTGTTCAACATTACTAACATCGGTAATGCTGTTAGCAGCATGTATTGTATGCATTGTGGTTTTTGTCTCTATCTTTGGTATTACTGATATAAATGATGAGTATTGCTATTGCTACAGTATTACTATTAGCACGATTTGCAAAAGTAGTGTCAGCAGCACCAGGATCATTGTTCACACTTATAAATGCTAACATTTACACTGGTACTATTCATGCCATGAACAATCTCTTGCCACATGCTTGGATTACTTGTATTGCTCGTATAGAGCTAGCTTTTATCTCGCTGTTGTTCGTTCGTATTCCGTATACTTAGTACGACAAGTTACTGCAAGTTATAAGGAGTATTGGCCACATTATTCGTCTGGTAGGGACGGTATGATTAGTAAAGCTTGCTTACGGCTAGCCAAGGACTTCCGAATGCTGTGAAACACCAAAACCACGCTGCATAAAGCTGACCCCAAGAACCATGCTCTTACTGAGAGGGACTACTTCACACACTGGAAAAAGCACAAAGCTTCGCCAATTCTGCACAACCAAACAAAAGTCAGAGCAGATAGGCCGAAGACCGTACAGGGCGATGTTGCTGTGAGGGGGGTTTCCTGTTGGGACACCTCGCTGTTGCCGGAGTTTCTTGTCGCTGAGAAGATTTTGCGAAAAGGATTTGCTCAGGGTGGCTTGCTGGTAGGATTTGCCACTGCTGGAGAGGCTTCCTTGATGCTGGCAGTGCGGACTCTGAGCAGGGGGGATTACTGCTCAGTCGCTTGCTTCAGGTCCGGGCAAAGCGCAGGACCAGTGCGAAGACAGTCAACGGGAAAGAGCGGGAAGCCGGCTCAGCTGATGTTGTAAATGAAAAATCGTCCCGAACCAAAGACTGTGAGAAAAGACAATCCTAAATGGTATGTGGCATGGCTTTAAACGCCTGAAAACCTAAACCCTAAATCCCAAATCCCTGAGCATCCTCAGCCCGAGACGTCAAACCCTAAACTTTCGTAATCCAAGCGAGGCTTGCTCACTAAACACTGAACCCAAAACCCGAGACCGTCAAGCGCTAAACCGTCAAACCATAAGCCCTAAGTGCTGAATCCCACCACAAAGCAAAAACAAAACCAGCGCATCCATCAACGAGAAGAAAAAGGGGAAGGAAGAAACACCTTCGCCACGAGAAGCTTTACACAAAACGAGCATTATTCAGATTCTTGTGCATTTGAGCACTTGGGGTGCTGAAAGGATCTTGTGTGTTAGTTTCTCTCACCGGCCCCTCATGACCCTCATCAAGCATGACTCTTACACATCCTTTAAGAATACTGGATGTGAGGGCGCTGCTGCAAATAAAAGGAAGTTGGTAGTGAGAGAAAGAACGAGAATCCAAGTGCATCAGGACATGAATGCAATCCATGGAGGTGTGAGTGTTGGGAGCCAAACCAAGCATGGCACAAGAAGCCTGCGCTTGCAGGAAGACAACAGTCAGCAGCATTAGCCGACGTAGTTGCAGTTGTGCTTGTAGGTAATAAAAGCAGTAGTAGCAGTAGTACTAGTAGAAGGAGTAGTAGTAGTAGTAGTAGTAGTAGTAGTAATAGTAGTAGTAGTAGTAGTAGTAGTAGTAGAAGTAGTAGTAGTAATAATAAGAATAATAGTAGTAGTAGTAAAGATAATAATAATAATAGTAGTAGTAGTAGTAATAATAATAATAACCTGCTCCCCAGCAGCTCAGTCCGGGCAAAAGGGGCAACCCAGGGACGCCGCCTGCCACCCCCAGAGCAAGCCCAGCAGCCCCATTCGACCCGCATGCGAGATTCAGAGCCATGGCTGCTTCAGGTGGCAGCGATGTTCCCTTTAATGCCAAGGGACACACGCTTCAGTCGGGCGACGCCTTTGTCGCCATGGGATCTCGCAAGACCCAAAAACCCGGGATACAGACAGACTACAGTGGAGGATTGGACCCGAAACCTTCACACAGCGGCGGATCTGCTCCGCGGCGTGGCTGAAAACATGCAGGCCTACCCGGAGCGCTTCACAGGTGAGTGCCCGTTGGCGCGACCCCGGACATCTTGAAGCAGTGGGGACACGGTTCGCCTAAGTTGCACCACCGTGGCGACAATGTCGATCAGGCTTTAAACCCTGCTACAAGTCTTTTCTCCCCTTTCTCCACTTTTCCGCTGCGCGCGGGCACGGCATTGACTGCCTGCAACAGCTCCTGATTTCTCTTGTCTCAAGAGTGCGGCTCCACCGAGCAGGCGCCGGACCAGACCAAAACAGCTCCCTAGGTCGCTTACTGCAAGGGTACCAAGTCCTTTGATCTGATGCTCTCACGCGCGACGACTACTCGACCTGCTAGTGATGCCTGCCAACACGCATGGGGCAATGTAGGCCGCAGTCCCAACTTCTCATAACAGTCTACCATCTTAGGGCTTCTCAGACCACAGGGTCAGTGAGTCAGTTTCACACCCAAGTGAGTGCACCGCCGCAAACGCCCGCAATGTGCTGAGCTCGCTCGCACAGCGTCCAATTGAAAATAGTAGTGGCAGTGGCAGGGGCAGCGGCAGGTAGTAGTAGTAGTAGTAGTAGTAGTAGTAGTCGTCGTAGTAGCAGTAATCGTAGTAATAGTAGTAGTAGTAGTAGTAGTAGTAGTAGTAGTAGTAGTAGTAGTAGTAGTAGTAGTAGTGGTAGTAGTCGTAGTAGTAATAGTAGTAATACTAGTAGTAGTACTAGCAGTAGTAGCAGGAGTAGTGGCTTTCTGCATGCTCTGTGTTTCACTCGGATATGGGAGGTGTTGCCATGTTTGCAGCAGAGGGCGGTGTTTCAGAGCCGGCTCAGGTACTGGTGACCAGCTCGACGAATGGCTTCCTCGAGTTCATCCACGACTCGATCTCCGTCGATGCTCTCTGACCCTTTCAGGTGTCGTTCGCATATCTGTTTCAGGGCAAAGTCAGAGGGACTTAAGCAGAACTCAATCAGTGCGAAGCCCCCAGACCACATCACTTGCACGGTCCGAGTTGCGAGACCGTGAGCCCTAAACCCTGAACCCTGCATGACATTCCGAGCTTACAGCGTGCAGCCGGCAGGACATACATGGCACACTCACTCGTGCATCGCTCATTTTGGCAGCACGCAGCAGGAGGCGTTGCATGTCGTCCCGTCCGCACCAACAAACAAAAGGTTGCGCGGACGGCGACAGAAACCCCCACTGTTTGAAGGGCGGAGAGGGTGGGTGTCAAAATTCTCAAGGAATCGACACTTCACAAACAGGCAACAACTTAACAACTGCGGCATGCAGCGAACAAGCTCTCCCATGTCATTACGTGCACCCGTGCACTGACACGGCATCGCGACCCTGGGGTTGGCAAATCTCCGCTGTCTAGTCCGGAAAGTTGGTCTTCAAAGTATGCCACGATCTCTGGTTGGACCCTTCTTGCTCCGTATTGGTAATTATTTGTTGTTTGTGTGAGATTGCCTGACCTGAGAACATAGAGTAGTACGAACGCGAACCAGGAGACCTCGTCTGGCTGTGTCCGAGTTGCGAGAGCGTAAACCCTGCCTTGCGGATCCCACTAAGCCCTCTTAGGCCTCCACTTTGGTAGTAGTAGTAGTAGTAGTAGTAGTCGTAGTAGTAGTAGTAGTAGCAGTAGTGGTGAAATTGGTAGTGGTAGTGGTAAGTGGCAAATGGTAAGTGGTAAGTGGTAAGTGGCAGTAGTAGTTGTAGTCGTCGTGGTGGTGGGGGTAGTGAGGAGAAGTAGTAGACACAGAAATGGTAAAAGTAGACTGCTAGTTCCACTACTACTACTGCTACTACTACTACTACGACTACCACTTGCCACTTACCAATACCACTATCACTTCCACTACTACTGCTACCACCACCACTACCACCACCACCACCACCACCACCACCACCGCGAACACCACCACGATTCCGACTAGCAGATACTACTAGTGAGAGTACTAGTAGTGCGAGTGGTGCATTAGGACGTGTAGCACCAGCAGCACTAGTAGCACTAATGCTAGCAACAGTCCTCGTCGTCTTTGGTGTCAAGCATAAGCATCCCAGCAACGGCAGCAGGAGCAGCACAGCAACAGCCGCAGCATGTTCCATAGTAGTGGCAGCGATCGCGGTGGTAGTGGTGCTTGCAAAAAACAAACTATGCGACTCCACGTTGACATCCAGATGATAAGTCATCACTCCATCCAAGCTTACACTCACCCCCACTCATGCCAGCGCGGGCAAAGATCAGCCCTATCCTCTGCTCGTGTGGTCTGCGGACATGTCCTGGTCCATTTCGATGCTCTCCTGTGCCGCCAGCAGCTGGTCTAGCCTTAAGAGACGGGCATCCTCAAAAATGGCCGAGAGTTTGCTGTCCAAGGTCCAGGCAAGCGGTGGTAGGCCTGGAACTCAGCTCCAAAGGGCTGCTCCATGATTCCAAATCAGCTTGATAGATAGTGAGCAAAAGAGTTGCACCTCGATCAGATGTTGCGCCTCTTCTTGCGACCTAGCACATAGACATAGAACTTCAAGACATGACCAAGGGTTCCTTTGTCAAGCCCCGATCTTCTCCAAGGCGCAGGCGAAGGCCTTCGCTCCTCGGGCTTCACGGTCCTTTCCCAATGCTCTCAACACATTAAATAAGCCTTCTGTGAGTGGCATGTTGTGCGAAACTTGGAGTGAGTTTCCGATGGTGCCTAGGAGCGCTAACGCACTTGACCAATGCGTGTCTCCGTGAACTTTGTCCGTGCGAGTCTGTGCAGAAGAAAACTTCTTGTTGAAAGGCTGCATGCTCGACTGTTTGCATGCTCAAGGAGCTTTCGGAGGCTTTGAACGTTGACCGTCGGATGGATGACTTCCCGCGGCGGTGAGGGTGCTCGCAGCAGCCGCGGCTGGGGGAGTGGACACAGCTAGACTGGGACTTCTTGAGCACCAGCAAGTATGCATTCTAGTAAGACATCGGGAGGAAGAGCCTCGGCACCGTCGTCAAGGAGAAAGGATCCGGCATAACCATAGCCTGATGTGTTTGTTCTTCACACTCGTCCCGGATCAAGAAACATCTTGCTCCATCTTTGTGCTGGGCTTGCGTTTTTCTGATTGCTCTTCGTTCTTTGACGAACCGCCGTTTCAGGCAGACTCATGATGAATCGATATGACAGCACTACATTCTACATCGACACCAGACACCGCAATCGATAGCAAATCGCAGCACGATGCTTTCGGGTAGCTGCTCTCAGATAGGGGCTGCAGACAATCCATCTTCGGGATCCATCCTTTGCCCCAAGCAGCTCGAACGCTCCGAGATCACGGCCGTCGGGCCTGAGGGGCCTGAGGGGCCTGGCGAAGGCCCTAAGTCATCAGGTTCCCAGTCACCAGTCGGAGGCGAACCATGCGAGCCATGCGAGCCGGCGGCTCTGCCCGGCTGCAGCATCCGCAAAGGAGCACGGATGCTCACTTTCTTGACATCTGAGCCTTGCTCTGGCCTCATGGAAGGCTCAGAGTCGACTCCCGCTGCCGTCAGCTTCTTGAGGAGACCCTGAAGATTTGCCTCCAGACCCGATTGAATCACTTGCAGCTCTGATGAGAGTTGGGCGAGCTGGCCACACCGAGCCACTGAATCGAGAGCATCCTCCAGAAGCTCTTGGAATGCCTGATCTCGCTGCAACTTCGGCAGCTCCTGGTGACCAGAGCCAGAGCTGACGAGATGATAGCTTTGGCTCCTCTGGCCCCTCTGGCCCCTTTGGCTTTGGCCGAGTGGGCCAAGGGAAGCTGCAGAGCTCCGAGGCTTCGCTTCCAGGTCCACCAGGTCCGCATCCGAGCCCGAGCTGAGCGATGAATCGGAGAGACAGGAGATGTCGTCTTGCCAACCAGCTTTCTGGCTCTCCACGCTCGGATGGACAGAGTCGGGCAAAAGGGCTTCGGAGGAGTGGTACTTCTGATAATTTCCTCTGGCACCCCGTCGCGCTGCTCGCCGAGCTCGCTTCCGCCGTTTCTCTTCTCGCCGCACTTCGTCTCGGGTTTTCAGCAGGTCTTCTAGAAGTATGTCAATGAAGATTGCAGGCACGATGGACACGGAGGAAAGTGATAGAAAAACGAAAACTGCATAGAAGTACAACATGTTCGGATGCACTTCCATCACCGTCTCGACCCTACCAATCCAACCGTCCATGGTCATGATCTTGAACAGAGTCCACATAGTTGCACCCAGGTTGCCGTAGCACGCAGCGACTTCTGCGTCAGGAAAGTCCCACAACATATTTGTGGCACAAACGCTAAGCACGAGCAGCGACGCCAATATCACCACCAAAAAGTTAAACATCTGCTCGACAGCCATGTGTGACACCCTGCTGAAGTCCTCCACGAACTTGCTGGGCCCCAGTAGCGGAACTAAGCTGACAATCCGTACAAGGCGTACGATGCGCACAACACGCACCGCAGCAAGTGCATGAACAAATCTTCCCTCGAAGGTGTCCAGGAACATATCCAAGACACTGACGAAATTCAACACGAGATCGCACATATTCCAGTTCGCATCTGTGTCTTCCATATCCACGAAGAAGAACTGTCGCAAACTCTCTGAATACGATGTGTTTCGCTCCTGGGCATACAAGTAGAATCCATAACCTTGCAGTGTGCAGAATGTGATGGCGAAAACTGCTTGTGCCAAATTCGACAACAGCCTGATGCTTCCATTGGATATGTAACATGCCTCAAGAAATGTAAAAGCCACACTCAGGCCGATGGCCCACACCGTTAGCTGGTCGTGAAAATCAAGGTCTTCCCAAACCTCAACTCTCCTTTTTCCTCGCTTGGGGGACCTGTGACGCGGCTCGGAGTGCGAGGTTGCAACTGGTCTCATGTGCCGTGACAGTGCGGACACGTCGAAGTCCGAAAAGGGAAGTAGGAGGCACTTGACGCTTTGGTCCAGAACAGCTGCGCAGCTGGCAACTGGAGTGCAGAAGTGAAGAGCCTTAGCAGCAAGACTTGCAGAGCAGATCGGCCAGCCTGCAGAAGCTCTGCATTCAGACGGGGTACCCCAATTCAGACGTGCATGTATGAATAAATCCGAAAATGAACAGTTTGGCTGGAGACTACGCTAAGTCCCTTAGCGGCCGAGATCGAAACAATCAAAAGGAGAGTTCGCCCTCGACATTCAATGCCACAACACCTCAACTAGAAGGAGACAACGGCTCAAGCAGCTTCCCGAAACGGTTTCTCCTGCAAAAAGCCATACCCCTCCGGCCCCTGCGACAGTGGAAAACCTCCAAGCTGGCTCGTGGAGCAGACCGGGACAACGCGGCGGTCGGAAGGACACCACACGGGAGACCCACGTGGAGGCCCGCGTGAGCAGCGTGTCGGGAGAAAAATCGCAAGGCAGGCGAGCGCAAGGCAGGCGAGTGCAAGGCAGGGCACCGATACCGAGAAAGGGGCAGTGACGTGCCAATTATGGTTGGTGAAAGCAGGCTCAGAACTTTACTGGCAAAGGTTCCTTCTCCTAGATTTTCAGAAAGTTTCAAGCTTTCGTTCCACACACCTGATGGAAACACCCGCTGTGTAATCATTGGACTCAAAAATCATACTCTGCAGCTGTCTGCTGTATCTCAGCTCGTGCCACCGAAAGAACTTGACAAGAATAAAGCTGCAGGATGGACACGTGAGGGGGCAGACTAGTTCGAGAAACCTGCCGAATGAAGAGTACAACCCACACTAATCTAAAGACTCACGGTCATGAAGTCAAAACAAATCTCACACCGACGGAATCCAAGCATGGCGGGAGGGCCAAGTCCGGAAACGCCTGCAAAAGAGAAGGCGGCACAGCCAAAGCAGCTGCAGTGCCTGTCAAGCTCGTTGCGGCTTTGCTTGCTATACGCTTCTGCACGTAATGCCATCGACCTTCACTGCCTTGTGCAGTGGAACCGCTGTTCGGTGCCTGTGCTCAAAACAACACTTGTTGATGTCCTGTAAAATGCAACAAACCCCGCCTGCACGTTCCGGAGCACACGAAGACCAACCTCTTACCGCAGGAAATGAAAGGATGAGTCGATGATGGGCATCGAATTGTCTTTCACAGGTTGCCTGCAAAGATGCCTGCCCTTTGGCCTGTGCATCCTGCATACCACCATGACACTTGGACTGACAGCCACTACGGTGCAACCCTGATGCAGAGCTCCGCCGTCCTGCAACTGCAGGCTTCCCTCGAAACTTCCGTCAGCGAAACTTCTGGAGGGAATCTCCACACATCCCAACCTGACCGCACCAAGAAAGCCAAACAAGTTGATATTGGAACCCTATCGCTGGGAATCGTAGATCTGCACGTCAGATTCGCCTACTGCCACTTTGAAAGCTATGGCTTGGCTCCATAGCTAATAATTACTCAGGATCGGGCACTTCATCCTTCAGACCGTTGTCGAAATCGTAGATGGTGACTTTGACCACCCCATTTCGGGCAACAGTCCTCAACCACGCTGGAGAAAACAACACCGGATCACGAAACAGCAACGAATGGTGTCTCCTAATTCACACGAATCGCTCGATTGTCCAAGGCTCAATGTTCCTGTCTCTTCCCAAACGGGATTCCTTGGATGGGAAGCAGCATCAGCGTCACTTAAGACCTCGAGCCTGCCCACAAACACACAAACACCTGACATATAGCGGACGCAATACCAAGGTACACAGTGCGCTGCAAGGTTTTTGTCTGGAACCGACTTTGGGATCCCAGCGCTTCGACAACCTCAAATGCAGACATATCAACACGGCTCACGGCCTGTGTTCCACAGCATCGTTGACACAAATCGAGACATGTGCACAATAAGGATCTGTTGCTCCAGCATGACTTGTTTCGCGCAGACCTGTCCACATTTATCAATGCTACAGCTTGTGCACAAGAAAACTGAAGTTTGATAGTTGCCGCCTTGCGCAGACTTGATGGTTACCTCCAGTTCTTGTGCCGGGGCCTGGCGATGCAAGCATCTCACCGGGATACAACACAGTCGTGCTGTTTCAACCACCTCACGATGCGTTTACCGGCCTTTGCATCAGAGGAACCCACAATCATCCGACGAGCACTCAGCTCCAGGGTGGCGTTCGAAAAAGCGTCATGCGTTCATTTCACCTCAACTTGGAAGATGTTTCCAATTCAAAACGACAATTTAGCTTCGACAAGAAAATCTCGAGTTTTGCGATGTCTACACCGTGAAATGCATGTGGCAGCGGTTGAGCTGCCGGCGAGAAACACACAATCAGCATGTGGTCAAATGACTCGCAAAAAGACGTCGTATCTCCATGGCAACAGACATCGGATGCTACTAGACATCTGCTTGACAAATGCGAAGTCCTCAGTCCGCGAAGGGTGTTTGCACAGCTACACTTCATGACTCTGGCAAGTTTTGTGTGCTGGGTCAAGAAAAAGGAAACTGACGCTTCGTTAGTCTAGCAGACTTGAGCCATTCGTCGACTGCTGAAACGTGCTTTGCGTTGACAACCAAAGCATTCAAATCATGCCGTGTGAAGTCCAATCTGGGTCCGCGCTCGCAAGCCGCGCGCAAATGAATACAAACGTCTTTTCCAACACACAAAAACGAGAAGCAAGCCGAAATCGTTTGAAAGGGGTAAAAATGTTCAAAGCGAAGGAAGTTAAAAAAAAAAACACATAACTGAGCCGCTCCAACCCTCCCGCTATCTTAAGCCGCGAACGCCGTTCCCCCCCGCTAACCTTGCTCTCTTAAGTCGCGAAGGAAAATAACAACGTCTTCAAGCGAAGAAGAACTCGTGGCGGGAAAGTCCTCTTTGACATCTGCAAAAGTGGTGCCGCGACATCTTGAAATAAAACGACGAAACCCAGACCTCCTTCTGAACCGACCTTGAAGGCCATGATACTGCGTGCGTGGCATCTGTCAGAGTGTGTGCCAGAAGTCTGCAAGACCTTGATTTGGTCAGACCTTGATCGTGTAATGCACTCTTCTTGGAAGGTGGCAAACAGTATCAGTTCCCCATTGTCGGAGAGGGAGTCATAAAGCGATCCATTTCAGCCACCCGCATGGCAGATTGGAGCCTGGGGGGGCGGAGGTTCCGTGATTCAGCCGGAAGTAGGTAAGCTTGGCTCCGAACCACATCTTCTCGTGTGGCCGGCAACTGCTCAGCTCTTCAAACATCAGCTTGTAAAATCCTGTTTCCATTTCTCTGCTCTTTGTACGCATGATGGGAAATGATGGATTTCGAAAAGAAATATGAGAAAAGATTCCAATTGAACTCGAATTCGATTCTACAAGATTTCGCCATCAATTAGGGCATGGAATTGGAGTAAGAGCTCATGAAGAAGTCAAGAATCAAGAGTTTTGGCGTGCTTCGGGTTTGAGCATTGAAAGCTCCAATTCCCAAAACCCAAATCCCAACCCCAACTCCACATTAGAAGCTTGGACAATCTTTTCCCGCGGTGTCTCGTCGTCGGTATTAGCCGCACTCGGTCCAGCCAGCACTAAGCGAAGATTACCTGACAAACTCGAAGACAATTGGCCCGAAAGCATCATCAGCGAAGAGTGTTGCGCTACGTCATAGACTCCAGTGTATAGGATCATAGAGTCACCGAGTCAAAAGCACGGAGTCACAGAGTCGGAGTGTCACATACAGTCAAGAGTCGTACAAGTCATAGTTCATAGAGTCATAGAGGCATAGTCGAGTACATGTCAAGCACAAGTCATAGTTCAAAGAGTCATAGAGTCATAGAGTCACAGTGAGATAGAATCATAGAGTCATAATGTTATAGAGTCATAGCGTCAGAGTGAGAAAAAGTCATAGACATAGAGTCATGGAGTCATCTATGTACTATGCACTTGACTCGATGTAGTTCACTCTATGAACAGCAATGTTCAGGTTTAGCGGGTTTAGGGTAGAGTCCAGCATGACGCAGAAGTCGTCTTTTCCTACGTCCGGATCCTCACTATATAGACATCCCTGATTACTGTGGTTTCAATGTGACTCTATGACTCTATGCATGGCCACTTTACGTCGCAGCAGGTTCTGCTAAGGAAAAAACGTTACCCTAAACCAAATCCTAAACCCTAAACCCGAGAACGGAAAATAAATGCAATCCGTACTCGGTCCACTCGTTTTTCGATGGGATCGCAAAGATCAGCTGTGCCGGGCATTGAAACGGGTTGACCCGAGAATGCCATCTGTGGGGTGGCGACTGTTGCACCACCCCACGAACAAAAGTTCTACGAGCGAAGCTAGAACACGTGAGTGACGGCTTCGGACTGAGGGAACGACCAGAGGGGTCTTCCGGGACTGAGCAGTCCACACTAAAGCAGAGGCTACAGGCAGGAGTCGATCTGCAGACTACAGCGGTGAAACGATGTGGGGCCATTGGCGGGCCCAGAAGAAGCACCAAAGGAAAGTGGTGCGGCAGCGGCGCACTGCCCTAAGCACCAGCATGGTGAAGTAATGGCGACCCGAAGGGCTGAGGAAGCACAATCAAGGTGCCGGCGGCAGGATGGCAGGAGTGCCACACAAGATGCAAGTCGAATATGCGAGGAAGGATAGCTAGCACGTTCCACAAGGTGCCGGGCCTAGCGGAGGCCGGCGTGCACACAAGCGAAGCAGGGTGGGTCGGGCGGGAAAACAAAAATTGCGAAGCGACTTCGCCGCAACTTGATCCAAAATGGAATGCAAAGAGACCACTGCATTTCCAGACATGTGCTGCTGACGCGGCACTGGCAAAAACGAATAAAGGAAAACTTTCCAGTTTCGCACGGGGAAAGGCAACCGTTTTTCCATTTGCAAAGCATCAGTGGACAAGTCCACAAGTACGTTCTGCTAAGGAAACAACGTTACCCTAAACCAAATCCTAAACCCTAAACCCGAGAACGGAAAATAAATGCAATCCGTACTCGGTCCACTCGTTTTTCGATGGGATCGCAAAGATCAGCTGTGCCGGGCATTGAAACGGGTTGACCCGAGAATGCCATCTGTGGGGTGGCGACTGTTGCACCACCCCACGAACAAAAGTTCTACGAGCGAAGCTAGAACACGTGAGTGACGGCTTCGGACTGAGGGAACGACCAGAGGGGTCTTCCGGGACTGAGCAGTCCACACTAAAGCAGAGGCTACAGGCAGGAGTCGATCTGCAGACTACAGCGGTGAAACGATGTGGGGCCATTGGCGGGCCCAGAAGAAGCACCAAAGGAAAGTGGTGCGGCAGCGGCGCACTGCCCTAAGCACCAGCATGGTGAAGTAATGGCGACCCGAAGGGCTGAGGAAGCACAATCAAGGTGCCGGCGGCAGGATGGCAGGAGTGCCACACAAGATGCAAGTCGAATATGCGAGGAAGGATAGCACGTTCCACAAGGTGCCGGGCCTAGCGGAGGCCGGCGTGCACACAAGCGAAGCAGGGTGGGTCGGGCGGGAAATCAAAAATTGCGAAGCGACTTCGCCGCAACTTGATCCAAAATGGAATGCAAAGAGACCACTGCATTTCCAGACATGCGCTGCTGACGCGGCACTGGCAAAAACGAATAAAGGAAAACTTTCCAGTTTCGCAAGGGGAAAGGCAACCGTTTTTCCATTTGCAAAACATCAGTGGACAAGTCCACAAGTACGTTCTGCTAAGGAAAAAACGTTACCCTAAACCAAACCCTAAACCCTAAACCCGAGAACGGAAAATGAATGCAATCCGTACTCGGTCCACTCGTTTTTCGATGGGATCGCAAAGATCAGCTGTGCCGGGCACGGAAACGGGTTGACCCGAGAATGCCATCTGTGGGGTGGCGACTGTTGCACCACCCCACGAACAAAAGTTCTACGAGCGAAGCTAGAACACGTGAGTGACGGCTTCGGACTGAGGGAACGACCAGAGGGGTCTTCCGCGACTGAGCAGTCCACACTAAAGCAGAGGCTACAGGCAGGAGTCGATCTGCAGACTACGGCGGTGAAACGATGTGGGGCCATTGGCGGACCCAGAAGAAGCACCAAAGGAAAGTGATGGGCTTCACAACTGGCGATCTCCTTAGCCAAGTCATTGCCGAAGGGAATGCCTGCAGCTTCAAAGTCATGAACCGAAAAGGTTTCCGTGAACCAAACCTGGCCTAGAACCGGACAGGAAACAAAACCCCCCAAAGTGCAAGATGGGCCGGATGCCGATGCATCGGCGAAGGCTTCAACGTCTGCGACCTGTAACAGGCGCATGCTGGCAAGTGGTGCAACGTGTTGCAACCAACGCTCGAAGGCCTGCAACGAACGGATGGATGCATTCGAGAGTTTCCGCCCCCTGCACAGCCACCGCTCCAGGTTCCAGGTGCTCCCTCGACACCCAAGCAGCGAGAGCCTCAGTCGTGTCTGCAATGTGCGGTTCAGGCCATACCGGCATCTTCTAAACTGCCGCTGGGATGCAAACTGTGGGGGAAGCGCTCCACATCAGGCTTTTTTCTCTCGCACAAGCTTCGGGCGGCACGCCCCTTGTCACCGCCGGAAGGCGCTTGGCGTGCTGATATTTGCAGCTCATCCCTCCCGGCACGCATTTTCCTCGAGATCACCTGGCACAATCATTCGAACCATCAGCTCAACATGGCGGTCCGTGCTTCAGGTGGCAATTCCCTCACCTTAAACCCCAGCCTTGACCCTGCCCTGGATGTCCTTTGCACGGACCTCCTTGAGTCCTTGAGCAGGTCCTGTTCCTTTGCGGATCGGAAGCTGTTGCGTACCTGGCAGCATCGCCCCTGACCGAGTCAGAGTTCTCCCCAAGCCACACAGGTTCCTCCTCGTGGCTGCTGTCGGCCATGCACGAGCAAACGGCAGCGGCGAAGGTGTCCCGCTGCACCTGGCTTCTCAGCATTGTACACACTGCCGGGGGTCAAGGGCATCTGGAATTGCCTCCCTCTTCTTCTTACTGGTCTTCTGAGCGCCCCCAAGCCTGGGTGTGTCAGGGCTGCTGCGCTCTTGTCTTGGTGCCTCCATTGCTGCATTCGGGTTCGGCCACTTCGGACCAACCCCAGCTTTGGGCCGCGTCTTACCGCCCGCTGTCCGTCCTGGCGGCCAAATCGTCCGCTCCTGCGCTCCCACAAAGCGGTCATGCATTTGCATCTTCGTTTGCTAGTATTAGTATTGCTGCCCCTCTCTTCCCTGGGGAAGGCCGCGAGCTCTCTCTGCAGTCGGCCGCGGCTGCCATTCCACGAAAAAGCCTCTTTGCCGGCCCGCACGCGCTTCACGATGGTGCTGGGAAATGCTCCACTGCGGATTGGAGCAGCCCGGGATGCCACGATACACTTCGTGGCTTGCGGAAAGCCCTGCTGCAGTTTTGCATCTCTGTTCGTGCCGACAACCGAAGTGTCCGCTGCCCCGAGCATACATGATGTCTCGCATTCTTTCCCTCTTCGCGAGACTTCCGACCGCCAAATGGCCATTTGCATAGACGTCAAGCAAGCGCACAAGCGCTGCCGAATCCGCGACTCCGAGCAAGGCTTGCTCGGATTTACTTGGCGCGACGAACTCTACGTCTTCCGATG
Source organism: Symbiodinium sp. CCMP2592 (assembly GCA_905221615.1). Lineage (NCBI taxonomy): Eukaryota > Dinophyceae > Suessiales > Symbiodiniaceae > Symbiodinium > Symbiodinium sp. CCMP2592. The sequence goes on along the minus strand of CAJNDT010003079.1, from coordinate 412,969 downwards.
CTGTCCATCCGAGGCAGTGTTCTCAGTGTTCTCACAGCATGGTGTACTTTGCGCCTGTTGCACACCCTGCTGTTTCTAGCCTTAATGGATAACTTCATTTTCAGCCAAGCGGTCAGCCTCATGCCGCTTTTGGGTGGTGTCATTTGCCTTTTCCTTCAGGTCGTGGGCATTTCTGTCGATTGGGTAGGCTGGCGGTTATGTTTTTCCTTCGGGTAGCGTTAGTCTCAGAGAAGAAAAAACGTTTGCGACTCCTGGATCAGATGGTGCGTTCCCTTCTTTTGCGGGGTGGTCTTTTTTTTTTTGGCTTGACTGGGCCTCGTCGACTACGGCTGTAGCACTCGGTCCCTACAAACAAGCGAAACTACAAACCAAGCAACAAACTACAACAAAGCGGTGAAACAGCAAAGCGAAGCTCTACCAAGGGCTGCGGCGCACAGGCTTTGCCGGTGTTAGCCGTTCAGCACAAACTACGGAGCCTCAGCGACCGGTCAGGAGCAACAAAGAGCCGTCGCTAAGAGCTGCCCAAAACAACAGGTGGAGCCAAGTCCAGGCTCCGGTTGCCGTTCTAGTCTCGCCAGACAACGGACAACCCCTGTGTTTTGTTCCGTCACGATCGTGCACACCAAAATCCACAAGTCCAAAGTCCACGGTCGGGCGACGTAAGGTGAAGGCACCCAGGCAGTGAGGGCCAGCCAAAGGTGACAGAAGCGGCGTTCTCGCTCTTACTAACCGCAACATATACCGATGGTGACGCGACCAATGCCAGGCAGTGACGACGACCTACGACAAAGCAGAGCCCAAACACGAGGCCGTAAGAGAAGCAGCGTTCTCGCGCTTACTAACTGCAACCTTGCAACCAGGTGAGAAAAGACACGGACCTAAGCAGACGCTAGAGGCGAGCGTGCAGAAGTGACAGAAGCGGCGTTCTCGCTCTTACTAACCGCAACATAAACCGATGCGCGGCCAATGCCAGACAGAGACGACGAAGCAACGACAAAGCAGAGCCCAAACTCGAGGCCGTAAGAGAAGCAGCGTTCTCGCGCTTACTAACTGCAACCTTGCAACCTGTTGAGAAAAGGCACAGACCGAAACAGACGTTAAGAGGCGGGCATGCAGAAGTGGCAGAAGCGGCGTTCTCGCTCTTACAAAAACCGCAACCTTCACCGAAATGTCACGACCAATTCGGGCGGCGACAACCGCGCAACGACAAAGCAGAGGCCAAACCCAAGGCCGAAAGAGAAGCAGCGTACTCGCGCCTGCTAACTGCGACCCTGCCCCGTTGGGCAAAGGCACCGCCCGAAGCAGACGTCAAAAGGCAAGCATGGAGGCGGGCGTCCCACAGCCACCGATACGCCTCTTAGGCGCCTCCTGCGAAATAAGCCGTAGATTTTTGAGGCCTTGGCTATGATACCTCTTCTGCAGGTTTTGGGAGGACCCCCCCTAGGGCTACACTGCCAAGGACAGCCGTTTGAACATGAGAAGCTGAAAAACCTGCCCTACATCTTAACTAACCCTGCGCAGCGCCCTAAATTTTTAGAAGGGCTCAGCCAAAGGGTGGGACGGGTACCCAACCCCTAAAAAGCGCAAAAGCTCTCGGCAAAACCTTATTTCCATTAAGCTGGGTAGCGATAGTATTTCGCCCCCGTCACGATGATGTTGGAAGCTTTGCGGCGTATGCAGACGTCAAAAGGCAAGCATGGAGGCGGGCGTCCCCGAGCCACCGATACGCCTACTTAGGCGCCTCCTGCGAAACAAGCCGTAGATTTTTGAGGCCTTGGCTATGATACCTCTGCAGGTGTTGGGATCCCCTACCCATTGGCTATACCAAGCACCACCGCTTCAGCTTATCGGGTTAGGAACCTGCCCTAAATCTTAACTAACCCTGTGCAGCGGCCTAAATTTTTAGAAGGGCTCAGCCAAAGGGTGGGACGGATGCCCAACCCCTAAAAAGCGCAAAGCTCTCGGCAAAACCTTATTTCCATCAGTCTGGGTAGCGATAGTATTTCGCCCCCGTCACGATGATGTTGGAAGCTTTGCGGCGTGCAGCACAGCAAGACCTGCCTCTTGACCTGTGTGGCCCTAACCTTTGCGGCAGCGCGACATTATTGGAGGCGGAGCAACATTGACCGTTTCCAGTGTTGTCAGCTGCAAGACTACTTGCTGAGCCTCCACAGCACTGATTGTTACCGGCTGACCTTGCGTATGAAGGGGCCGTGCTTCAAGCAGATGCTGGAAAGTTTCAAAGACGGCCCATGCCGAGCGTCTTTAATGACCTCCAACCTACCTGCGTGCATGAACAAGCCCTCCTGACCTACTTCTGGGTCGAGTGAAAGGTTTGGCCTTCGAACCTTTGGAGAAACTGCTAAGGCACAGGGCGCCCGATCATGCTGCACAGGCAACTGAGCAGGTGACAAGGGTGGCTTTACCGGCAGGCCACCACGCCGAGCGTTGACTGCGTGAGTCTCGTCACCCAAGCACAGAGAACCGTTCAAGAGCGGGCACAACCAACCCCGCAACCGCACAAGCAAGCTCCCCCCAGAAGCTCTCAAAAGCTCTCGGCAAAACCTTATTTCCATCAATCTCTATACATCTTCTTTATCCCAACGCTTCCCAAGGACCTGATAGTTAGGTCCCTGGGCCCAGGGGCTGGATTGGAGGTGGTTCCGGGGCGAAGGGGCCCAATCCACGAACCAACTTGGTGTAGGAACCGATCCAGCCCTGAAAACTTGGCGCACTGCAAAAAAAGCAAGAGATGGCACGTAAAAGTAGAGATCGTCTGTCAAGTTTTGCAACTTTCAAACGAAGGCTATCTTTTCTTGTATTCTCCAAATCTATGTATAAGAAGCTATCATACTGCAAATAAAGGTATATGTAAATACGTGTATGTGTATATATACGAATACACACACAATGACTGTACATGTATTTTTGTCGTAGTCGCAGCCGCATCACAGTCGCAGTCGTGGCCGCTAGTGGCGCTAGTGAAATCGCAGTCGTAGTTGTAGCAGAAGCAGCAGCAGCAGCAGCAGCACGAGTAGCAGCAATAGTAGTGCTACTACTACTACTACTACTACTACTACGACAACTACTGCTACTACAACCAGCACCATCACCACCACGACCGCGACGACGACTATAGCTATACAGCTACCCCCACTACAGCTGCCTGCTACGGGTGCTCCTATGGCTTAGGGTTGGGTTTAGCGTTTTGGGCTTTACTCATTGGGTTTAGGGCTACTCACCCCGATAAATTCATACCCCAAGCCCGACCTGTGAAAAACACACGAGGTTTGCCACTGCTCCCGGGGCTGCACCGGACAAAACAGCCCCTGAAGCAATTCCTCGGCCAGCTCCACCACCACCACCAGCCATTGAAAAAAACAGCCAAACCGAAGCTAACGGTTCCAGCCTTGTTTTAACGGTTCCAGCCCTATTTTAACGGTTCCAGGCTCGTTTTTAACGGTTCCAAGCCTGTTTTCAACGGTTCCAAGTGTCTGGGTTTTCGAGCCTCTACAGAACGCTCGGCCAAACCAGAAAAAAACACTCAACATGCACGCAAGAGCTCTAGAAACACAGCAAAAGGGATCAACCAGCTATGCATTACAACGCTTGGCGGCTGGACACTCCATAGCGCCATCTTGAGCTACGTTTTATGCCACCCCAGCGAATCTGCATCTGGATGTATACAGCAGCATGCACCTACATCGCGGTTCGAGGGTTAAACGCTTTGAATCCTGTGGCCTGCACTGAGGTTTCCGGCCTAGGAGAACCAGCTCCCGCCACATTTGTTAATACTCTACAAGCAAGACTATATGATAATACACTCACCAACACCACACCACCACAAATAACGAGATAGTTTGCTGCTACCAGGACAACGACGACTAATACTGCTACTTCCTGGTACTGCTACAGCTACTGCTGCTGCTACTGGAGAGAGAGATGTGTACATATACAGAGAGAGGTATATGCATACAAATATACACATATACAGATATTATATAGAGATTTAGAATGCCTACAAGCGTTCGTGCGTCAAACCTCACTTTCACCGTATGGTTATGTATGAAAACAACTAGAGAGCACAAGCCAACAATCGATATTCTGACATATCCAAAAACATACGAAAAACAGCACTCATAATTACGATAACTCAACATACTTTTGAAGCTGTGGATTTTAAGGGTTTCGCACAGTGTGCTAGGAACTAGTTCCTGGAATTGGGGGGGTTGGCCCAAGGCCTCGCTCAGGAGGTCCCCAGGTTGGTTCCTGACTATTGGGGCCTTGGAAGCACAGGGTATGGTCGACAGTCCCTACAACAATCTGGGTAGCGATAGTATTTCGCCCCCGTCACGACGATGTTGGAAACTTTGCGGCGTGCAGCACAGCAAGACCTACCTCTTCTACAGCTGGCTGTAAGGCGAGACGTGGAAGGCATGTTCACAGTGCGTGTGCGCTCAAACACAGATGGCGGCGGCATAGACAGACTGAACAGGTGACAAGGGTGGCTTTACCGGCAGGCCACCACGCCGAGCGTTGACTGCGTGAGTCTCGTCACCAAAGTACAGAAAACCTTGGCAAAACAGGCACAACCAAACCCACAACTGCACAAGCAAGCCCCCCCCCCACGAAGCTCGCCCGGCGAGTGTTGGTCTCCCAGCTGGGATCTCGGGCTTTTGGCTATGACTCCCCCTCTGCAGGTTTTGGGTTCCCCTACCCTTTGGCTATACCAAGCCGCTTCAGCTTGTCGGGTTAGGAACCTGCCCTAAATCTTAACTAACCCTGTGCAGCGGCTTAAATTTTTGGAAGGGCTCAGCCAAAGGGTGGGACGGGTGCCCAACCCCTAAAAAGCGCAAAGCTCTCGGCAAAACCTTATTTCCATCAATCTGGGTAGCGATAGTATTTCGCCCCCGTCACGATGATGTTGGAAGCTTTGCGGCGTGCAGCACAGCAAGACCTGCCTCTTGACCTGTGTGGCCCTAACCTTTGCGGCAGCGCGACCTGACCTCCAACCTACCTGCGTGCATGAACAAGCCCTCCTGACCTACCTCTGCGTCGAGTGAAAAGGTTTGGCCTTCGAACCTGTGGTCAAACTGCTAAGGCACAGGGGCCCGATCATGCTGCACAGGCAACTGAGCGGGTGACAAGGGTGGCTTTACCGGCAGGCCACCACGCCGAGCGTTGACTGCGTGAGTCTCGTCACCCAAGCACAGAGAACCGTTCCAAAGCGGGCACAACCAACCCCGCAACCGCACAAGCAAGCCCCCCCCCCGTGTTGGAAACTTTGCGGCGTGCAGCACAGCAAGACCTGCCTCTTCTACAGCTGGCTGTAAGGCGAGACGTGGAAGGCATGTTCACAGTGCGTGTGCGCTCAAACACAGATGGCGGCGGCATAGGCAGACTGAACAGGTGACAAGGGTGGCTTTACCGGCAGGCCACCACGCCGAGCGTTGACTGCATGAGTCTCGTCACCCAAGTACAGAAAACCTTGGCAAAACAGGCACAACCAAACCCACAACTGCACAAGCAAGCCCCCCCCCCGAAGCTCGCTTGGCGAGTGTTGGCCTCCCAGCTGGGATCTCAGGCTTTTGGCTATGACTCCCCCTCTGCAGGTTTTGGGATCCCCTACCCTTTGGCTATACCAAGCACCACCGCTTCGGCTATCGGGTTAGGAACCTGCCCTAAATCTTAACTAACCCTGTGCAGCGGCCTAAATTTTTAGAAGGGCTCAGCCAGAGGGTGGGACGGGTGCCCAACCCCTAAAAAGCGCAAAAGCTCTCGGCAAAACCTTATTTCTATCAATCTCTATACATCTTCTTTATGGTCGACAGTCCCTACAACAATCTGGGTAGCGATAGTATTTCGCCCCCGTCACGACGATGTTGGAAACTTTGCGGCGTGCAGCACAGCAAGACCTACCTCTTCTACAGCTGGCTGTAAGGCGAGACGTGGAAGGCATGTTCACAGTGCATGTGCGCTCAAACACAGATGGCGGCGGCATAGGCAGACTGAACAGGTGACAAGGGTGGCTTTACCGGCAGGCCACCACGCCGAGCGTTGACTGCGTGAGTCTCGTCACCCAAGTACAGAAAACCTTGGCAAAACAGGCACAACCAAACCCACAACTGCACAAGCAAGCCCCCCCCCCGAAGCTCGCTTGGCAAGTGTTGGCCTCCCAGCTGGGATCTCAGGCTTTTGGCTATGACTCCCCCTGTGCAGGTTTTGGGATCCCCTACCCTTGGGCTATACCCAGCACCACCGCTTCAGCTTATCGGGTTAGGAACCTGCCCTAAATCCTAACTAACCCTGTGCAGCGGCCTAAATTTTTAGAAAGGCTTAGCCAAAGGGTGGGACGGGTGCCCAACCCCTTAAAAGCGCAAAGCTCTCGGCAAAACCTTATTTCCGTCAATCTGGGTAGCGATAGTATTTCGCCCCCGTCACGATGATGTTGGAAGCTTTGCGGTGTGCAGCACAGCAAGACCTGCCTCTTGACCTGTGTGGCCCTAACCTTTGGGGCAGCGCGACCTGACCTCCAGCCTACCTGCGTGCGCGGAACCTGGCTCCTAAACTTCACGGCGGGTGTGTTGGAGCCTGAGCTGCAAACCTGGGAGCCCGGCGTGTGGCTCTTGTGCACTGTTCAGCGGCACGGCAGCTTCAAGCAGCACCACAGTCACACAAGTTTGTTGCAATAGCGTTGAACCAAACCTCCTCCAGACCGTCAGATTGGCACAAGGTTACTTCGTGCCAAAGGGCTTGCAAACCACACAAGACACTTTGAATTGCCCAATGACTGCGAACTACCCTCCTCCTCAAGGACCCTGGCCTCGACAGCAAGTTGCAAGAGCGAGCCTCCGTTTTTGCTTGACAGCTACTCCCTGAGAAGTTTTTGCGCGAGTATCAAACACCTAAGACCCTGTTGCAACTACAGTTAACCTTCAGGAGCTGTTTCGCCAGGCCGTAGCTGCTTCCGTTGACATACTGTCATTAGGATTGCAAGCGTGCGAACCGGGTTTGCGGTCTGGTGGCACAAAAGTCGTCTTGTTTGAGTGAGCAGTGTGTGAGGCCGGCAGACTCGCTGTCTGTGGGTGGTTGAGAAGCACAAGAAGAGACCTGCTGTTGCCTCTAAAACAACCAACCACCAAAACTCTTGCAGAGACGGAGGAAATTGGCAAACCAAAACTTCAAAGCAAGGCAAAACAGTTGTCAGCAAGTCTTACACACCTGCACAGGCGAGCTAGCAAAAGTCAGGTGCAGCGAAGCTCTGCCAGCTCAGATGATTCTTCGGAAACTTTGCAGAGTCACAACCTGAACTCTTGCTTGCAAGAAGTCTCCACTTGGCTGCGGCGCAGACTTGCGGAAACAGTTACACAACAAGGAGTCTTCCAGAGTCTTCCCTCTTGCCCTCGACAGCGAGCGGCCAACTAACTGAAACGAACCTGCTAGTTACGGACTCCCACCCACTACGCCAGAGCTTCTCTTGAATTCTTAAGCCGAGACGCTTTGAGCCAAGGCCACGAGTTTTTTTGCGGGGTGGTTGCATCTCAACAAAAGAGGAAAGCTTTCTGGACCTGACCATGTGGGTTTGTGCCCTCTTTCCCACCATACGGTCCATGCTGCGTTCTACAAAGACTTTCGTCACCGGCAACTGCAAATTTCAGCATTGCTCCCAAATTGCATCTCCCTGGGTGCCAAGCGCCAAGCTTCTCGTGCCGTGACGCACAAAAGATTGTGGCTCCGGTTGAGTGAGTTGAGTCTCTAAGGGTAGACTGTGGCCACATTGGAGGTGACGCAGGGCATCGAAGGAATTTCTGATTGAAAGTTCTTCCGTAGCTTCTTTCTGGAACCAGCGGCAGGTGGCAGCGGTTAAGGCACAACTAGAACCGGAGCAGCGGCAGGGAGAAACCCAAAAATTCAAGTTCGACAAGACACCGCAGGATCTATCACTCACTTGAGAAAGAGTGCCTAGACTGATTACAGTGCGTATCAACAGCGCAGCGGGTGGCAATCTGAGAGAGTGACAAGCAAACAAGCCGTTGCGCAAGTTCCAATGCTCAGACGGAAGAGAGTTCTGCTGTAGTGACCTGAGTAAACGCAGACCCAGAAATTTGTAACTCCGAAAATGAAAATAGTCTGAGTTAGCAGAAGCTGGAAATAGCGCCGCGAACCTGTTGGAACCAAGCGATCCGCAGTGAGCAGAAAATTGAACTCGAAAAAAGCAGGCGGCATTCGCAAAATTGAAGTGCGAAAAGTCCCCCAGGCAATGGAAGTAGCAGGCTGAAATCCAAACTGCGAGATCTCGGAAGCCTCCTGCTGCGATAGCGGAACAGAGAAAGGCAGTACGGAACAGAGGGAGGCAGTGGCGGAGAAGCAGGAAGTTAACCCAGCTGTGACATTAGGTGCGAGCCGAGCGCATGTTGTCTTCTCTGTGTGCTGTGGTGCACCATGGAGCTCAATTGTTTCGACGAAAACAGAGCCAACCCTTCACGATCGGTTCTGACTCCAGCTTCAAGTGGACGCGATTTTGGGTCTTAGTTTTCATTTTCTTGACTATGACGCTCGAAGAGCAATAAGGGAAATTGAAGTAGAGGTGCAACCTCCGACAGCGAAAAGTGCAGTTCGAACTGTTCTTTTTGAGGGAACGCAACAACCGGTCTGGCAAGGCAGAGGCAAGAAATTTGCAAATGGGTCTCTGCTAAAAGAGCAAAAAAAATCTGGCAAGAGCCAGGTGAGCCCATGTCGTGCATAAGGGGGTTTTGGAGTTAAGCACCGTGCACAAATTCCGAACCGTCAGCCACACCTCTCGATACCATATCTCCTCTGCAACAATTTCCCTGTCTTTGTACGATCTCAAAGCTGCACAGTTGAGGCTGTCGGACGACCCCATTTTAAGGCCTGCAAAACACAAGCAATTCTGGCTTCGCCAGGTCGGCCCTCCACAGCAGAGTGAACAGGTTTAGGTTCGGAAAGGATGATAACCTGCCTGCCGGAGCTGAGCGACCGTGTTGAGGTGAAAGGTCTACGTCCGCAGATGATCGAGAAAGATTTCTTCAGGTCGGCAAGGTGAAGCGAAGAAGACGGCATAACCTTAAAAGAGACGTCATAAAGCTCAAGGTACAGCAATCGTCCAGAGCTGGTTCAAACCTGGGTTATAATCGGGTTTTTGCGCATGAGTTGCCCTCGTACTTGCGCGATCTTCTTCCGCGTGATTGTCTCACGCAAAAAAAAACCCTTCTCCGACTTCTTGATGGTTCGTAAGTTCAAGAAGGTGGTAGATCGGGAACCTGAGTTCAGTCAGTTCCATCGTGTAATCGGAGTCTTTTTATTGCTTCGTGGTTGCGTGTCTCTTTGCGCAGGAGTGCGTTCGGCTGTCACAAACCACAGGCGTTGCTCAGCAATTCCGCATCTCCGCGCAACACAGACCCGTGCCTTCCCCGCACACAGACCCGTGGTGGTTTCTGAATTTCTGGAAACATGTGGACGAGTCAGATCAGACCACACCTCGTTTTGTCTCGTTCTTTCCGTATGCTGTCAGCTCAAGAAAAAAATCAAGTGCTGCACACTCTGTTTTTTTGGTAGCGGACTTCTGAGGGCTGTGAAGCGCCGCGGCCTCACCCGTTGCGGACCAACTGCAGCACACGCGGCTCCAAATGTGGGGTCGAACAATCCAAGCAATTTTGGCTTCGCTTGAGTGGCCCCCCTCTGTTCTCTCATGTCTGTCACTTCCACCGGCAAGCTGTCTGTTGGAAATTCTTGAGATTGGAGAATGATTTTTCCACACTGGATGCCTGCCTGTGGGCGGGTCGCCTTGATGTAGCAGTTTGGAGCGTACGGGCTTGGGTTGGGCCCCAGAATAGGAATTCGTGACCCCAAAATAGGGGCCGCCAAGCGGCTCCGATTTTGGGGTCCTCTAGTTGCCAGTCAAAATATGTTAAAGGAGGTTGGCTGCATTTCGCGGCTCCTTTTCTGGGGCCGCGAGACGGCCCCAGTTTGGGGTCGCAAGTTTGATTCCTGCACCCACAGCGGCTGAATCTCGTCAGCTGCGCATGTCATTGATTGTATTGACTTTGGGGAGCGTCTGGTGGAGGACCGTTTGGAAGGTCGGAACTTGTCCAAAGCAGCTTTGTGCTCGCCCTTAAAAGTGCTGCAGCCAGCGGAATGCAACTGTGGAGGGCCGACCTGGCGAAGCCAGAATTGCTTGTGTTTTGCGGGCCTTAAAATGGGGTCGCCCGACAGCCTCATAACTGTGCAGCTTTGAGATCGTACAAAGACAGGGAAATTGTTGCAGAGGTGACTCTGCATTTCTGAACAGAGCAGATCAAGCCATGCAGAGTTATGGTATCGAGAAGGTCGGCCGGAACAGATCATACAAGAGCGGCGGAATTTTCTGGAAGGTATCTCCACCAGATCTGAACAGGACTTCTTGAGCTGTGCAGAGTTATGGTATCGAGAGGTGTGGCTGACGGTTCGGA